>JAYDZK010000086.1:5067990-5079122 GCA_034509185.1 Euphonia xanthogaster
TGCTGGGCACTGCCCAGGCTCCCCAGGGAATGGGCACAGCCCCAAGGCTGCCAGAGCTCCAGGAGCCTTTGGACAGCCCTCCAGGGATGCCCAGGGGGATTGTTGGAGGGTCCGTGCAGGGTTGGGCTGTGGATCCTTGTGGGTCCCTTCCCTTTGGGACCAACCCCAGCACTGCAGGCCCGGCAGGGTGGAGAACACATAAGATACATTTGTTCCCGACTTGCTCTGGGAGGCTGCAGAGCCCTTGTGCCCCATCCTGGCCCTTGGGGGAGGCTGCAGAGCCCCGTCCCCGGGGCCCAGCCCGGCCCTGGGCAGCCCCGGTGTGACGGGCCGTGCGCCGCCCGCAGGAGATGATGGCGGTGAAGGAGTTCATCGAGAAGCTGCTGCCCCGGATCTGAGCCGAGCCCCTCGGGACTGTCGCAGGGGAGGGTGCCGAGGTCACCGCCGCCCGTGTGTCCCTGTGACCCGCCCGCTGCGAACGGAAGCCGCGGCCCCCCCAGCCACCTGCCGCCACCCCCACCCGTGCCCGCGCCCTCGCACCGCGTCCCCTCCGGCCGGGGGTGCCCGGCTCTCCTGCTGCTCCCGAGCCCGCACCGGAGCTGGCTAAGGCGAGCCTGGGAGTGGCCTTTTCTCTCCTGCTCTGGCTCCGAGCGCTTCCCGGGAGAAGGTCACCGTCCCCTCGGCGCCCCGCGGGGCTGGCACGGCGCGGGTGAGCTTTCCCTGTTGGGTTTGGGGGTTTTGTACCAGTATTAGGGGCGGGACGTGCCCGGCTGCGGGGGGAGCAGCGGGGCGGGGCTGGGGCACTCCTGGGGCTCGGAGCTGCGCCCTCGGTGGCCGCTCCCGGCCTCCGCTCAGGCGACTCACGGGTTTTCAGTCAGAGCTCAGGAACCCGGGACTCCCCTGCGGACGCCTGCAGCCCCGGGGCAGGCTCTGCCCTGGGCTGGCACCGCCAAAGGCTGCCCGGGGCCGGCAGGGAGGGTCAGTGCAGCTCCCGCACCTCCCGCACGGCCCCGCCTGTCACACACGCACACTCCCCTCAGCCATCGGCCTGGGGCAGCTCTGCCCTCCTGAGATTATCACCTCCTTCCTCCCGCTCCTCCTCCTCTTGTTGCTTTTACAATCTCCATCCCAGAGGCATCTCCCCCCCTCCCAGCCCAGCTCGGCACCCTGGGAGCCCCCAAGCTTCGTTTACACTCACGGAGCCACCGGCCCCGTCTTCAATGTCTTCTCTTGCTGCTACTTGTCCTTCCCTTTGGACTTGGGCTGGCTCGGGGAGGGGGGGGGTCCCTGGACCCCGGGTTTGGCTCCTGGTGCAGCTGGAAGGAGCAGCTTTGCTCCCAGCCATCATCTGACCAGCACCTGAGCCCGGGTGCTGCTGTGCCCCACCCTCTGTGCCCCCGGGGGTCTCCCTGCTCCCAGGACTGGGGGCTCCTATCCCCCCCATGTACAATCACCTGTGGCTTGTCCCTTCCTGACTGCTGGCATCGTGCTGGGGCCCCGAATGTCTCCTCTGGGGGGGCTCCTGGCTGACCCTCCCCTCCCACAGGGCCCAGGGCAGCGGCTGTGGAGCAGCTCTGCCCTCACCCCCTCTTCCCCTGAGCTGAGCCCCCACTTGGGGCTGATGATGGCTTTTAAAACACCCCCACATTCCCCAGGCTGGCCCTGCTCCCCCTGCCCCAGGGAGCCTCTGCCCGGTGCCCTGGGGGGCTCTGGGGGGGCTCAGCCCCAGCAGTTCTGCTCCAGCCCTGCCCTTCCTGCCTGGGCTGTGCAAAGCAATAACTGCCCTCTGGAGAGTGCACCGTGGGGCCCACCCGGGCTGGGCTCTGGGCTTGGGGTTTTAATTTTTGTTCTTTTTAGGAAGTCTGAAAGCAGCAGAGCTGCTGCTGGCACGGGGGGCAGCCCAGCTCTGCCCCTGCCCTGGGCTCTGCCCCTGCCCTGGGCTCTGCCCTGCTGGCTCTTCTATGCTGTGTTTTAGTGCTGCTGTGCCCCTTCCCCCAGGCCTGGCTGGGGGCATGAGAGGCTGGCAGGGGTGGGATGGCAGCTCCCTGGGTCACCAGGAGCTGGTGATGGACAGACTGACCTGTGTGACTGTGAACTGGAACCGTGTGTGATGGGGGCCCGGGACCATCCCTGTGCAGAGCATTCCTGCTCACTCCCTGCCCGAGCAGTGCCGGGAACCCGGCAGGGAGAACGGCTTCTCTCCATTCCTCAATACAGCTTTGGGTTTTTTCTTCTGGTTTTTTTTTTCTTTTGGTTTTCTTTTGGTTTGTTGTTTTTCTTCTCTCGTCTTCCTTGTACCTGTTTGGGTTTTTTTTTTGTGTGTGTGTGTGCGTTCCACAGAGACTCAAGGTGAAATAAATCCTCAACTTATCCTGGAGCTGAGCTGGCATCATCCCTGGCCAGGCAGGATGAGGGATTTGGGGGGGAATGGGGTTCCATGAGGCCCCAGGGTGCCGTTTTTAGGGGCAGCAGCTCTGGCTGAGGGGAAGCAGAACAAAGCTGCCACTTAGAAAGTAGGAAAGTTTATTTTAAAAACAAATCAAAAGCTCAATTCATAAGTTACTCATTCACAGCCGACAGCACAGGGGCTGCGTCATCCCTGCCCTGGGAGCTGCCAGGAATAAACAGGAGCAGTGAGGGACAGGGGGGCAGAGCCGGCTCCTGGCAGCCTTGGGCTGTGGGGAGTGGCTGCCACAGGAGGCCAGGTTGGCACAGCCCTGGGCAGGGGCTTCTCCAGCTCAGCAGGAGAGGGGGAAGATGAGATTTGGTCCCCAAAACCATGCTGGGGGTAGGGAAAAGGGGGGTTTGGAGGAAGCCTTGGAATGTGACTGGTCCCTCTGTGAAGTTCCTGGTTCCTTCTCTGTGCCAGGGCAGGGGCAGAGGTGCCTTGGGCTCCCCCTGAGCCAGGTGGGGCAGGAGGGAACAGGGGCTCTGCTGCATTTTGGGCTCAGCAGGACTCAGCTGTCCCAGTGCTGGATGCCCAGGGCACAGGGAGGACCCAGGAGCTCCCAGCCTGGGCTGGCTGCAGCCCCTGGGCATTCCCATGGGGGTTCCATGCCCGTGGTGCCAAACCAGGCCCTGGCTCTGTTCTCTGTTCGTTGTGGTTCTGCTCTGTGAGATGTGAAGACCTGGGGGATGAGGACGAGGGAGGCTGAGGATGTTCCAGCCTTCCTGCCCCGTGCCAGAGGCAGGAGGGGGAGCTGGAAGTGCCCTCCCAGGCTGGTGGCAGCCCTCAGGGAAGGAGGCAGGGCTGGCTCAGAGCAGCCCTGGGCCCGGCCAGCCCTCGGCCACAGCTCAGTTCTTGCTGAAGCCCGTGGGGTTCTGCAGCTGCCACCGCCACAGGTCCTCACCTGGAACAGGAGAAGGGAGGTGAGGGAGGCCAGGGGGCTGGCAGTGCCCGCTGTGCCAGGGAGGGGATGCCCTTACACATCTTGTCCAGGCCAAAGGCAGCTTTCCAGCCCAGCTCCCGCTCGGCCAGCGCGGGGTCAGCGTAGCAGGAGGCCACGTCCCCCTCCCGCCGGGCCGTGATCCGGTACTTGATCTGCAGGGAGAGCAGCAGTGGGCTCGGGGGGCTCCCAGGGGGGCTGAGGGAACCGTGCCAGGGCCCCGTGGGAGCAGCTGCTGCCCCTGTGCCTGCTGCAGCTCTGCCCTTACCTCCCTCCCGGAGGCTTTCTCCATGGCTCGGACCATCTGCAGCACGGAGTAGCCGGTGCCTGTGCCCAGGTTGTAGATCTGGGAGGACGATAAAGGACAGGGATCAAGGGGAGAAGGGCCAGGTGCCTCTTCAGCCCCCACTGGCACCCACACACCTCCTCAGGGCTGGCAGCACCCTGAGGTTGGTACCTTGCAGCCACAATTCTCCTTGAGCTTCTTCAGAGCAGCGATGTGGCCCTTGGCCAGATCCACAACGTGGATGTAATCCCTGACTCCTGTGGGGATGCAGAGGGTGAGGGCAGGGCCAGGGGTCTGGGAATCCCAAATTCCCCCCGGGCCGTGACGCACCCGTTCCATCGTCTGTCTTGTAGTCATTCCCAAAGACGCTCAGGAATTCCCGGCGTCCCACTGCCACCTGCACAGAGGGACAGCCCCATGGAGCCCCAGCACCCTGTGCCCCCTCCCTGTAACCCTGGGGGCTGTACCTGAGCCACGTAGGGCATGAGGTTGTTGGGGATGCCCTGAGGGTCCTCCCCGATCATCCCCGACTCGTGGGCGCCGATGGGGTTGAAGTAGCGCAGGAGGACGGCGTTCCAGTCCTGGGGACACACGGACAGGGCTGCCCGGTCAGTCCCGTGGGGACACCCCCGGTGTGGGGGACACGGCCGGGCTGCAGCCCCACGGGGCAGCTCCTCACCCTCTCTGCTCTGCAGAGATCCCGGATCATCTCCTCGATGAAGAACTTGGATTTGCCGTAGGGGTTGGTGCAGCCCCCCACCGGGTGCTTCTCGTCCAGGGGGAGGTACTGGGGGTCCCCGTAGACGGTGGCAGAGCTGCTGAACACGATGTTCCTCACGCCGTGGGCCTTCATGGTCTGCGAGGGGCAACGGGCAGCACCGATCCAGCTCTGTGCCCTGTGCCAGCCCTCCACGGGCACTGGCAGGGCAGAGGGAGCAGCCCGTGCTTGCTGCCGGCCCCTCTCACCTCCAGCAGCCTGATGGTCCCGGTGAGGTTCACTCTGTAATATTCCAGAGGCTTCTGCACCGATTCCCCCACGGCCTTGAGCCCCGCGAAGTGCATCACGGCCGAGAAACGGTGCTGCAGGGGGAACGGGCTGGGCATCAGAGCCGCGGCAGCAGCAACCAGCCGGGATCCCCCCAGGAGCTCCGGCCGGCCAGCCCGGGGGGCTCCCACAGGAGCGGGCACTGCGTTTGCTCCCTGCTCCCGTGGCTCCCACTCCTGCCAGGGACCCCGGGAGCCGCCCCGGGCACTGCAGCTCCTGCCCTCACCTTCCTGAAGAGCTCCTGGAGCGCCGCCTCGTCCGTGATGTCGAGCTCCTGGAAGAGCACGGGCCGGTGCGCGATCTCCTGCACCCGCCGGAGGCTCTCGGGGAGCTCCTCGGAGCCTGGGGATGGAGGGGAGTGAGGGGGCGCTGGACCGGGCCCAGCCCGGGCCTGGGGCCGGGACGGGGCTCCCGTACCTCGGATGGCGTTGTGGAAGTTGTCGATGACCACGGGGACGTAGCCCGCCTGCAGCAGCTCCAGCACGCAGTGGCTGCCGATGTAGCCGGCGCCGCCCGTCACCAAGATGGTCTCGGCCATGGCTCCTGGGGGAAGCCCAGAGCCGCGGGGTGGGCACGGCACGGCACGGGTGGGCACAGCCCGGCACGGCACGGCCCGGCGCGGCCAGGTCGGTCCTGCCCCTGGGACGGGCGGGGCAGGGCCGGTCACACCTCCCGGACACGGAGGTGGCACATCCCGGACACAAGCCCTGGTTCTTCCTGTTAAACCCAGCCCGGGGTTCACCCCTACCCCTCAGGGCAGCAGTTCTCGCTGTTAATTAACTAACTAATTAATTAATTAACTAGGGCGGTCTCCGCAGGGGTACCAGCTCTGCCCTTCAGCCGCTCCCTGTTTCCCCAGCCTCCCTCCCCGGGCTGGCCCCTCCGCAGGGAGGACTCGGGGACAGCCGGCGGCACCCGCGGGACCCCGGCCCGGGGAGCGGCGGGAGCCCCGGGAGGACCCGGACCGGACCGGGACATCTCCCTCCGGAGCTGCGACCCCAACCGGAGCCCCCCAAACTCCCGGGGCTGGGGAAACAACACCGGGCCCGGTGAAAGGCAAAACTATCGCGGATTTCAGCCGGGAGCGGGGACGGGCCCGGGAGGAGCGGAGGGTCCCGGGGCCGAGCGGCAGAACGCACCCGGGGACCGGAATTGACTCCAGAAGCCAGGGGTACCCCGAGCCACGGGGATCTGGGCTGTCCATACCAAAGGAAGCAGGGCAGAGCAGCACATCTGTTCCCCTGCCCGCTCCTACCGGTTTCTTCCCCCTCCCCCGGTTTCCCCGGTCTCTCACCCGCCGCTGCCGCCGCTCCCGCTCAGCCCCGTGAGGGGCGCGGCCCCTTTAAGGCCGGGCCTTGGCCCCGCCCCCGGCGCCACGCGCGCGGCTCCTCCATGGAAACGTGTCAGGGCTACGGGGCGGCGGCGGGGACAAAACTCCGCGGGGCACGGCGGCCATTGGTGCGCGGAAAGGGGCGGGGCCACAGCCGGGTGCCGCAGCGCCCCCTGGCGGCGGGAGGAGGCCGTTGCCCCAAAACCCCGAGTTATTGCCCCAAAACCCCGAGTTATTGCCCCAAAACCCCGAGTTATTGCCCCATTCCGCCTCATTTCTGTGGCGATCATTAGCGAAGGTTCGGTAACTGTTACAGTTTATTGCAGTCATGTGGAGAGGAGGCACATGCAGCCTCACGCCTGCCCTGGCCCCTGAAAGGACAAAGCTCCTGTGCTCCTCTTCAGGCTCACACCGAGACTGTTCAATAAATTACTTTAAAAAGAAGAGTTGGGGGCAGTTCCCCAAGTCCTGATCGCCTGGGGAGTTTCACACTCTGCTCTCAGGGTGGAAGGAATTCCTCACCCCCCAGGCCAGGATGATGCAGAGTTTCCATGTACAAGAGGCAGCTGGAACCAAACCAGCAGCCAAAGCTCCTTTGTTGGTTCAGCTGAATCAAATTTTGCAGAGTTTAGACTATTAAATAATGTGTTTATTTCTCCTGGTGTGCCAGGGTATCTTACAACAGATACACAGTGCAGCAGCACACGCCTGAAGGCTGAGGTGGCCCCAGGGGAGCACCAGGGGAGGTTTGGGCTCAGCCTTTGGCTGCTGTGGAGGGGAGAGAGGGGAGGAAGGGACTGAGCTGGAGCTGTGCTGCAACTGCAAAACCTGTGCTTGTCCTTGGCCCCGCAGGCAGGAGCTGCTGCTCTGCTCAGAGCTCTCCTCTGCCCCTCCACGTCCTCCCCTCTCCAAGGCACATGGGGGCAGCCTCAAGGTCCAATATAACACAACATAACAGGATATTCCCTCACTTCTTCCTAATTCTGGTGGATTTTGAGCTTCCTCTCAAATGCTGAGCCAGGAAGGAGCTCGGGAGGCCAGAGAGGAATCCCAGCCAGGGCTGGATCCTTGATTTCTTGATCCAAGGAGAAATCCCATGCAGTGTCACAGTCTGCAGGAGGCCTGAGACACCTTGGAATTGGTTTTTCTGTTCAGGGCATTGCAGATGAAGGTGCCTGTGTCCATCAGCTTCTGGAGATCCACCCCCTGCATGGCAAAAGCCCAGGACATGCCTTGAGGGACATCTCCAACCATCCCAGGGTGCCCAATACCCCACCCCAGCCTGGCCTCGGGCACTCCAGGGGCAGCTACAGCTGCTCTGGGCACCCTGTGCCAGGGCCTGCCCACCCTCACAGGGAATATTTTTCCCTGATATCCCATCTCACACTGCCCTCTGTCAGGGGGAAGCCATTCCCCTTTCCTGTCAGCCCAGCTGCCCCCACCACGCTCAGGCTCCTGCCCCGAGCTGAGGCCTGAGGTGCCACTCACCGTGTGGATGCCCAGCCCGTTGAGCATGTACACCAAGTCCTCTGTGGCCACGTTCCCAGAGGCTCCCTGGGCATAGGGACACCCCCCAAGGCCGGCCACGGAGGCGTCCACCACGCTCACCCCCATCTGCAAACAGAGCCCGAGTCAGGGGCTGCTCTGGGAGCACAAAATCTGCAATTCCCAGCAAGCCCCAAGGGAAGCTGTTCTGTTTGTGTGGCTGCCCCAGCCCTTGAAGTGACCCAGGCCAGGCTGGATGGGGCTTGGAGCAGCCTGGGACAGCGGGAGGCAGGCAGGGGGTGGGACAAGATGGGCTTTAAGGTCCCTCCAACCCAGCCCTGCCAGGATGTGACGCAGAGCAGGGATCCTACCTGCAGGGCCACCAGGATGTTGGCCAGGGCCTGGCCGTAGGTGTCGTGGCAGTGAACAGCCAGGGCCCCCACGGGCACCTCCTTCATGACCGCTGCCAGCATCTCCCTCATGCTGCCCGGCGTGCCCACGCCGATGGTGTCCCCCAGGGAGATCTCGTAGCACCCCATGGAGTACAACTTCTTGGAGACCTGGGCCACAGCCAGCAGGGCACTGAGAGGGCATCCTCCCTCCCAGAGCTGCTTCCTGCTGCACCACAATCCCCTGGACACTCCTCCTTCCCTCCCAGAGCTGATTCCTGCTGCACCTCGATCCCCTTGACACTCTTCCCCTCCCAGAGCTGATTCCTGCTGCACCACAATCCCCTGGACATTCCTCCTTCCCTCCCAGAGCTGCTTCCTGCTGCACCACAATCCCCTGGACACTCCTTCCCTCCCAGAGCTGATTCCTGCTGTACAATAATTCCCTGGACACTCCTCTCTGGGATTAAAACCTGCAGGTGCCCAGACTTCCCTCAGCTCCCCATTTCAGCTGGATTCAGCCTCTGAGAACCTGGATATTCCCTTATATATCCCCCTTATATCCTGGATATCCCCCAGTGCCCACTTCACATCCCTCAAGATAAATCAGAACCCTCTCAGGAGTTGTGGCTGTATTTATGACTGACTCACCTCTGCAACTTTAGCTGCAGAAATCTTCCCTTCATAGGGACATCCAAGGACACAGGAAACGTATCTGTGGTTTAAAGAAACCCCAAACTTTTAGCTGGAAAAGGGCAAGGGAATTCTACTGGATAAATCAGTCAGGACTTGTGCATCTTCTGTGTCTGCAAGATGGGAGAATCAATTTTATATTCCAGTGGCCAAAGGTTACAGGATTTCACTGATTTCTTCTTCTGTGGGTGTAAAGTCTGCCAAGATGAGCCCAGAGGGCTGCTGGGGGTGTGATCTGTGCACTTCCATGTGGGATGTTTGCCAATAAAATCTGATCCCAACTGATTCTGGATGATTCCAGAAAGAATGTGGGTGAATTCCAGCAGGAAGCCCTTACCCCCTGACAGGAATGCTGGCTTCCTTCGCTGCCCTCATGACCTCTTCAAACCTCTCCAGGCTCTCCTCGATGGAACAGTTGATGTTTTTCTGGGTGAAGAGCTCAGATGCTGCCCCAAAGACCGACACCTCTTTGGCCCCTGCTGCCACCTGCAAATAAAAAAATCCTAAACTGGAACCACAGCACCACTGAGGCTGGAAAAGAGCCCTGAGATCAGCAGGTCCAAGCCTTACCCCACAGAGCCAGGGATGCTTCTTGTGAGGGAAATGACAAACAGAGCCAAAAGTTCATGATTTCATGGCCAAGAGTTAATTCAAGGGTTTCAGAGGCATCCCTTGGTAGGGATGTCTCAAAGCAGCCCCATAAACATCTCCCTTTACAGAGGCTCTTCTGTTCCCAAATAAATCTGCCTTGTTTATTTAGACTTGAAGATCTTGGAGCTCTCCTCCTCAATGTCTCTGTGATCTACAACCTCTGACTACAGCTCTCTCATTTCACAAAAGCAATTTCCCCCAAACAACCCAATCCTTCCCTCAGCTCACTGTGCTCAAAACCACCAGGACACATCTGAGCTTGCCTTGGGAAGAGAGAAGCCAGAGGAGCAAGGAGCAGGTGGGACTGCAAAGCCCCAGGGTGGGTCCTGGGGGGTTCCCAGCCCTTACCGCTGCCTGGAAGCCCCTGAGGTTTGGGGTGAGCACAGGGTAACTGATCCCAGGAGATTTCTTGATGCCCTGCAGGACCTCAGAGTGATCAGCCATCTGCAAAGCAAGCCAGAAACATCTGTGAGGGTTCTGCCACTTCTGCCTGTCAGAAAATCACCACTAAAGCTCCTTTTTGTAAAGGGAACTGAAATGTGTAGGGATCAGAGCCTCTCAAAGCAAACAGAGCTGCAGCCTGTGAGGGGTCAGGGGTCACCCAGCCAGGCCAACGTGCACAAACAGTGTTTGTGTGTGACCTGCCTGTCCCTCTGCTCTTTCCAGGGTCCAAAGGGAAGCTCTGGGATATTTTAACTCCTCTGCTGGTTCTTGCCCAGTAACAGGGACTTGGGAGTCAGCAGAACCACTGGAATGCTGTACTGTTAGAGCACAGCACTGCAAATCCTGTCTGAACACTGACCTGAGGAACCCACTTGGGGGACACGAAGCTGGTGGCCTCTATGACCTGCAGCCCTGTCTCTGACAGCATGTTGATTAAATTGATCTTCACTGGGGTAGGCACAAGATTCTAAGAAAAAGAAGAAAAGAAAAATGACCTAAAGTTATTATTATTCACACAATAAACTCTTCCGCCACTGAAAAATAAAAAAAAAAAGTGAATTTTCGACATCAAAAAAGCAGCTTTCAAAGAAAAACCGCCCCAGTGGGGGGCACAGGGGGGCGTTTGGGGGATTGGGCTGGAGAACGGCCCGGGAGGTGCAGGGAGCCCGGAGCCGCCGCTACCTTCTCGTTCTGGAGCCCGTCGCGGGGTCCCACCTCCACCACCTTCACTCGCTTCGGGTACGCCCCGCTCACCGCGGCACCGGAGCTCACCTGGCACGGAGGGCAGAGTCAGCCGAGCCCCGGCCCCGCTGTGCCCTGTCCCGGTAACGACAGCCCTACACTGGCCCCGTTTCGCTCTGTCCCGATGCCCCCCGCTTCCTCTGTCCGCGGTCCTGATCTCCCCGCTCCCTGTGCCCCGGTCCCGGTGCGATCCCCCGGTTCCGATTTCCCCGGTCCCCGTCCCGATCCTCCCAATTCCGATTTCCCCGGTCCCTCTGTCCCCGATCCCTCTGTCCCCGGTCCCGATCCCCCCGGTCCCTCTGTCCCGATCCCTCTGTCCCGCTCCCTCTGTCCCCGGTCCCTCTGTCCCCGGTTCCGATCCCCCCGGTCCCGATCCCCTCGGTCCCGGTCCCTCACGGGCCGCAGCGATGCCGCCCAGCGCGGCAGGAGCCGCCGCGCCGCCATGTCCGCCGCGCTCACGTGACCGCACACACCCCCGGCACGTGGCTCCGAGGGGGCGTGGCCGCGGCGGTCACGTGGGCGCAGCCCCGCCGCGCTCCCCGGTGGCCCCGGGCCCGTCCCCGCGGCCCCCCGTCCCCTCCGTCCCTTGTCGCCGCCCGCAGCCGTCCCGTACCTGGCCCCAGGCGCCGTCCCGCGGCGCGCAGCCCGTGTCGCAGCGCGGCATCTTCCCATCTGGCTCTGC
>JAYDZK010000086.1:5091306-5132485 GCA_034509185.1 Euphonia xanthogaster
GCCCCGCCCGCCCGCGCGCCGCGGCCGCGCTGCCCCGGCCCCGCCCAGCAACAGGCGGGACTTGGCTCCCATTGGCGGAGCGCGCGAGCGGCGCGCTCCCATTGGCTGCGGCCGCGCGGCCCCGCGGAGGGGGGAGCAGGGAGAGGGTGTTAAACGGCGCAGGACGCGGCCGCCATTTTGTGAGGGAGAGTGAGGGGCGGTGCGGAGCGGAGCGGAGCGAGCTCTGAGGGCGGGGGTCGGACGGTGACGGCGGAGCAGCGCGGGGTCGGTTCCCGGAGGGCCGTGTGTGTGTCCGTGCTTGTGGGCGAGCGGAGCGGACAGAAGTCGGTAAGGGCGGAGCGATGCGGCGAGGGCCGGGCGCGGCCGCCGCCATGTTGTGCTCCGTTGTTGGGGAAGGGGGGGACGGGGGGTCCCGGCTCCCCCCAGGTGTCGGTGAGAGAAAGGAGAAACTTGGGAGGCGAAGAAGCTCCGGTCAGCGGGAGCAGAGGGCAGCTGGGCCCGGGCCGGTGACGTTATCTCGGCTCTTGGTTTCAATCCAAACAAGGCGGAAGCTGGAAATGGAGATGGGCGGCTCCTCTGGAGCTCTGGAGGGATGGGCAGGGGGCTGCTGAGTTTAAAGAGTGACAGGAGCTGAACAGACCCTAGCGCGTCAAGATTAAAATCTCAGCGATCCCAGGAAAGACAGGCCATGAGCAAAACAGGAAATTAGTGTAAGAGTTGTTAAGGAATTACTTGGCTAACGAAGGTTAAAGAAACAGCTGACAGATGACAAATGGAGCTCTGTGATGGCTGGGGAAGGGTTTGGGCACTGTAGGCAGTTCCTATATCCAGTCCCAGTTCCCAAAGTATTTTCCATTGTACTTTGCTTTTTCCTTACTAAAACAAAAGGGACAAAGTTCTTGATTGCCTGCTAAAATGCTGTGTAAGACAGAACGACAAAGCTGTGTCTTTTTGGGTGGGATTTCAGGGTTTGTTTGTAGCGTGTTTTCATCTTCAACATA
This sequence comes from Euphonia xanthogaster, assembly GCA_034509185.1. Lineage (NCBI taxonomy): Eukaryota > Metazoa > Chordata > Aves > Passeriformes > Fringillidae > Euphonia > Euphonia xanthogaster. The sequence continues at coordinate 5,092,308 of JAYDZK010000086.1, forward strand.
TAAAGAAACACAGCAGACTCTGAATTATTTCTGCTTACCCTTCTTTCCACCCCAAAGTGAAGCAATTGTTTCCATAATCTGAAATTTCTTTCTCCTTTCTGCAGCAGGACTTCTCCCTTGGAGCTTCTGTGCCGAGAATCCGATGTTGGGCTCGGCTCCCTGGCTGAAGACAGCAGATCAGCCCATGAAAACTTCTATTCCCAGCCAAAGGAAGGAGTCCAGCACAAGGCAGCACCTCTTCTTTCAGGCTTGGAAGCAAGAAAGGGGGCAAGAGTTGGAGAGTGGGGAATCGGAGAAGACCACTGAGAGGTAAATGGAGGTGGGAGAGGGGAAATAAACACTGCTGGAGAGCCAGCAGGGAAGTGCTGAGTATGCAGTGCTGGAGTCTGGGCATGGGCTTTGGGAATTGCATAAATCTGTTCCACTTGAGGTGCTTTTCAGTTCATTTTCAGTTTATCAGAGTAATTATTACACTTAGCAGGAAGTTTGGGCGGTGGCTTTATCAGTGTAAACTTCGCCCAGTCTTAAGGTGCTAACAGGCTGAATTAAATCTCAGCACTCAATAGTGACTGATAAAATCTGGCTCTGCATTTTCTGAGCAAGGTTTTGTCAGTCCCATTCCTCCAGTTAAGACCTTTTCTGAGGAGAGAAATGGTGTGTTCAGAGCGAGTTTTGGTTAGGTTATTTTTTGTCCCTTTGCTCGAAATCTAAACATTCTCTGAAGTACTTTGTTTAAAAAAAAGAGCAATAAAGACTTATCCTGACTCCTCTTGTTTTTCCAGGTGACATTTAAGTTGAAGATGGGCGGTGGAGAAAGATACAACATTCCCGTTCCCCAGTCTAGAAATACCACCAAGAACCATCAGCAACTTAAAAACAGGCAGAAGAGCAAAGACCCCAATTCTCAGATGAAAACCTACGTGAAGAAGGAAAGAGGCCACGGCTGCAGCTCCTCTCCTGGTGCATGGCAGGCCATGCAGAAAGGGGGGAAGAACAACGTTCACTTCCCCAAGAATCCCAGCTGGAATCCTGCTCTGTCCAATCACAACCTGCTGTTCACCCCTCAGAGCAACCAGAACTATGCTGGAGCCAAGTTCAGCGAGCCACCCTCCCCAAGTGTTCTGCCTAAGCCACCAAGCCACTGGGTACCTGTTTCATTTAAACCTTCTGATAAGGAAATAATGACATTTCAGCTCAAAACCTTACTGAAAGTCCAGGCCTGAGGTGTAACTTGTGTGATCTTGACTGTCAGGGTTTCAGATTTGAGCATTGCTGTTCCAAACTCCAGGTGTGCCAGGACCAGGTGTTCTTGCTGCATGTAGTTAGTCACTTGGAGAGGGGTGAAAGTTTACATTCCCCTCATCTTTTACCTCAAAAGTTCAGTGCTGTGTTCACCTCACTGTGAAATAGATATTTTCTTGTAAATCAGTCAAATCCTGAGCAGTCACCATTTACTGTATTTAAGAATAAATGGGACTGTGTGCCAAAATTGGAATTGTGGCTTTGAATTGTTAGAAAACCACCTTTTACCTAACTTAATGCAGCATGAACTGAAAATAAAAAAGCACTGAAAACTTTAGTCAGGTTATTTGCTGCTTTTCAGGCTGGTGTGAGATTTGCTAAACACTCTGCAGAACAGAAACCTCCACCTGGGCACATGGGGAGGCACAGCTGATTTTCTTCCCTGCCCTGTGAGCTTTGGTGGCACTCCTGCATTGGTGGGTGAGCTTTTGAACCCATGACTCCCATCTGGAATGTTCTGGAAGGGTGTAGAAGAACTCCTCGGGCAGACCCAGCTGTGCTTCCCAGGAATCTCCATGAGTGCCAACTAAAGACCTTGCATTGCCAGGTGACTGCCAAAAAAGCTCTCCCAGATCCTTTGTGTGCCCGCTGCACTGAGGAGTTCTAAACCACATTTTTGTATCAGTTTTTGTAAAAAAAAAGTGGAGTAGTTCCGTAGTTTGGTCTTAAATTGGTTCCACTGTAACAATTAATAGTTTGGGGCAGGTGTTAGATGTTCTCACAGGGATGACAGAGCCATGTAAATACATGTAAAACATTGTAGCATATGTAAATTTCTGCTGGGCTTTCCTGCACAGAAGTATTTTTAGTACCAAACTGCTGAATGTAAGATGACCATGTTGAGTACGTGGCCTGGTTTAAAAAAATATTTTGTTTAAAAAAAAAAAATTAACAAAAAAAAAAAAAAGACATTTGTGGCTGTGCCCTTGCACTTCACATGCAATGAATATGCACATTGTATTTGGTTCTAATCTCATTTTTTTAAGTAAAATCAGTGCAAAAAATGCTTATTTAGATTTTTTTTTAATTAAAGAAAAAAAACTAAAAAAAAAAAAAAAAAAAAAGCTGCTGGAGTTTCAGATCCCAGATCCTCCTGTTATGAATGTGTAGGAGAGGAGTGTGTTCAGTGGTGAAAAAACACTGAAATGTTCCAGATCAAGAGTTTCACAAGAAATGCAAATGCCTGGGTTCAGGTGCTTGGTAAAACTGAAGGATTGGAATCGTTCTGTGTTTCTGAAATGCATCAGTGCTCTGTAAAACAACATTTTGTCCCAATCTTTGCTAAAATCCCTCAGCAGAGGGTCAGGGCAGGTGGCTCCTGAGCTGTCACCCTCCAGCTGATCCTGCTGGAGGGTGACAGCAGGAGCAGCCAGGGGTCTTTGAAAAGACAAGGATTACTAAAAAAAAAAAAAAAGAACAAGTGCTTTAATTTGAACAGGCCTTTTGCAGATTGTGAAATGTTTGGAGGTGTCTTTCTGTACATTCCAAATGCAGTGGCAGCTGAACTGAATGTTTACAAAATTATTGCTCCAAACCACACAGAATTGGCAGTCTCTCAACTTGTGTTGTGACCTGGACCTTCACCAGAGTCTGAGCTGTATCCCAGTTAATTATCTATTCTCCACTTCAAATTGTCAACTACTGATGATGTTTGTACAAATTGGAAACAAAACATAAATAAACTTTTCCCCTCCCCCCCCTAAAAGCATCTCTTTGTTTTCAGATGGAAATGGGAAAAGTGGGATGACCTCATTTTGGCAGTTCCCTTCTCAAGGGAGGTTTCTTTACCTGCAGCCTTCTCCTTCATGCCTTTCCAGTGGTTAGGGAACACAGGGCTGGAGAATTAACACTAATTAACGTTCCTGACAAAACCAAAAGCTTGGGGCTCCGTCTCCCACACACTGCAGAGCTGGATTAATTAAGTCAGAAGGTGCTCTCAAGTTATAGTCAAAACTTGTACATTTTATTCCCAATTCACAGGGTTATTTGCACAGATGGAACACAAAACTCAAGAAAGGATGTGGGTGAATAAAACATCAGCATCTCCGATCAAACACACTACAGGGTACAGAGTCTTCCCTTCCTACAATAGTCTCAGCAGCAAGAGCATCTTTAGACAAATATTATAGCAATGGACTACAGACTTTTTTAAGCAAGTTACAAGATAAATGGAGAAAACCAGCAATTCTTAATGGGTGATTATGTCCTACAAATGTGTCAATTTTATCCCTTTGTACTTCAGAATGTTGATCTGCCCCGTCCCTGGCAAGGCCCGAGCAGCAGTGCTGTGCTGTGTGTGGCTGCACTGCCCTGCTCTGAGCACGCCCCAGCTGGCACCAGACTCAACAGGCAGGAAAAAAAGCTCTGTCCAAGCAGAGAGCTCCAAACAACATTGAAACCAAAAGATTCCACTTTGAGTAAAACCATGATACTGTACATTAAACATCTTGGTAAGACATAGAAAGGATAACATTGAGCTTTCAGAGACCAGTCTATCAGAGTCCCTAATTAAACACCCAGCTACTTAACCACTAAATTGAAGATTTTTAATGACCAGTTGGGTGCATGGACTTTAGGTGAAAAAGAAGTTCCAATAGAGCCTTCTATGACTGCTGACACCAATCGATTCGCTGCAGATATTTTGGAGCACAGCCATTAATTTCAGCAGAGGTTGTTTTGTTTTTTTTACACGCTACTTCAATTCTACAAATTTTGCAGGAATGACAAAATCTAGATTTACCACAGAAAAACGTAATTCCCACCGTTCTTGAGACTCCAAAAGAAAGATATCTAGACGTGATCTTTTATAGCCTGCAAAGTTCTTGCATTCCAGCTGTGCATAACCTGCAGGAAGCTTGCACAAGACAGGCTCCTGCTTTTTTTAGGGCAGGACTGGGATACCTGCATCAAGGAAGGGAGATGTTATCTAGATGGGCTGTGGCTTGATTTGCATGAATGCATAAACATTCCCTGCCCTTTTGGCCACATCCTGCTAACTCGTCCCCAACTGAAAGGCCCACAGAACAGCTTCTTCACAATTTTTCCATGGGAGCAAGAACTAGGACAACATCTTTATTCATGCACTCTTGAAACATCGTGGGTTTGTGTTCGGCTTTTCTGGCTTGTTCATATACACAAGTCAAGTCAAAGTTTAGTCCTACCTCTGGGAGAGAAAGAAAGAACCATCAGAACTGGCAGACACTACATTATACTTGCAATGATCTGGCTTTTCAAAACAAAAATTAAACTGTGCTATACATAAATGCTGAGGCACACAATATAAGGACATGCTGACACAACAGTTAAGGAATAGTTACTGTTACTCTGCCTGGACATGGAGATTTCTCCTCCCTCCTCCCACCCTTCCAGCTCCAATTCCAGCTGGACCAGCACCACCAGCAACCACAGCAATCCCTGCAGGCCCCTGGCAGACACAGCCACGCTCTCCCCACCACTCAGTGAGCAGGACCCCTCTCAAGCAGCAGTCAGTCATGAAGACTATATTTATATATATAAATCTGTAAAGGTGAAAAGAGTGGGGGTTTCTGCTGCTAGAAGCAGAAATAATCACAGCTCAACTTATAAAGGGTGAACAGTGGGTTTATGGAAGCAATTCAGTGATTTACAGAGGATTTTTGTCTTTCAGGGCAACATCTTCAGCTGGGCACACACCAGTGCCAGGAGGCAGCTCCAGCCCTGTTGCCTCCTCCCACAGAAGCACTGCTGGCACCAATTTGGATATGGCAATTATAAATTGTTATGGTGATACTATAATTTTGATTCTGTATGAACCTTCAGTCATTGCTTTTAAGTAGTTTCATAACCTGGCTAATATCTGAATTATAACCTATGGGGCAAGTCCATCCAGCAATAATGAAAGTTAATGGCAAAGAAAATGCAATATATTAGAGTACAACTTATGCTTAGTGTTCTCAGTTTGTCTTGTACCCCTTCAAAATGTGAAGTGACATTTATTCAGACACTAAATGAAAAATTCCTGCCCTTACTGAAATACCATAGTAAGGATTTTACTCCATAAGGGATGCATAGCTCTACTCCTAACCATGCTCTGGAGTCAAATTCTAATGCTACAATAATTCCAGTGGATCAGTATTTCCTTCATTTTTTTATTACAGCATGTTTGCTAAATTTACAGCAAGCAGAAAATAAGCTGGGTCTTTAGTTATTTTGATCAAAACATCGATGTTTTAAAGGTAGTACACAATATTTGTTAAAAAGAACATATAAAAATACCTTTTTAGAAGCCTCTATAAGAAAGGAAATACAAAGTTTAATCCCACAACTTTCCTCTGCTAGAGCTGCACGCTACTGCTACAGTTTTAAATAGACTTTTTGCTGTTTTTAAACTATACATCCAGGAAAGTCTACAAAATTAAAGGAACGTGCATATAAATGATTGCATAGCAGAACATGAACATTAACTGCAAACAGTAAAGAAAAAGTTAGAAATACTATTAAATGTACAAAGGTTCTAGGATCAGCCCCTAAGCACGTTCCGCTGACGAGATCCCAAAGCCATCTGCGCTTCTTTAAAGGCCCTGCTGGAACACTAAACCCAAACCCTAAAACATTTCTCTAAAAAGGAACTTCTGGAAATCAGTGTCTTTATATGCTACAGACATCAGACAGCGAGGAACACTTAAGTGTTTGATGGTGGCTTTTGAAGGTAAAGAGGAAAAAAAAAACCAAACCAATGCCAAAAGCCATTTCCATAACAAAGGATCTTGCCTTCTAGAGAAATACTGATAAGATTACACACTGGGTTTGTTTTTTTTTCAGTTTTCTAAATAGACTGTATTAGTGATAAACTACAGAACTAGAGATGCAGCTCTTGTTCATATCCAACTTCAAACATTTGTTCTGAAGGAAAATGAAATCTTTTAACCAAACCACTATCCATTCTGAGAAGGAGTGGTTCAGACTTGCTTGACCAACTGCTTTTTTGCTGTGCAAAAAAGCAAGCAAGCCCAGGAACCCAGGGAGATGGCTACAGTTTGATACCTATGAATACACCAACTAACCACAGGAGTCATTGGCATAAAAGTTTAGTTCTTATATACTGTACACACACAACTCGAAACGATCTACTTGTATCTAACAGCAGGAAAACTAAGCAACTTTATGGTTAACTGCTCACTAAAATTGAGAATAGATACAAAAAACTGCATAAAATGTACACACAACCTAATATTTAGTTGCTCTGCCGTTTGCTGAAATCTGAATTTAGATTTTCCATCTCGAGGTGGGCTTTTCCCTCACTTTCAGCACCAGCAGCCAGGGCAGAGGCAGTGAAGCCTCTATCCCGAGGGGTCACAACACTGCACAGGCTCTGAGCGAGCTCCAAGAGCAGCTCTCTGCCCATGTCGTACATGCAGGGTTAGTACCATCTCTCCAGACAGCAGGCTAAAGAGAAATCTCCCAAATCTCCCTCCACAGAGCTCCATGTGCCAACCTACTGGTGCTGGTGGGCATGGAGAACACCGAAACCTGCCCTGGAGCCATGGAAACAAACTGCCAGTCTGACTTCCCAGCAGCCAGTGTTGCACTACAGCTGTCCAGTTTTCCTTTCCCTCACAAAGAATATGGAGTTGAAGAACCAGTTAAACAGCTGGTTTAACTGCCCAGCACAAACTGGTACCAATTTCTCTATGGGTGTGACATTTGTAAAAGGACAATGTTGCAAGTTACGATCAATCAAGTCATCACCAAATATCTAAGCATTAAAAATGCAAATCTTTACAAAAATATACATAGAGACACCACAACCAAATCAGTAGCTGCCCATGACATTTAACCAAGTGGACAATCTCTCTCCCTTTCTCTCTCTCTCTGTGGCTTCTCAACACTGTTTTAATTTCAACCATTGTCGGCTACAGGGAAAACTGACAAAGAAAATATTTTTTAGCACTGTTGCAACATCATATTCCTGATAATTTAAGTAAACTGAACTGTGTGTAAATGAATCTTACATGCCTAAACCAACATGGATACACTGTTAGTGGCCACTGGACTTGGGACTAGTCCAAGACCTCGATCTGGATTTGGACCTAGATCTAGAATGTGATCTTGACTGTGATTTGCATCTAGCTGGTTCTTTTTTTCTCGACTCCTTCTCATATCTTGAGCTGGACTTATAGTGTGTTTTAGAATCTGTTTTAGAGGTGCCTCTAGATTTGGTGTGAGATGCAGACCTAGACCGTGATTTAGCCTTCATTTCTTTCTTGGGCTGTGACTTGGATCGTGATCTTGAATTGGACTTAGATCTTGAAAAAGATCGATTGCGGTGTTTGAACCTATCAGAATAAAGGGGAGAGAGGAGATTTGAATGTAAAAACACTATTCTTAGACATCTAGTACATTAAAAATTGTTTACCGTTTTTGCAGGAGAAACTTTTTTTTTAAACCTATAGTTAAAGGAATACAGTGATCTAGCTTGCAATTTAAAGGGTGTAAAAAGTGGTTTTTTACCTATCATTGTCCGAATGGCTTCTGCTACGACGAGGTCTTCCAGTAGGTCTACTGCTAAAAAGGTACATCAGAAAAAGTAAACGGTGACAAATACCTATGTAAACGCACAAATACTTAACACATTGCTATTTTCAAGCTGTGCATTTGCTTTTAGCTATTCTCCAATGCAGCACAGAATCGTTTCATTCATTATTCCTGATCAGATGCAGCATGCAAGGTACGCAACTCCCACGACAGAAAAAAAAAAAAAGATTACTCCAAACTGTAACAATGAAATAGTCAGCATGGTGTGTCTGTGCTGTGCCAGCCCCACACACTACACTTACTTTCTGGGACTATAGGATCTTCTATAGCTGTAATCAAAGGAGCGACTCCTCGACCGTCTGCGCTCGTAGCTGCGACTCCGAGACCGCCTGTATCTGTCATAGTCATCATAACGAGAAGAACTGTACAGGTTTCTCCCTTCCTTGGCTTTCATTTGGTTTGGTGCTGTAAAAATAGCAATATTTGCAGGTGAAGATGATGCCCTACTTTTTCCCCCCCTCAAGGTTTAAGCCATGTTTTTGGTGTTGAGCAAAAAGGTTCATTTGTGATTTGGTGTTTATGAAGGGACAGGTGAGAGGCTGCTCTGTGCCCTGGTTTTGTGCTGCTTGAGCCACTGGACACAAATTAATGCAGCCTTGGGGGCACTGTAAATCTAGTAAGCAAAACAAACAAACAAAAAAACCCCTCAAAACCAGTCAGAAATGACTAATGCTCCATAAGACCAGAACACAGAGCTGGCCAAGGTGACTTCAGGCCAGCTGGAAACTGGTACAGCAGGTCAGACCCATGACTGAGACATTCTGGCATTCCTGAATCTACCCAATGAGTGAAAGCTAATGAAACACTTTCTCCTGACTGCACAGCACCATCATCACACCTGATCCACGGCTGTCTTTAATGATTAAAGGCCCAGCTTATACAAAGGCTTCGGTGGATGCCACACAAAGGGAAGCCTGATTCCAAAAGGAACCCCCCAGTAAAACAATTCACTTTCACTCTGCAGCTTAGTTACTAAAGTAATTAAGAACAAATGAACCTATTAGTCTTCCACTGTATTTCCTCTAAGCAGTACAGCTATCTTTCATTTGTGTCAAATGCAAACACGAAGACCAGGCTATAAGCATTTTAAGCACGCTGGAACAAACATCTTCTGTACTAAACAGCTTCAAATTTTAAGTTTTTAGTGCTGCTCGCAACACACTAAGGAGGATTCAGTTAATTTTGCTCAGAAACTTGTTAGAAATCCCAATGTTTATACACAGGGCAGAAAGTTGTCCTCTGGAGTGTAGAATTTCCACTGACTCCATTAAAGTTAATTGTGAAGACTTCAGGGAGAACTGGACAGTCAGGTTGTTTCTCTGAGAGCTGTAACTGAAGACCTTTAAGGTCTCTTTATTCCAAGGCATCACATGAGTATTACAGTCCTGGTTTAGACCAACAGGGCTGAGCCAGGCTTTACAAATCTGTACCTCCCTGCAAATTAAGACTGTGCACACAAACAACAGATGTAAAAGACCTAAATTCTCTTTGCATTTATCTGTTCAGAAAATACAAGTTCTGCTCCACCTTGAATTGAGATAACTTGAAACTGACTTTTATCCAGAAGCCAAATGAAAATGAAGACATTACCTCAATCCTGGAAATCACACAGAGCTGCACAGAAAGCTCCCAAGAATGCCTGTGGTGACTGCTGTACTTAGTTATCCATTTATAATTAAACGAGTCATTAACAGCCACTGGATGAAAGGCAGAACATCCATGTGCTATTTATAAACAGTAAGAACACATCACAACAATCAGCAGCACGTGCAGTGCTGGCTGCTGACGGCCAGGGAGGTAAAATCCAGGCACTTACTCTTGCGGTCCCCCTGTGCAAACTGGATTTCTATTTGCCGACCACAAATCCACTTCCGATCCAAGTTATGGAGAGCATCCTCTGCATCCCGGACATCTTCAAATGTGGCCAGTGTTAAGGTACTTGGGAATTGGAGCAGTTTAACAGATTTGGTATTTAAAATAAAAATTTTCATGTTATTTTCTTATTTTACGGCTATGTTTCAAGTTTTTTAGTCATACTACTCTACACACTAGCGTTTTCTTTAATTAATCACCAGCTGAGAACTCCTGTTATAAAATTAAAATCTTGTAATATGACCATGAATTTATCCATCAGCAAGCACTTGCTATGTGATACTCTAATTCTTCTCCCACTTGTACTTATGCAAAGAAAACAAAGGTATCCCTTCAAAACACACTTGTTAATGGTCATTTAGTTCTCTCCACTACAATGAGTCTATTAAAATTAAGCCCTAGTTCTTAAATTATGTTGGACATACCAACAGTAAGTATTAACTATTAACGTAGGAATTGGAATAAAGCTTTCCTTTTTGTTTTAAACAACTGATTTTAGGTTTAACTGATGTCATGTCACAGCCCTGTGTGCAGAGAGAGCCTCCCCAGTGTGAGAGAAGAGCAGACACTGGGAGCCCTGCACTGCCACTCAGGGCCAAGGTACAGTGACAGATATTTGTTTTAATGCTGGAATTTACACCCCTAATTCCAGCTCCTGGGACCCAAAACAGTGAGCTGCCTTTCCCCTCCAGGCCACTCATTTCTCAGCAGCATCATCTCTGCAGGAGAGAAACTTCCATTTCATTCAGACCACAGTTACAGTAGCACTCACAAGAGAAATATTACAGGTTTTGTCAATGGACTAAACCAGAAAAATTCATCAAATCACTGCTTACATGACAGACAGAAGAAAAACTGTTATTCTGTAGGATACATCAGGTATGACTCCTTTAATCTTGGCCACCATTCAACTTCATCTTGACCTTTAACTCTTTAAGTGCTTGTCAGAAGGACTTGTCATGAGATGCTTGGCCAAAAATGACAGATGGCTTTATCTTTAACTTTGAAAAACAACCTTTTCCCCCTTTTGTAGATAAAGCGAAGCTTTGTCTCCCATTATGGCTTGTCCTTCTTCCAGCTTTTCTTTATTTTTTCTTTTCCCAAACTCTCCCTTCTCTTCAAGCCTGATCCTTAAGAGGTCTTTGGCTTGTCTACTTGCCTTAATTGTTGAACTCTACTCTAAAGGTTCTTTCATGCTTTCTCTTTGGGGTCGCCATTACTGTACAGCTTTACATTCTGAGGCAACAACAGAGGACAGCAAATTAGGGGACAATATTAAAGAAAGAAGTTCACCTCATTTTTTACACAATCTGATTTTGATCAAGTGATTCCAGTTTCCATTTGTTAAATTAACAATGAATAGCAGCCACATTTTGCTAAGCACAACTTTACTTACACACCAGTGATAATAAAAACGTGCTAGACAATTTTGAGTCAGTGATAAATTTTCATTTAAATCATATAGTATTAATTTCAGTGGCATAAGCAAGCTTTTATATTACTGGACTTAAGTTTTGCAAAAAAGGCAAAGAACAATTGAGAGAAGTTAAATCTTCAAAAATAACGAAACACCACGACATAAGTAAGACACTCATTAGATACAACACAAAAGTAAACTGCTTTTTCATTTAGATTGGTTACCTCTTACACAAACTTGAATTTCAAACTTCAACACCCCTCACTAATGAGCCATCTGAAGAAAGGATATTGAACATAGGCAAATCCTCTGGGACGACGAGTGTAGAAGTCAAGGGGAACGTAAACATCAACTATAGGCCCATAACGACCAAACTCCCGGCGCAAGTCTTCGGACCTGCAACACCACAAACACCTGATATGGCTTTGGCACTGCCTGAGTGCCACAAAACACCCACCAGAAGGAAACTAAACAGGCAAAACATTAAAGCTACAGTTAATATGAGCATCCCCCTGGTTTTTGGAAGTATTTGGTGGAGGGTGAAAGTAGCAGTTTGGGGGGAGGAAGTGTTTGGGCAGTTCCCTGTTGGCAGCACACGGAGCTTTCCTGAAACACTCAGGTCTCAGGATGCTCAAGTACACCCTGGCAGTTTGAAACCAGCCTTCAGCACAACCTAAAATAAAAAAGTAAACTCAGAATGGATGCACAGCAGTGCATTCAATGCAGCCAATGTTGGCAGAAAGTGAAAGAAAGGACTGTTAAATTATCGTTATTATTATTATTCAGGTACCTCGACAGTGATTTTGCAACACACAAACATCAATTATGAGATCCAAATAAACATTGTGAGACCAAACCAGTCACCCAAACTCATTTCCATAGAATAATCAATACTTACAACCACATCAAACAGAACAGATCTCAGTGAGCAGCCACTCATGCCCTCGGGATAGTTTTTCCAAAGAGTTGGCTTTAGAGAGCTGAGACAAAACTGCTCAGCTGCAGCCACCCCTGGAACAACAGCCTCTCCTCAAGAGAGGCTTCTTATTCACATCAGCTCCTCACATTTAATTCTGTGACATTTGAGGACAAAAACCTGCATGAGAAGATTGATGCAATACCATATTTAGGTGGTAAATGACAATTACTACTGGTTTTTAGTATTTTTTCCTTTCTCTTGCACCAGCTGGGAAACAAATCTCCACAGTCAGTGCTGGCAGAAGGGAACTACCACCAGCATGGAGATGTCACAATAAAACCACCTCCAAGAACTCAGTGCTTAAGGTGAATCCTCAACAGGATCCACATTATTGTAAAGAATTTGCAAGTGATCATCCTCAGCTACTCTTAAAGTAAAATAAACCATTGGAAAAATGACCAAATCCATGGGAAAAAAAAAAGTTAAAATTTTAATTTCACTCCATTCCATCGTGCCCACAGGACGATGTGTAAATGCTCCACAAACAACAACAAACACCAAACGTGTTTTTGGTCACTAAACTGCCCAAGTGAAATGAGGAAAATCAGCAGCTCACTAAAAGTATATAAGGAATAAATAAGAACCTGTGCAACGCTCTGTTTTTGTTGCTTCAATTCCCTACGAGAAGTTCTCTCACCGCATATGTTTAGCCCTTACGGGCTCTCGGAAGCACACGATTATAACGGAGACCAAGCATTGCTGCCCTCGACTCCGGACTGAGCGCACCGAGAGGCCCCGGTGCACATTGACCACGGCAGAACATTCCACCTGCACCGGCAGCAGCCCCCACACTAACGGGACCGGCCACGCCAGGAATTTTGGGCAAAAACGCTCTATTTCCTCCCATCTATCAGCAATACTGCATTTCCAGAGAAGCATCCCAAACTGCAGCGGCTGTCCGGCATGGCCCCGGTGGCACATGCCGCTGGACACACTCCAAGGCGGCTGCGGGGAGTTTCACTTTGTTGCGGCCCAGCTTTGTTCTGTGTGGACGCTGTTTGGAAACGAACCCGCGTGGGGAGGCGGGGAACGAACAGCATCGCGAGGAAAATGGAAGGCAGGGCAGGGAGAAGGCAAAGCGGAGGAAGGGAGCGGGCCGGGCTCGCCCCCTTCCCTCCCCCGGCTGCGGAGGGACCCCCGCGCCCGCGGCCTAGCGAGCCCGCCAAAGCCTGCGCGAGCCCCCGCTCCGCCCCCACTCACCGGGTGTCGTCGGCCACGTTTCGCACGAAGAGCGAGGTGTTGGGGGGCCGCAGGTAGCGGGACATGTCGGCGGCACTGGGACAGACGGCAGGAAGGAGAGGAGGGAAGGAAGGAAGGAGGAAGGGAAGGAGCGAGCGCGGCCCGGGCGCGGCGGGAGCGGCTGAGGCGACCCTGGGGGAGCTGCACCGCCCGCCCGCGCGCCGCCTCTCGCGAGACTTCCCGGGGGGGCTTCCGGCGAGCGCCAAACGCGGCGCCAAAATCCTACCCCGCTCCGGCAGCGCGCATGCGCACCTGCCCCGCGCGGGAGCTCGCGGGCCCTCCGCGCATGCGCGCTGCTCCCCCCCGTCCCCGCTCGCTTTTCCCGCCGAAAGAGCGGGAAGGGGGAGCGCGCGCGGGGCAAGATGGCGGCCGCGTCCCCGGCGTGAGGGGAGAGCGCGGCCCGGCCCCGGGCGGCCGCCTCACAGCCCCCTGGCTCCCTCCTGTGCAGCCAGCTGACACGGCCTCGGGCTGTAACGCCCTTCCTGAGGCTCAAGGGATCGCTGTCCTGTGGCCTTGCTGTTGCAAAATGTGGAGTATGTATAAGTTCCGTTAAGAAAAGATATTCTTTGATGTTTGAGGTTTTTATGCTTTCTAGCCTAATCAGCAAGAAGGGAGATGCAGGCAACGAGCTCAGAGTGATGTGCCTGTGTTAGAATAACAAATTGGTAGAACTGCCTTGTTGAGGTTTAGGGCTGGACGTGCTCCCATGATCTCCGACCCAGGGGGAGGTTAACAAAGCTCGAGAAAAAAGGATGCCCGCTGATAGGGGATACAAAGAATGCAGAATTTATGGGCCATCTGGCAAAAACTCCCAAGATAAGGAAGAAATGAATAAACCCAACTCAGCAACTGTGCTGAAATGATCTCCAACTGGGTAAAACGTAATTTTACATTTTACATCTGCAGGGGCAGGTCATGGCCACCAACCCACAGACCACGGGCCCAAAAGGAGAAAATGGGATAATTAGCACGAGAAACAACAGAATAATTAACCAACAGAAGATAGAATACTAATTCAGAACTATGTGACCTGTAGCCAAGGCACACTAATTCCTTTGTTTGCTAAAATGTCTGAAGAGTAATAAATTTTGATCGTTGGTGTGCTTGATTTGTGGAATCCCACAGGCCCCAACTGTGCAACACTGAAATAAATGACCAATGTCTCTCTGGAGTGTGTAACTATTGTTGCACATGGAGTAATTAATGCAATTTTTGTGGAGAGCACATTTACCCAGAGCCCTGCTGAGCCCCAGGAGTTTTCACCAGGCTGCTTGCACAGGACCAGCCCTTTCCATTAAAGCTGTTTGTGTGATGAAAACAATACAGTTGGTGGGTGGAGAGATTATTTCTTACCACGCTCATGTGTGACTCACATAAAGGTGAATAAAAGGCACATCTGACCACACAGTGACAGGGTTTGGTGAAGAGTTCAGTGAAAAGTATCTGCATTTTCATGTGAGGGATTTTCAGCAAACTCCTGCAGGGACAGAAAGACTTGGAGCTGATGCAGCCCTGGTGTCTGCCACCAGTGTATTTTCATCTTTATTTTTAATATTCATGAATGAAAACTGGTGGGAGGACATTGCTGTTCATATCTTGGCAATCTCTCACTAAGAAGTGCCTGATTTTTACAGGTTTTGAATGACAGATGATTCAAGTTTGAATGGCAGATGAAGTTCAGTCACTAACACAGGAGGTGTGCAGACATATACACTTCCAAAAAAAAGGAATTTATGTGGTTGTATGTTCAGGGTCTGTGTGCAGGACTCAACAGAAAAGGGAAGAGGACCTCTGACCATGATTTTGCATTAAATATTTACAGTTAGCATTTTTCTGTATGCAAGCAGCAGGTTGAGTTGTTACCTTGTGCAATATAAACACAGATCTGCTCACACAAACCATTAAAAGAACCTAAAAATGAAGCCAAGAACGCACATCAGAGACTGGAATTGTGGTGGGAGTGCTTGGCACAAAGCAGAAAAGAAAAAAAAAATATTTTACAGACCTTCTGAAAACAATGAATTAAGCAAACAGTGGACTTTGATGGATAGAAATCCATTCTGCCAGGATTACCTTGTCAGAGCTTGTCAGGTTGGGAATCAAAACTTTGAACAAGATCCAAGTTTGATTATAAATACTCCAATGGAGTCCTTCACAGAAGAATTGTTTTTGTGGAATAGTGAATCCAGAGCTGCCATCCCAGCCTGTTATGCCATCTAGGAATGCTAATTCCTTTGGGCCATGGGACACAGATCTCAGTCTGATCCAAATCCTTCAGGTTTTGACTGCTTCACATAAGGACCTGCACTGAATATTCCACCCAAATCTGGGGTGCCCTGTGGCTGAAGGACATTGCCAGAAGGATGGGAAAGATTGGCACCATTGCTGGAAAAATGAAATCATTGCAGTTGTGAAGAAAGCCAGGTGAAGTGTTCTTTTAATTTTTTAGAATTTTAGCCATTAGAATTAGACTTGGCATGAGTTGAAGTTCTAAATAAGGTCAGTGTGCTTTTAGTGTGTAGTGTCTCCAACAATTGCTTTGTAACGGGTTTGAAATGAGTAATGAAGGATCTCTGCCTTGGTTTAGAAATAAACCTGAGGTGTCCTGCATGTTCCAGCCTCCAGTTTGCAGGCACAGCCTTTGATCCTTGCAGACCTGCAGCAGTCTGTGAATTTCCTGCTGGAAAACCACGAAGTGTTTGGTTTCAGGGTGTGTTTGCAGCAGTTACCCAGCAACTCCCAGAGAGAAGGATGCTGAGTTCTTGGGTGGCTTTCTGCAGCACCAGTGCTTTAAAACCGCCTCCTCCTCCTCCCTGAGTTTTACCAGCCCTGATTTCTGTGCTGCTGATCTTATTTCTGTGTAACTCACATGGGATTTAATTCTGGCTGCAGGACTGTGCTTGGCGTTGGAGCTGCCTGGGAAGCAGAATGAGCACAATGATCCTTTATGCCAGTGAAACTCCCCCTGAGAGCAGCCTTATCCCAGAATAAGAATACACTTCCCAAATTGCTAGTATCACATTGTGTTGTTAATAAAGCCCAACCTCTCCCCTCACAAACTGCTCTTCTAGCACGGGGAGATGGAAACTCAGCACTCTTCACTGGGATAAAACCTCCCCATGAGGATTTGAAATGGCATTATCAGTCCACAAATCTGCAGTGACTTCAATCATGAAATGGGGCTGCTGATACAATAATTGGATCTAATCAGCAGAGAAATGGTTCTAGGCACAGCTCCTGTGTGTTTTATACTTAATAGAGACACAAGGTCTGAACAAAGTCTGGTTTACTTCAGCTTCACAGGCTTGGGCCATGACAAGACACTGGAAGTTCCTTGCAAATTGGAAGAATGTTTAATTCTCTTTGCTCTTGTAGTGCCTCTTAATTGTACTTTTGTGTAATTCAGTTTAAGAACAGCCCTCCCTATTGTTAATGACTGGTGAGTGCTTCACAGCTTTTCAAATATTGCTGTTTCTCTTGCTGGGCCATGTGGTACAGATCAGCTCAACAAATGTCTGATTGTTTTGTGTTGGCCAGGTCATAGAGAACAGGGTTTGGTTAAAGACTAACCTTCAGCAGAAGCAGGAACTAAAGCTGAGTGCTTTCAGTCTGTGTGTAAGAAATCAAGGAGCATTTCTGTAGCTTTTGGCTGCTCCCAAGGATTACTGTGGTGAACTGGAACAGTGTGATTTCTGTCTGGCTTGGGTTGTCTGGGAGGCAAATTTCTGTCACTCTCAGGACAGAGGGGGAAACACAGTCCTGTAGCAAGGGGAAGTGCTGTGAGAAAGGAGAGCAGAAATCATCATGATTTCCTGTTTGTTTGGATAAAACAGAGATCACACCATGTGGAAAGTGCACTTTATTTCAGGTATGTAAAGGTGTCACAGAGGAGGATCTGTCTTTAGGCTTTCTTGCCTCTTCTGACAAGTGTTACTCCACCGTACGTTATAGTCTGTGGGAGATAAAGACACATTTTTATAGCTAAGTGGCAGAAGTGTCTGTAATTTCCTGCATAAATCCATCCTGGTCCACAAGAAAATACAATCACAGCACCTGCCTCTAAGTGTATGTACAACATGTGCATGAAGGAAAAGTTGGAGTTGGTTGTGCTCCTTGGAGCAGTCTTTATCCACAGAGACACTCTGTAGACACTAGGAGCTAATCAACAATTTTCCTTCAGCATTTTGCAGCAAGTGCCTTTATTTTCACTTATTTACACTTACCTCCACCATTTCATTTCCTTTTACTTCCTGCTCATGAGAGAATTTATCTGATTTGCACACCAGCTTCCCGTTGACCAAGTTCACAGTGCACTGTTGGAACATTTAAAAATATTTTTAAAAAATTATATTTTGGAATTCATTTTGAGTAAGTAGAGGACTAATAAATAGGAAATAAATTACACTGATGTTTCATAATGACAGCTGCTAATTTAAACTGGAGAACACAGCATTTGAATAGGAGTTTTAGGAACATTTCTGTTTGTTAAAGTGATAGAAATATTTGCAAACGGAAATGGTGCAAACAAATTCCACTCACACACAAACTGAGGTTTAGGGATAAATAGAGATGTCCTATTCTTGGAATGCTTTACCTTTAGCTTCCTGCCATCCATGGTGGTGATGTCAGCCTCTTTGCCGAGTGTAAACGAGTTGGTTACAGATTTGTTGGGTGTTTTGGATGTCACAACAAAGTCGTTGCCTTTTTGTTGTATTTCAACAACAGGCTTAATATCTTTGGCCATTTTGATGGTGTCTTCTGGCAACCCTGCAAAAATAGGTAAATCAGGGCTTTTTGTTATGGAAACAGCAAAATAGCAAATTGCACCTTCCAGCAAAGGCACAAAAGATCCAAACCAGTACTGGAAGGTGATGTCCAAGTTAAAACACAAATCCTGGTTTGGATTCCTCTCTTCTCTATGGTTTTTTGCCCCATTCCTTCTACTCTGGTTAGGTTTTGGTATGATACCTGGTGATGTGTCAGATTATGCACAGTTTCTTAAGGGCTGGCCATGGGGTGACAGTTCTCCATGAAAAGAACCACGTGTGCATTACTTTATTTTCCCGGGGAGTTGGGGGATTATCTGTCCAGTCAGAGCTGGAACAGGGGGAGTACCTCAAACTCCCTTTTTTGGGGTGTCCCTGGCATGATTTGAAGGTGTCATTGTCACCAGGAGAGGGTTTGGTTCTGTCACGCTGTCAGACCAGACTTTTCAACTGGAACTGGATCTCACTCTCCTGAATATCTCCTGTTTACTCTCAAAAACCCCAACAGGAACGCTTTGTTGGCAAAGGTAAGTGCATCTTTATTGCTGCAGCACCTCCTGATCCTCACAGATTAGATTTGATAATCACTCAGAGATTACTGACGCTTATCACACTTGATAAGCACTGACAGGTTACTGACCACTTTTCACAGCTGTTAATTATTCAGATTACTGACAGCATTTGTGCTGCAGAAAGGGCTTCTGTGCCAATTATTGCGAGGCTGACTAAGTCATTGATGGCTTGTTTCTACTTATATATGTTTATAAAATTACAAGTAATCAACACAACAACTCTTCTTTGGGGGTTATCTGTAACCTTTCTCCATCAATTTATACAACTTGCAGCTTCTTTTCACATCCAAATGAGATGAAACAGATTGAACCAAGCAGGGCAGTTTGTCACAGAAAGAAAAGGACAGAATCCATGGAAATGCAGCAGCCAGAGCTGTGGTGGCAGTGATGTGAGGGGGGAGCAGGCACTTACCCAGAGCCTTGAGGAAGGGCTCGAGGTTCTCCTGAGCGTAGATCTGCCAGGTGCCAGCGAATGCCATGGTGGGACACAGCAAGGGCTCCCCCTGCCCACGGGGGTGCTATTTATGGGAGCACAGAGGCCAGCCCAGCTTGTCAGAGGGCTAATTATTAACTGGGAAACAGCAATCATTAATCAATTATTTGTTCTTAATGATCATAACCTCTCGTTCATGCTGCTCTTACCTTGAGGGTTGGGATGCTGTGTTTGTTGTGGGTTACTGACCTCGGGTGGTTGTCCAGCCTTGTTGGAAAGTGTTGCAGTGCAGCTTCATTTGTTTGCTCTTTGTCCACAACTTCTGTGTTTAACACATTTTCTGTGTCTTGAGTAGAATTCTTCAGATAAAGTTACAGTAGATCAAGGTGATTGGCATTGTACAGCAGGAACTTCCTAATTATAACAGTGTTCTCTGCTGTGGGCACTTGAGCCTTAAATGGTGGATAAAGAATGAATCAAATTATTCTATTTCTTTCAAAATTGTGGGCCTCCCATTGCTTGAGGACAGGCAAAATCATGTTGGAGTGGGACATGAGTGATGATTTTATCCAGCAGATGTCAGTGATGTGCATCTAACTGAACTGAATTAAACTCAGTTTCTTTTTAATTTTTATTTTAGTAGAAGATAAAAGATAAAACATGGAACATTGCTTGGAGAGTGAATGCAGGAAGCAATGGGATGTGTTATTTTTTCTTCTCACCAACTGCACAAGGATTTCTTGACTCACTCCAGCCCTTGAGTGATGTTCCTTGCTGTCTCTGCAGGCCTGGCTGTTGATTTTGGAAGGCTTTCATTAGATGTGTCTTGCAGTTAGATTGCTTAATTCAAACAGAGCCTGTATCCCAGGGGTGGGCGACCTCTCTGAGTTAACTTTTCATTCTAGTTAAATAGAGACCCAATGCTCAGCTTTTTCTTACCAATTCACCTCCCTTTTTAGTAGGTAATTTTAAAGAAGGTTCACACAGAAAGAGCCAGATTTGTAATTACATTTACCTGTGAGAATTCCTGATTTGCAGGGCCATTTTTATGTGTGGAGCGTGTCCTGACTTCCCATGCACCCACAGGTGGAGTGATTTCATCAGGGATATACTCAAAGCAGTGCTGAGATGTCACCAAGGGTTTGAGTTTAATCACACACACACAGAGGCTACAAGAAAATCTGTTACATGTCATGATTTAATACAAAACCCTCCACTGAAAGGCCCCCATGTGGATCCTCTGGTATTTCCCACACGGATTTACCAGGGCAGAGTCTCTTTGGAAGGTGAACATGCAGTGTACACACATGTGAGCACACACACACACACCCCCCCACCAGAATTGTTCTATAACAACTGCCAAACCACTGAAATATTGCTAAAATAAACACAGAGACAGCAAAAGGCATCTGAAGGAGTTAAATTCCTTTCAAATTCAGGGAAACAATTAATTCATTTAGGTTTTTTTGTGGTAATCCCAGCTGGCACTTCCTGCTGTGTTCCCACTGGGATCTCCCCGTGTTTATAGACACTGATAGTGACCTGCCCTATTTCAGACCCATATTTGTTCTTGACATAGATGCTGTATTTTCCTGTGTCTTCATTGCAGACTCTCTCTATGGTGATTGTGACCACTGAGCCCTTCACATCCATCTTGTATCTGTCCTTAAACACGATGACCTTCTCGTTTTTGAACCAGGTGATCTCTGGGTAGGGGTCTCCAGACACACAACAAGTTAAGCACAGGGTCTGTGGTGAAACAGAGAACAGAAATGGATTATGGAGCTGGAAACGTGCAGGGAAATTCAGTTCATTGAACCACAGCATCATTTAGGTTGGAAAAAACCTTTAAAATTGAGGCCACCTCTTAACCCAGCCCTGCCAAGGCCACCACTGAACCTTGTCCTCAAGTGCCACAGCCACACATCTTTTAAATTAAGAGCAATAAGAATCAGTTCTCACATTTTCATTAGGTGACATTCTGATCCTCCTTTTCCTGATTTCCTCCAGAACAATCAGGATTAACCTGCCTGAATTCACTGGGCCTGACTCATATTTTTCTCACTGGTTTTTTATAGCTTCCTGTGCTGTAAGGTGGCACTGAAACAGGCACGTGGTGAGTTTGCAGTTACTTTGCAGGGGTTTTGTGCTGCCTGAGTAAAGGGGAATGTGACTCAGAAATGAAAGCAGGGAGTTGGGCTGATGGGAAAATCAGGCCCAGCACCTAAAGGCCTTCAGAGTCCAATCCTGTGAAATGGGAGGGCAACAGAAAGGGTCTGGCAGTGAAGGTGACCCAGGAGGGCACCACTTCCCACCTCTGGCAATGCAGCAGCTCAGAAAAGCTGCTGGCAGTGCACAGGAGGCTAAAGCAGGGATCTTTCCTCCCCATCAGCAATCCTTCTGTGTCTGTGCAGCACCAATTAATGGAGTTACTCAATATTACCTTGTCCTCCATGATGGTGGCAACATCTGGCAGACCTTGAACAACTCTGGCACGACCTGGGAATGAACAAATAGAACCTTTTAGTTGTTCTTATCAGCAAACTTGGCTTTGTTTCACTGAAGGGAAGAGATTCATTTACTTACGCTTCTCTGCTATTGCTGCTTCCCTGAAAGGGAGAGAAAGTGATTATGGTTTTATTTATTAGCCATTATATTAACAATTTAGAGTGTGAGACTCAAAATAGATTTAGCTGTGAAAATATTTAGGAGGAACTTACTTTAGCCTCTTGTGCTCAGCCAGGGCATCTTCAAAAACTGCAAGAATGAAAGGTTTTAGGGAAAGTTGCCTTTAGTTGTGTTTGATTCAGTAGATTTAGCATTATGTTGTTGTTACCAGTGCTGGGATTACATGGATAAATGTAATTATCCTCTAGATGGTATCTGTCCCTGCCTTAAGGAAACACAGCTCTGTTTGTGTACTGCTGAAATAAGTGGGACTGAGTTCTCTCTTTCCAAAGAGAAGTTCAGAGGAGAAAAAAAACTCCAGCAGTTTGGAAAAGCCTTTGTAAACCTGGAAGTTCTCTTTTCCAAGATACCACCTGTGAGCTCTGTTGTCCAGGGGAGGGAATTGGACACATCCCAGGAGCAGCTGCCCCCTTCTCATCCTTTCCCCAGCAGTGCCAAGGCTCCCTAAAGGCTTCAGACCTTTCTCCTGCACACTTCCCCTCTCCTCGTGCTTCTGTGGGCTCTTCCCTGTCCTCCTTAGCCCAATTCCACATGGCAATCAGCTCCAGCTCCAGAAGGGAGAGAGGAATCCCTGCCCAGCTTTGAAGGGCTCCTGGAAAGCAGCTCAGGAGTGACTCAGCTCACCTTGCCCAGACAGGTCTGTTGACAATTTGTGGGAGCTGTTCCCATCAAATATCTCCAGGGTGTATTTGCCCTTATCAGCCTCCCTGGGCTCCAGGATGTGCAGCCAGATCTGGTTCATGGTGCTCCCAGCTCTCATCCTGTCACGGCTTTCCAGTTGTTTCTCCCTGAGTAAGCAAGTGATGTCATTTCAGTCGTTTTTAGCAGAGCTGAGAAATCACTTTTTTCTAGACCTGTCGTGGTTGGAAGTGTGGGAGTCAGGATTTCATGGAGAGAGGAAATCCCATGGGGCTGTACTTTGAGGCAGTTTGCCAAAGCTTCATAAACTCTACAAAAGACCTCTTAGTTCTTATTTAAGGGATTAAATCCCATTTAGATGTTGAATATTTGTAAGTATTTAGCCCTTGAATGTTACTAAAAATTCACCTCCTTATCTACATGTATAGGTGGTATCTAATAAAACACCAGCTCTCTATTTAGGAAGACATTAGGAGGCTAAATTAGTCAGTGTTTGGGAAGAATTTTGTAATTTTGGGAATACTTTTTATTCAGAGTGGGGGAAGAGAGTGGTTTAGGAAAACATGAAGTAGTAAAAATAAAGTGTTTGAAAAAATTCTGTCTGTAACCAAGGAGGCTGTAACTGAGCAGTATCATAAGTGCAGCATCATTATTATTCTAGGAAAGATGATCACTTATAAATATTTCTGCAGTGCAACGATAAAAATAACATGACTTTCCATTCTGGAATTCCCAGACACGTTCCAGGATGGGAGTGAATTGTGGATTTCAGCCCTTGCTCAGACAAATCCACAGTTGCCTGAAAAAATTTATGGGCTCAGGCCCAAATGTTTAATTTTGGATAAACAGTTACAAGGAACAAATCTCCAGAAGCTTTGCAAATATTTTTTGGGGACTTACTTGTGGTACCAGGTGGTTTTCATGTAGTCTGTGTAGTACTTGACATCTGTGTAGATTTTGATGCCTTCCTCAGTAGGCTGGATTTTCAGAGGCGTAGCAGAAAGAGCTGGTGGTGTAAAGGGAAAGACTGAAATTGAGGAGGAATGCCCAGATTCACCTGTTCCAGAACAGATTCCCAGCCAAAGCAGCAGGGAGGAGGTGCTGCTGTGCTTGTTCCACACCCAGGGACAGCTGTGCCACCCCACATCTCCCCTTTGTAGTGCTGAGAGCTGACATACCACTGATCCTGCACAGCTCCTTCAGAAGCTCCTCAAAGGCTGAAAGACAAAGATTTAAGTGTCTATAAATACAAATCACAACAAACCACATCCAATCTGCCAATTAATTCCACTGTGGTTAGGATGTTTTATATCCACGGGTTATTTGCTGTCTTTTTCTGTGGCAGAGCTCACTGGGAATGGAGTTTTTTGCCTCTGATTCATTTGTTTTCAGATGCTGGGCATTTCTTACTAAATTTAGATGCTCCTATCTTCCTTCACACTCACCATGTGCCTCCCAGACAGGAGATTTATGTACCAGGTTCACATGATGGATTCCAGATGTCGAGGCAGCATTTAATCTTGGGCAGCAGAACCTTCTGATTGATTCTGGGTTGAATTGACTGAAATATCCCTGAGCTTTTATCTGTGGGGCTTGGCAGAATTTATAATGCAGTCCTGGCTTGAGAAATGACTGCAGGTGGAAATGACATCAGCATGTAGAGCAGGAAACTCTTTAAATTTGACCAGTAACTTTTTAGTGTGGGTTCTCACTCCTATAAAAGCACATAGGACATGTAGGGTTCATAGAAAGTGAGGATATTTGGGTTTAACTCCAAAATGAGCTCAGGGCAGGGGTGTGAATGTGTGTTATGGTGTGATCCAAGGTGCTCTTACCTCCTTTTGTGAGGTCCAGCTGGGTGGAATCCTCTCCTCTGTTATCTGAAACCACTGCTTTGTACAGGCCCTCATCTGCCTTGGTTACCTACCAAATATATGTGTGCATGTGTCAAATATTGATTAAAATAACCCAAACAAGCCCCAAAACAAACAACGCCCCTCCCAGAGAAATCTCCCACAATACTGAAACAGGGCAGGATTTGGAAAAGGGAAAAAGCTTCTTTCTTGTTAGGATCTTCAAATCACAGCCTGCTTGAGTTGGAAGGGACCTTAAAGATTGTTTAGTTCCAATCCCCTGCCATGAACTCCACTAGAGCTCAGATTCAGAACCTGTTACATGAACATTTCTTCTTTGGCTTTTCTCAGTGTTTCTTTCACTCAGTGGGCACTACCCAGAACCCACATGGAATATGAATAAGATCAGCCCATTTTTTTTTTTTTGCCATTTTCCTATGGATCTCTGTGCTGTTTGATGCTTCACCTTTGGGATCTGCAGAGTTCCCATCCCAGTCTGTGGATCAAACACTCCACCAGCTCGTGCCTTGTGATTGAAGAACCACTGGAAGTTGGTGTCCTTCCTCAGGTTTGTTGCCTGGTTGAAGTCAACATTTAGAAGTCAAAATCCATTTGATTTATTTATTCTTGGATATACTACTATGAATCATCACTTACATTACTCCAGAATCTGAGAATTTCCCTTCTTTGTTAAAATTTCTGCCCAAAAGAAACCATCTCCTTACAAATGCAGCAAAGCATTTGCATGAGCACTGCTCATATCCTCTGAAAATTGCACCTAAAATTGAATGCTGAAGGAATTCTGTTACCTTGCAGGTGAGGAGCACTTCACAGCTCTCCAGAACTTTCCATGTCAGGTTCTCTATGAAATGTGGACCTGGAAAAGAAATGAAATCTCTCTCGTGGTGCCTTTGCCGAGTTTCCTGTGGGAATGCTTCCATCTAGTGCTGGATTCCCGCAGTGCACCTGGGAATTCCAGAGGTTCTAGGGAACAGGGAGGGGAAACTGAAATAAATTACTTTAGATCCTTTCATCCCATCCTGGGCAGCTCTGAAGCCGAGAAGAGCCTGGATTTATAGCGTGCTGTCACAGTCACTAACAAGTGACTGTTTTTATCCTCACTAGCAGGGAATCACCTTTCCATCTGTTCATTTTTCCAAGGAACTTGTTTTACAAACTTCTTTATTCATCAACATAAGGTGGGAGGTGAAAGTGGGATGCATGGATCTTTACAAACTTAGCTAGAAATCCTGGTTTTTACAAGTGGATCTTAATTACAGAATGTATATTCAGGTTGGACAATTTTCAGAGTTTGAAAGTGTTCAGTGCCCCAGCACTGAGGCAGGAGATCTCCACTGATAAATCTGCCTAGCTTGGCTAAAACGAGTTCATTATTTGATTTTTAAGGGCAGGGCAAAGTATCTGAAAACAAAGAGTCTTATCCGCGTGTCTTAATCAGCTTGAATACTGTGTTTAAAAAGATGATGAAGTGAAATAAATTCCTTTGGGTTTTGCCATCCTGGCCTCATTCTGACAAGTCCTTAACCTTTGGCTGACCTTACCCTGCTTTTTCTTCCATTGTCTCCGTTTTGCTTCAGCTTCTTCTGCCACTTTAGCAAAAGCTATGGAACAGCAAAGGACAAAGTCAACAACCCCCCATTACTGGATATTTCCTCTACAATAGAGATATTTCCTCCTTGTCTTTATTACCTTAGTACAGTGAACCTGCTGCTAAATACACTGAATTTCCAGCCTGATCCTGCCCTGAGATAAATGACTACACACTCTCCACTCTGCTGCCAAGGCACAGTTCACCACTGCAAGCTAATATGTGAAACATTTGGAGGGAAGAGCTAAGCATTCCCCTTAACAGACTGCTTTTATCATCAAGCACCTATTTATAAGACTAAAAGCTTTAATTTATGGTAAAGAGAGATTCAGATCATTTCTTAAATGATTCCTGGACTTTAAATCTGGGCTAAAATTTGCTCTCCCCATTCCCAGTGTGCCATTAGAACTGTTGGAAATACTTTGGGGCCTTAAGTGCCTCACAAAGTTTCCACTGAGCATGGCAGTCTATATTTGATCCTGAATTTCACTTACATTCATCTATGAGAGCAAGGGTGAATTGATTTTTGGCTTTCCCATCTTTGAGCTGGGCTGTGTACACCCCTTTGTCATCAGCACTGAAATCCTGGATTATCAGTTCCACGAGGCCTTTCTCTTTGACAAAGTTGATTTTGTGTGTCTGTATAAAACAGAGGAAATAGGATAAACTGAAGAGGTTTCCACAGTAGAACTGCTCCGGGCACAGCAGATATTGCAGTTTTTTTGTACTTGTATCCTTATAAACCCCCCTCATTTTACAGGATGAGGAAGGCAGAGCACTGTGCTGTGCCAAGCTGTGGGATTCATCTGTTATTTATCTGTGTAGGAATGGTAGAATTGCTTCCAGCAGAGAGAAAGTTCTGTAAAACCACCTGGCCCAAAACATCCCTCCTTTGTGGGTATTACAGAGCTGAAACCAGAGCACCTGTGATGTTCAGTGGCATGGAAGTGTTGCACTGGGTTATAACCTGTGATGTGTAGTTCCATACTTGGCTGGGATGAGGAATATCTCCCCCTCTTGCTGAGGTGCAGGTACCACTGAGCTCCTGCACCCGAGAGTGCCAGGTGCCTGAACACAAACATCATCGTTCTGCCTCCCTGCCCTGTTTGCTCTGAGCAAATATTGTCCTTGCAATGAGCCTGATAACGTGTGCAGATCCCTGTCAGCTCTCCAGTGGAGAGGAGACAGATTTTAGAAGAGATAAAGCCTTGGATAAACTTGTTACATGTTGATTTAACCCCCCCAACAGGGCACTGACAGCTCTGAACTGCTCTGGCCTGGACCTGTCCTTTGTTCTGGGGGTCCTGGTTGTTATCTGGGCGTTGCTGCTCTGCACTGAGCTGACAGCCCATGATTTATATTTGTGCTTCATTCTCAACTGTTCTCCCCTCTGGTCCTCTCATTCCAAGTATTTTTTAAATGTTCCAATATTAATTTGATATGGGAGGACAAGGAAGAGGCCTGAACATTTTTGTGGATGTTTGAGGAGGCTGGAGGGTGCTGTAACACACGGGGTTATTTCCAGTGCTTTGGACTGAGATATAAATCACTTCCATCTGCTCTTAGAATTCATGAGATTTGCCTGTATTCAGTTCAAAACCCCCATCAAAATATCTGATGGGAATTCAGAAAACTGGGAATGTGCCATGTTCAGCAGTGGGGAAGTAAGTCAAGATGAAGTGCAGAATAAAACCTACTGGGGTACTGGTGAGCTCCTTGTCATTGAAGATCAGGTGCAGCTCAGCATTTGGGGACAGCTTCTCCACCTCCAGCCACAGCCTCACTTCCCCTTTCTCCAGAACATCGATGTTCCAGCCAGATATCAGCTTGATCACTGGCAAGCAGAGAGAACCACCAGGGGAATCCCAGGCACAGCATGGGAGTTGGCCCAGCCAGGGCTCTGCTGGCTTCCCTTTTCCCAGGCTGGCCCCTGCTCGTGCCTTTTTGCTGCTTCAACTTACGTGGGTTCCTGATTTCGTGGCTACGTTTCAATAACTTGTCCAGATCTGAAATGCAGAGAATTAAAAGTCAACACTAGGCCAAGACAAATTAATTGTATCAATTTCATTTCAATTTGTTGATGAACTTTATGTCAAAGAGAAGATAAAACATTCAACAATGGGGAGGACTAGAAAAGGTGGGGAAGGGAATTGTTGGTTATATCTGAATAAAGCATTGGTTGGATCAATTCAGGGAGCGTGCTGAAGAAGTTATAAATCACTGTGACAGTGTAGCCAAATGTGAAATCTGAACTGCAGTGGAAAAATGACTTTGCAGGAGCACAGAATCTTTCCTTAGGGGACTGTAAAAGAAGCTGCCCTTGAGCCTTCAAGGAATGGGAAGCATCTTTTTAGTGATACCATTAAGTGGCATTAGTCACTCACTATTCTTCTTCAGGAAACTTTCCTCTACCATCTAAGATTAGAAAATGAGGGCACATTAGTTTTGCGTTGTTGGCAATTATCAGTTTTTACCTTCTTTTGTTAAAGTGCAGCTGGCAGAGATGTCATCATCTACATCCGTGACCTCCACTGAATACACACCCAGGTCCTTTTCTGAGGGCTCTTTCAGTATCAGTTTTGATCTAGAAATAAAAAGAATAATAGCAAAAATTATATATTTTCCTCAGAAATTATGTCTCCTGTGACAGAATTTGATACACCCAGAACAGGAAATGTAGAACTCATTGGAATTTATAAATGACTCTGAGGAGCCAGTATCTAAAGATATTGGGAACTGGATGGCAGCTGCTCCCCAGATTGCATTGAGCAGCCCATTTCATGGGCTCCAGGGCTGGGAATCTGGGAAAGGACAGGGAAACATTTGGCTTCAAGTTTTTCTTGGTGTTTAATGTGTCCTTTACTCACCAGTTCATTTTCTCAGTGTGCATTAGATACTCACCTATTGCCTTTCTCTTCAATCTGGACTCGGTCAGGATCTGGAGGTCCCTCATAGTCCTTTGACCAGATAAATTCAGAGGAGTCATTCTTTTCAGGAGCTTCAAAAGCCATGTAAATGAAACCCTCTTCATCCACCCCAAGTTCAATTTCATTTGTGCCTGGATGTGTGAAAAACCCACAAAACATTCCT
Source organism: Euphonia xanthogaster (assembly GCA_034509185.1). Taxonomy (NCBI): domain Eukaryota; kingdom Metazoa; phylum Chordata; class Aves; order Passeriformes; family Fringillidae; genus Euphonia; species Euphonia xanthogaster. The sequence goes on from JAYDZK010000086.1 coordinate 5,121,340, forward strand.
TACCAAAGCAGATCAGGGCTGAGCTTCTGCACATCTAACTCAAAAACACCCCCCAAAACCAAACCACACAGAGCACAGCTAAAGCTAATTAATTTGGGCAGCTTGATTTATTCGTCTTTGTTTTACTGAGAGTGTTTCTTGCTGTGAAACAAGTAGCTGATGCATCACAAAGCAGATTTTCACCCAAATCATACATTTATTTACAGACTGGCCCAGTCTCACGGCTTTTAGCTTCATACCAGGTTTGGTTTTAGCCACCACAGGGTCCGAGGGGAGTGAAGGGGGCCCAACTCCAGCCTTGTTCAGTGCTCGTACTCGGAAAATGTAGCACTTCCCTGTTTCCAGGTCTGAGACCTGCAGGGAATACAGCCAGGAATTATTGTCAGACTAGGACAAGCAGCACTTGGACACCAAGAGCAGGTACAGACCTTCATGTGGGTGGTGGCTGTGGGCTGCTTGTTTATCTGTTTCCACTCTTCTGAGCCTTCTTCACACAGGTCTATGAAATACCCTGTGACTGGCCCTGCCCCCAGGTACAGAGGAGCTTCCCAGTGCAGCTGCAGGGAGGAGTCCCTCACCTCAGTGCACCTGACATCGTAGGGAGGGCCTGGCACAGAGGGAACAGGGAAAACTGCAGTTGGGCTGGGGTCAGAGAGCAGAGTTTAGGGTAGCAGTTGAGTAGTGGGTCTGCAGGGGATGGTTTCTATGGTAATTAGGGGTAGGTTTGTGAAATAGCATCACCAGCTGCTTTAATGGTATTTGCTGTGGTGTAAAGAAAAGGGGGTTTAGAGTTTAGATCCTGATTCTTCATTCTCTGGAAACAATATTATTAAAAATACCTGGGTGCTCTATCTGTGTAATGCAGGAACAACACCCTGCATCAGAACACCCCTGGAAGTGTTTTGTGCTTTTCTGTCCTGGGAGCAACCATTTCCATGGTAGAAACCCCTTGGGAGAGTGAGGAGATAACAAACTCAGCTGGTGACATTTTCCTGGATGGTTTTCCATGAGGGATACCTGGCTCTGGCATTGTCCATTCCTCACATCTGAACAAGTCGCTGGGCTCAGACACTTCCCCAACTCCAGCCCTGTTCATGGCACGGGCACGGAACTCGTACAGGTGCCCCTCCTGCAGGCTGCTGACCTTGGGGTGCAGAAGGGCAGACCTGGTCAGCTCAGCAGGACACTGAAGAAGCAGAAAAAGCCCAGCTCACCCTTGGTGCAGCTGTTCCCAGCTGTGCCCCACATGGATACCGTGCAAACGCGCCGAGGAATCGGCCGAGCGTTGACTTCGTGCCAGTCGGGCTCAGAGTGGTCGTGCTGGTCCAGGAAATATCCCAGGATCTTTGTTCCTCCTTTGTGCTTCGGGGCTTTCCAGCCAATGGTCATCTCAGCCTTGCCACAGTGCAGCAGCACAAAGTCACGAGGGGCTGAGGGACAGGCTGGGCACAGAGGGACAGACAGAGCAGCAGGGGACAGACAGAGCAGCAGTGTCAGCACAACGTCCACGTTCTCATTTGGGAGTCACAGCAAAAGCCTTGGATGTGTCTCAGGAGGTCCCTTGCCTGGTGCTTTATATTTGTGTGGCAGAAGAGATGGGAGCATTGGGTTGATAAAATGGGGAACGTGGAGGGTTAGGTCCTGGATGGTGTGGTTGTAGGATTTCCTAATTTCCCTGAGAAATTCCCAATGTTGATTTCCAGACATCACGTAACCGAGCACTTAAAATGGTCACTTGTACCCAGAGCCAAATTAGGACCACAAATGTAACACTGCTAGGTCAAAATGCTAATTAATGAACTCTGTCCACACTTGGCAAGTGAAATTGATGGCAGAAGCTGCAGGGTACAAGAAAAGGAGTTCCCTTTTGTTTTGTTTCTCAGACACTGTCACCATAGCAGGCAGTGGTGGCTGTGCCTGGCAGATGGGGTGGGAGGGGTTTCATTTTGGTCACTACTCACCAATTGCTGGCCTGACAACGATGGGATCTGTTTCTGGTGAGCTCTCACTCAGTCCTGCATCACTGACAGATTTCACACAAAACACATATTCTTTTCCAGGCTGCAGCCCAGGAACAGTAAATCTGGGAGAGCAAATTAATATGTTTGTGTTTGCCTATGCACAGGTGAACAGTGCTGAAACAGACAGCAACACACCCTAATAAGGCTTAGTTCTTGCAAAATCATTATTTGGCATTACAAATTAATGTGTCACATGGAATGGCTCCAGATAACTCACAGTGGGTTTGGATCAATGGACAGGAGTCTCTATGGGCAGGGAGATAAACAGGACTTTTTAATGGGCTTTTTCTGCTTGACATGTGACCCCCACAGCTGGAGAGGGACTGTAAATTCTGCATGTGATTGACACCAACTTACTCTAGTGGAAAACAGGCAAACCCATGGAATGTGGTTCTGCTGGTGCCCCAGGCTCAGTGGGGCTGTACAGCCCAGCCCTGGAGAGCACACAACCTTGGCTGAGGCTTGGAGCAATCCTGAACCCTGCCAGAGGCCCTGGTGTCGGTGTGCCTGTGCATGGGGACTGAAGGAAGTTCTTTTTTTATCTGAAACACGACTCCAGGCAGGAACAGAGGCATGCAGGCTGGGCCCCTGCCATCCCTTAGCAGAGCAGAGAGCTGCACTCACTGGTTGCCTGTCACTGGTTTGTTATTAACTGTTTGCCATCGCTCCGTGCCCGTCTCCCGGCAGTAGATGTAATAGCCAAGGGGCTCCAGGCCATCCTTGGGCTTGTCCCACTGCACAACAACAGATGTCTTGGTGTCTCTGAAGGCCAAAACCTGAGATGGTGGAGGTGGAGGAGCTGAAAGAGGGAAGAAACAAACAAAAAACCACAGAAACAAGTAGTGAGAGTTAAAGTCCATAATTTAAAAAAGCCCAAACTATTGTAAATGAGTTGGCCTGTTTGATTTATTCACTTTTTCCAGAGCACCATTTTTCAAATTGTTGCCCAGGGAAGCTGTGGCTGCCCCATCCCTGGAAGTGCCCAGGGCCAGGTTGGTTGGGTTTGGAGCAATCTGGGATAGTGGAAGGTCCCTGCCTATGGACAAGCTTTGAGGTCCCTTCCAACCCAAACCATTCTGGGTTCAGTGGAATTAGAGCAAAATGCCATGGACAGGCATCTCTACTCTACAGGATCTGTTTTTGTGCTTGGGTTTGCCAGATGTCTTCTTCCTCTCCCACTGATTTCTGCAGTTACCCCACACAAACTCCTCTGAAGTAGAGGAGGAACAAAGCTAATCTTGATTGTCCTTGGCTCCACCCTGAACTGGGACCTGCTCCCCTCTGCACTTCCATCTGTGAGTGAACACTGGAGCAGCTTCAGTGTGGGACAAGACACAAATAAAGAGTCAGTGCTCATCCCTCTGCAGAAGAGAAACACCAACATGAGCCTGTGGCCCTCTTTCTGTAATCTCAGTCCAGGGAGAAAACAACCCAAAGCAGCCTTTGCAGAGGCTGGTGTCCTGGCTGAGCCCCCCAGCCCAGGCTGCTGCAGCCTCCCGTCATTCCTTCCACACTGTCACCTCCTTCACACCATGCTGGAAGCATCCTTGGATTAAACACAGGCTTCAACTGTTCCTATTTTATTAAATGTAATTCCCCACTCACTGCTTGCTCAGATTAACACTGCCCTGACCAACTGCAAACCAATTAAAGGAGGATTTAGGGCTTCAAGAGATTTCCTTATATCAAAGTACTGCTGTGTAACCACAGACCACGAAGTTTAGAGGGGAGCGTGGGCAGGGGATGCCCCTCATTGCTGGCAGCCCGTGGTGCTGCAGGGTCAGTGCAGGGCGCTGCAGAGCAGCGTTACCAGGCTCAGCGTTACCGGGCTCAGCGTTACCGGGCTCAGCGTTACCGGGCTCAGCGTTCCCGGGCTCAGCGTTACTGGGCTCAGCGTTACCGGGCTCAGCGTTACCGGGCTCAGCGTTACCGGGCTCAGCGTTACCGGGCTCAGCGTTCCCGGGCTCAGCGTTACCGGGCTCAGCGTTACCGGGCTCGGCGTTACCGGGCTCGGCGTTCCCGGGCTCAGCGTTACCGGGCTGTGTCCCGGCGGGGACGGGCGCGCTGGGCACCGAGGGCTCGCTGATGCCGAACTTGTTGACGGAGCGCACGCGGAACCGGAAGGATTTTCCCTTCTCCAGACCGAAGAGTGCAAATCTTGGGGAATTCGCGGGCGTCTCCAGGTTCACCATCTGCCAGGAGCTGCTGCCTACGAGAGACTGCAAGGAAAAAGGAGATGATTTACAACTCCTAAAGTGAGCACAAAACCCTCCCGACCAATAACAAAGCTGGGCTTTGTAGGAAAGGAATTTTAAAAAGCTCCAAACAAAACACAAACCAAAGCCATAAATGATGTATTTCTTGTTGATGTACCCACACTTTTCACCCTTGGCAGCAGAGGGCCCCTTTGCTACAGGAGGTTAGAAGTAAGGATGCATGAAAGGAGATTGGCAGAAGATGCTAATTAACCAACAGAGTGATTAGTGGGGAACAGGACAGTGAGGTACTCTCAGTTCTTCACAGCTTTTCCACCTTTCAGGGCCAGAACAGTTCTTCCCGTTAGAATTCTGCCACTGTTCTGTGGTGTTAAAATTCCTTGTCCATTCCTTGATAATCATTAGTCCTTGAGCTGTGTCAGAGTCAGGGCCGTGGCTCAGGGCACTTGTGGGGCTGGAGGAGGCTGAACCAGCTGGGTTTGAGGCTGGATCTCCCCAGTTCCTAACTGGGAATGGCCTCACCTCTGCCATGGCCCACCTGAGAAAGAAATGGTTCTGCTCTGCAGCTCCCCTCCTGTGAGATAATATTTTCTTACCTTTTCCACATAGTAATTCAGTGGCTCTCTGCCTCTTGGATCTGGTTCATCCCAGGCCAAAGCCACATAATCTTCTCTGACCTCACTTGCATGAACATTGGTGGGTGGCAAGGGAACTTTAATGTGTCCTATGGGAAGGCAGAAAAGCCTTTAGTGATAATGTGGCAGGAAAACTAAAGTTCTTTTACAATGGATTCTGTTCTCCCACTTTAAATTAAGATTCTTCAATATAAAGAAGGAGACAAAAACTCTGGGGAAATCTGAACTCACCCTCCAGGTCATCCTTGGATATTTCTATGGTCCTGCCCTGGTCGTATGGAATCACTGCAATGACAAACAGGGCAGAGTTACCCACCCACAGGAGGTGCTCGGGAGAAAGACAGAACCCAGGACTGGCTCGTTGGTTCTGTGCACAATTGTAGACATTTTATGTCACAAACAATGGTACTTTGAGCTTTTTCTGTTCAAAATGCTCCCAAAATGGGCTCAGCAAAGACATTTGTGGGAATGGGGAGGATCTGGACAATCTGCACTCAGTTATTCCTGCAGCCTCCCATGGTCCTGAGGGAGCAGATTGTCCTGGGCTTGGTACCAACCTGTCACTCTCTTGTCCTTGCTGGGGTCGTGGGTGGTGACAGGGTCACTGGCCCTTGAAGGGTGGCTGGTGCCAGCCTTGTTGACAGCCTTGACCCGGAACTGGTACGTCTGTCCCTCAGCCAGGCCCAGCACTGGGCACCTGCAGCCCTTCACAGGCTGGGCACTGCACTGCACCCACTCCTCTGAGCCAGCCACACACCTGCAAGGACACACAGCCCACAGGCTGCCTTTGCTCTATGTCCACCATAAAATGGGGTTTCTTAGCTCCAAGGTGATGCCTTACAGACCTTTCAATGAGGTACCCCAGGATGGGGCTTCCTCCATCATCACTGGGTGCTACCCAGGACAGGACCAGGCAGTCTTTGTTCACATCGTGGCACCTCACGTTGAGGGGGGATCCTGGGGCACCAGCTGTCAGTGCTGCAGCATCTGCAAAACACCAGGTGAGGGGGGGAGGTTTTGTTCTTTTCTCTTCCAGAATTTTCTTTGAGCAGCTTTATTTTAACTAAGGGCCTATCCCAGTAACACAGACCCTGTTTTCTAACACTGAAATCACCAGTGAAAATAAGAGTTGGTCATGGTGCTAATCCTATCCACACACAAAATTAGGAGCTGTTTCCTTGTGTGTGAGGAGGGGAATTCCTTTATGCCAAGGTCTTAGGAAAGGAGGTCTGCAGGTACCTCTGACAAACACGTAAGTGGTCTGCTCCTTGTATCCATGCAGCGAGGGGACACGGATGGTGTAGAAGCCCTCGTCCTCCTTGTGAGCACACGGCACTGTCAGAGAGGCCTCACGCCCCTGGCACCTCAGCTCCTGACCTGCTGAGTCCTGCAGCAGCTCCCCTGTGCAGCAGCAGAAGGGGGAAGGAAATGCACCTGGATTTGCCTGGTTAGGAGGGGCAATATTTCTTTCCAAATGCCTCAGAAAGCACAGAATGAGATGAGGGATCTCTAAGACATTCCTGGATTATTTTTGTGCCTCCAGATTTCAGCTGTGGACTCTGATCCACAGAGAGACCCAAGAAGAGCAACACAGAGAATCCAGAGGTTTTTCTCACTGGAGAACCACAGGCTTTTCAAACTAAGGCTCTTCAAATATTCTTATGAACAGGAATGTCATTACCCCCAAAACATTTCAATGGTATCATCTTTTACAAACAGGGAGAAAACAAACATTAAATAGTAACATCTGTAGCTTGAGCAGAGCTGAGAGCAGCTCAGGAATCCTGGATTTTAATGATTTTCTCTTTTTTTTTTTTTCTGTGAACATTCAGTCACAGCTGTGAATTCCAGTGGGACATTCCCAGAGGTAAATGCACATAAACTCAGCTGTTGCCTACAAACCATCTCTGAACCAGGTGATGCCTTGTTGGTGGTCCAGTAAATCAGAGGAGAAGTAACAGGAGAGGGTGAAAGGCTCCTTTTCTCTTGCAAATAAGGGTTTCAGTGGAAAAGCAAAATCTGCCTCTCTGGCCAAAAGGGATCCTGTGGAATGAAAGTCAGCATGATAAAGAGACTTCCAGAGCCTTCCTCCTGTAGTATTTTTATTGTCATATATTTAGAGTGAGCCTTGCACTTGTGCAGTCAGGCTGACAGGAAAAGCTCTCAGGGAAAAAATAATCAAATTTCATCAGGCTATAAAAATAATTAATAATAACATCAATGATTTACTCACTTTTGTATATTTCTGAATCAAATCCTGATTCCTTTCCATAGTATTCTATAAGAGAAGAGGAAATCACATTTAGAAATCCCATGGAGTGTTTATCTTCTTCCTAACACCCAGTGATGCTCAGCAAACTGTTTTTCCCTCAAGCCAGCCCGTGATTTGAACCTTTAAAGTGTCACCATGGGTTAAAAGTTCCATTCATTTGACAGCTGATGCCCTTGGCAAGCCTCTGGGGATGTGGCTGCAGAGGAAATTGTTCCAGGGAAGCAATCCTGCCCCAAATGCTCACGTGCACTCAGTTCTTCAGAGCTAAGGAGGGCTTTGTCCCTTTGCCTTCTGCCTTTTCAAGCAGGCAAATTAAAGCCAAATGAAATAAAGACTTGAATAAAAGCAACCCCCTGGGTTCTACCAGCATTCCCAGAGGATGATGTGGGATTCTTGGAAACTACCAGTGACTGGGACTTCAGGATTTAACCAAAGGAAAGGATGTTTGTGCTGAGACAGAGGCAGTTCCTGGAGCTCAGGGAAGGATGTCCCCAGGTCAGCTGTTCCTGGATTCTCTGGAGGTGTCACAGGTCCTCCACCTGCTCTGGTCCCTTGGCATCGCAGCACAACGTGAAATCATTTGGAGCTGAAACACAGGAACTGATGCACTCAGGATGAAACTGAGGTACTTTTCTCTCAAGCTGCAACCAACACCCAGAAAATAAAGCCTGTGCTTCCAGTGGTTGAAGTTTGGCAGTAGCAGACCAAAAGCTGAGGAGGGAGTGTGACCACTGGAGAGGAGGGAAATACAAAGCCCTGGAGGTTAAACAGCCCTGTGAGAGCCTCAGTGATGTCTCAGGGAAAGTGGATCCCAGGGACCCTCCCCTGGCAGCAGGGCCTTTGCAGGCAGCCCGGGCCCAGGGGAGGAGATGCCATGGCCTGCCTGGGCACCAGGAATGTTTCCAGTGGAGGCAGGATTAAGGCCTGGCTGTAATCTCTATTTTCAGAGCAGTAAATGCAGACAACAGAAGGAAGACTCGGGTTACTGGGATGGCTCTGGGGGAGGAGCAGTGTCTGCAGGGCTTTGTCCCTGGTGAGGGACAGCTTAACCAGGCACTCAGAGGTGAGGAGAGCTGTCCCAGCCAGGCCTTTCTGTGCCAAACCTGTTCCATCCTTATCCTGCTCTGATCCTAAAGATCCCACATGGAATTGAGAGGAGCAGGTTATTACTGGCATGGAATTTTTCCTTCAGGCTGCTGCTTTGTGACAAAGGGCAGCTCCTGTTGTGGCCACACTGTGAGAACCTCCTGGTAACTTTTCCTGCATTAGGGCAGGGGGAATTCAGGACTCTGGGAAGGATGCAAAAGAAGGTTTTTGGGGCTGGTGTACCTTTAGAACTGGTAAATGCCTGCTGCATATTTCCAGTTATGCTGAATTTTGGCACTGTTTAATTAAAGGACCTGAAAGGTGTGATAATACACTGCTTTTACAATCCTGGAGTCACAGTCTCCTTCAGGGATCTGCATCCCAGACAGAATTCAGATCAAAATATGGCATGTGAGAATAAGTGTGATAACAACACAGGCCATGGCAGAGGGCTCTGTCAGTCCCACTCAAGGGTGTCATTGTCTACAGCCCTGTAAGTCTGTTCATGCTTTTTATTACAAAATTGTAATTTAGTTATAAATAGCTAAACTGTGATCCTGTGAGACTGCTCTTCATATCTCCTAAAGCTTGAGATTATTTCCCCTTTTAAGTGCTGGTGCTTGATTTACCTCCTTCCCCACGTCTGGCTTTGGCTGTGCACAGTTTGTATCTGTGGAGTGTGTGCCAGTTATTTTAAGAACAGCACAAATCCAAGAGGAACATCTTGCATTTGCCCTTGGTAGTTACTGATTACAGGGAAGAACGTGGCATTCTCTGCTATAATGCCCTGAGAGGTCCCACTGAGAGCCACAGTTCTTGGGGAACCATTTCTTGCTTATCTTTAGCAGACTCCCTGAGCCTGTTGAGCTCCACTGTGGGGCTGTTTCATAGCAGTCCAGAAGAAATAAGCACCTAAATTTAGTACAGTTTTATCCCTGTGAAAGGACAGCTGTGTCCATATGGAATCTGAAAGGAAAACCTTTGGCTGGGCCCAGAAGTGACTGAGGAAGAGAAGCTGTTCTATCCTTTTCCAGAGTGCCTGTGTGTGTCTGTCAAATAATGGAAATGTTTGGAAGACTCTGCAGGATTGGGAAGTTGAAACCCAAAGGAATATTTGTACTTACTCCTGACAAGCACTGTAGCAAAGGAATAAGCTTCACCATACTGATTCTTTACCTCCACACTGTACTCAGCAGAATCTTCCATGGAGCATCTGAAAAAAAAATAAATTTTTTTTCCTCCTTCATATTTCACAGGACAAATTCCAAGGGGTTCCCCTTCAATCCCAGGGGTGTTTGCTTTCATCCAGGAGCTGCTTTTCCTTTCAATTACAAGGATTTCTGGTACTTTGTAGTCAATTTTTTCTCATGAGACCCAGAAGGAAAACATTTTAAGTACTGAAAAAGCAAAAGGCCTGTGGAGCATTTGATTCCACTGAAGATTTGCATTTGTCCATCACTGATAATTCATAGATCAGAACTAATGTTGTTCTGATTACACTGATCCATCCCAAATCACATTTTTTTGTCTGCTCATGAAGTTCTTAATGTGAATTCCTTACCCTGTAGGAAAAAAATGTTGCTGATAAATAAAAAGAGGAGCAGAAGTAAATTAAGCCATTACATTTTGTTTGGTTTTGGTTTATTTTTCATAAATTTTTTTAAACCTTGTGAACTGCTGTGGAGATTGGCAAAGGCTTAGCTCAAACACAACAGCCTAAAGGCAGGCAAGGTCAGATTCCAGAAGAATTACTTGGTTTGTTTACCATGCACAGACTGGGAATTTAGGGCGAGCAGGTCTCACTCAGCTGAAAAAGCAGCTCAGCCAAGGGCACAGCCATTCCCTGCTGATGAGCAGGGTCAGCATCCCAAGGGCACAGCCATTCCCTGCTGATGAGCAGGGTCAGCATCCCCAGGGCACAGCCATTCCCTGCTGATGTGCAGGGTCAGCATCCCAAGGGCACAGCCATTCCCTGCTGATGAGCAGGGTCAGCATCCCCAGGGCACAGCCATTACCTGCTGATGTGCAGGGTCAGCATCCCAAATTGATTTTTGATCTTGTATTTTCCTGCTGGGGCTCGGCGGAGATCAATGGGGATTCCATTTTTATACCTGGTGGAAAAGAAGGAAACCTGCTGTTAGGGGAAGGACCCACATCAACCATCAGGGGAAAGAGGAGCAGACACAGTTCCCTCTTTTACAGATCTCCCTCTTCAATCCAAACCAGTCTGGCAGTGAAACCCAGAGCCCTCCATGGTCCTGTGTGGCTGCTCAGCCTTGGCTTTACATCCCCTGCCCTGCAGCTCCCGTGAGCGAGCTCACAGATGTCTCTTCCTTGTGCTCCCAGGGATGTGTGGGAGGTTCAGATTCTCTTTGCCCTCTGGATAATTCAGAGAGGTCGTTCTGGAAGGACACAGGACATGCAGAGCTCCCACAGTGGCAGAGCTGCTGCCTACGAGTCATTAGTAATGCAAATGTTTGCACACTTAAACCTTCCAGAGGAGGAGTGGCCAACCACTTCAAACTGATCCAAATACACTTTGCAAATTGGGCTTTTGAGGTGGTCTTTCATTTATTTCTGGTATTTATGGAGTGTGCTGCACTCAGGCCCAGTCCATAACACTCTCCCCCTAAGGCTGGTTAATACACAAAGGGAGTAAGTGGCAGCTCTGTTGTATTTTACAAACTGTAGAAGCAGCAGCAGCCTAATGCTGAAACTCTCCTGGTGTCCAAGGCAGCCAGGCCTTGTCGGGGCGTGTTTGTGGTGATTTAGTGCTGAAAGGAGGTTCTGCTTTTTGAGACTTAAATCCCAAGTCTGCCTGCGGGGAAAGCAAAGGAAACAGGGAAACCTCCATGAGCATCAGCCCTGTCCCAGAAGGATCCCACAGGAATCTCCAGGGAAACCTCCATGAGCATC
>JAYDZK010000086.1:5133016-5149848 GCA_034509185.1 Euphonia xanthogaster
CCAGGGAAACCTCCATGAGCATCAGCCCTGTCCCAGAAGGGTCCCACAGGAATCTCCAGGGAAACCTCCATGAGCATTAGCCCTGTCCCAGAAGGGTCCCACAGGACTGTCACTGCCTCCAGGCCCCCGTGTCCCTGCTGGTCCAACGCCTCTGGACCCTGAGGTGTTTTCTGTGACCTCTCCCTCCTCGTGGCAGGACAGGGCTGTCCCTGCCGTGTGCCCGTGGGCCGTGCTGGTGGTGCCATACCAGGTGGCCTGTGGCACGGGGGTCCCCAGGGTGGTGCATGCCAGGGTGACATCCATGCTCTCCCAGACGGCGTGTGCCCGCAGCGGGATCCAGAGCAGGGGCGCCCGCGCCGCGCACAGCTCCAGCAGCTCCTTCTGCAGGCAGGCCTCGTGCAGAGCCTGGGCAGGGAGACACTGGTGAGGCCAGGCCAGAGGGGCAGCTCTGACACAAACTCTCTGACACGAGGGAGCTCTGGGGACGTTTCAGTGGCAGGGACGTTGGGGTTGTCCTAACGCCTGCTTGGGTGCAGGATGGCAGCTTTAGCCCTGCTGGCTTCTGGTGCCAGCAGAGGGGTCTGCTCTGACCTTCCTGCGCAGGCCCTTCCTGTCAGCCCTCACTCGGAGCTGCCTGCAGATCCTCATGAGCTCCTCTTCCATCTTCTCCATGTCATTCCCAAAACGAGTCCTCTTCTGCCCCCTCTGTTCCAGCTCCAGGAGCTCAGCTTCCCTTCTCAGATTGTACTCCCTGGAACTACATGAGGATTAAAGCTGACAGAAGTCAAGATAAAACTTCTTTTCTCTTTTTAGGGGTGTTTTTTGTTGGTAGCACACTTTTTGGTTAAATCAGGAGTGGTAAGGACAGAAACACCAGCTGATGAAGTGTGGGGAGGAATGTCAGGGAATTATCCCCCACAGGAACCGGCACTCCCAGAAGAGATCAGACTTCCATGGGGATCTACTGTTTGGACACTTCTGATCCTGGGGAGGAAGCTGGGAAAAGGATCAAAGGGAGGAGAGATGTGGCTGAGATTTTCTGGGAAAGAGGGAGAGTCCCATCTGTTACTATTCATTAATTAATCTGTCAGTATTTTCCATTTATTCCTTTAAAATCTGCTATCTCTCACACCCCTCCATGTAAGCAGGGCAATGTTCCTCATTATTACATGGCAGCATCATTTCATTTCCTGCATTTTAGTTGAGGCCTGGTGTTTTTAAAGGAAGAACCTCTGGTCTGATCCTGCTCTTTCTCCTTCCAACAGAGTAAGTTGGGAGCTGTGACCCTGTTACAGAGCTGTGATGTTGCCCACAATGGTCATATTGGAGTTACAATAATTCCTGACTTACTTTGCTGTTTCAGAGGTCAAGGCAAGGGCAGCTGCTATCGATAGGTCTGAAAGGCTGAAGGTCTCCTCTTCCTCACTTCCAGGGGCAGGTTCATGGAAAAGAATCCAGATAATGCTCCATCATTGCACAAAGTCAGCATTCTACAAATCCATGAATGTGTAGAAAGCCCTGTCTGCACCTGATGGACTCAACCTGTCCCTGACTCTGGCACTTACCTGGTTTTAAACCTTTTTTTCCTGGTTGTGGAGGTCATTTCCAAGCTCTGTTTCCTCTCCTCCTTCTGCTCCTCCTCTCTGTGGTGGAAGAAGGCTCGGGTTCCCATGGTGAGATGTCAAAGCCAAACTTTCTTGCTGGAATAGATTAAAACATTCAAATCAGAGACTTTAACAGAATCTTTTAAAGTCCTTGCTCTGCTTTGGGGTTCAGGGGCTGTGAGTGAAGGTTCATATGAAAATATTTTCTGACATCCACACTATGAGAGGTGTTTGCTTCATGATGCTTCTGTGGAAAGTGGGATCAGGGGGAGGAATGGAGTCTCTCAAGTCAGCTGGAGCTGTCGCAGAACAGGGAACAGGCAGCCCCTTGGGGGTAGATTTGTTTCTTCACGATCTCATCAGGAATCCTGGAATGGTTTGGATTGGAAGTTAAAGCCCATCCGGTGGGCAGGGACAGCTCCCAGCAAACCAGGCTGCTCCAGCAGTTCCAGCTGCTGAAGCAGAGCTCTCCCTCCTGCCCCCATGTACAAATGTGTAATTCCCCAAGCCCAGGCTGCACACAGAGCAGTCCCAGCTCAGCACTCCAAGAGAAGAATGCTTATTCCAGTCCTTTGCATCCTAAGGGATCACGTGTTTCTCCTGAGCTCTTAGGGAAAGGTTGAAAAATCATGGGGAAAACAAATGTCAGCCTACAAGGAGCACCTCAGGAACAGCAGGATCTTCCCAAGGAGTGACCAGGAAAGCTTCCCAGAGAAATCCCAGTGCACAGGTGGAACACAGGAGCAAACACTGGCACTCCTGGCTCCCATCCTGGCTGTTCCCAGCCTCTGCTCTGGGAACCCACAGCTCAGCTCGCTGCTTTTAGGCTCTCTTTAATGGGTGGGCATTAAAGGCAGTTTTGAACGTGGATCCCTCCTCATCTCCCTGTCCCTGCAGTTAAATCCCAAGCACCCAGCAGGATCCTGGCACTGGCACGTTCACAGGGTCTAAAAGCTCGGGTTACTTTGGAAAAGCAGCTTTGCAAATGTAATTGTTGCTGAATAGAATTTGTTCAAGCATAGCTGTAAATCTTTCCCTAGCTCGTGTTCCATGACTGAAATTTTCCCTTGGCAAATCTTCCACTTGGATTTGAGCTTTGCTGCTTTTGAATCTGAACCTGATAAAAATACAGACCCTCAGCTTTTCCCAGGTTAATTTTCTCATGCAATTTTTTTACTTGCACAATTTTCTCTTGATGTAAATAAATTTCTTATAAACAGTCCATGGAAAAGCAGCGTTGTTGTGGTAAATGCAAAATATCCCAACATGCAAATGAAAATACAGAATTATCTTGATAACGTTTGCTTCGTGGGCACTAACTTTGGAAGAAACAACAAATGCTGACAAGTAAAAGAAGAAGAAAATGAAGCAGGCTTTTATGAGAAAAAAAAATCATTGTAATTTCATAGTTTCTGCTGTCTTCAGAAGTGGTTCAGCTGCAGAATGAGTCCTGTCATCCTGGGCATCAGAGCCTTGTTTCCATGCTCATGAATAATTACTGATACAGACTCATTTTCACTAAATAATGGGTTTACTAAAACCAACACTTTTCAGTTCAAATGCAGATTATTTTCTAAACATGCCAGTAAAACAGAGCAGATTCTGGTGAGAAAACATGGAGCAAACCAGGATTTTCATCATAACAACACTGGAAAAACAATCATTAAAGCAGATACAATCACAAAGCATAATCTCCTTCTGCAGTGCAAATCAAACAAAGCTGTCACAAACAGCTGATGCTGCTCTGAAGATCCTACAAAATCCAGCACAAACAGCAGTTTATTTGCAGCTAAACCAAACTCACCCGGTGAAGGCTGCAAGGAGAGCCCTGTCCCCAGGCAAGGCAAGGGACAAAGGAGGTTTCCTTCTCCTGAGGATGACACGAGGATGACTCTCCCCAGAAGAATGTTCCCCATGTTGGAGTGCCCATCCTGCAGTCAAATATAGCCCTGCCAGCCCTCCCTGGACAATGGGGATGGCCCAGCTGGGGACACTCACTGCTCCCTGCAGTGCCCACCCAGCACCCCCCACTCTGCCAAATCAGTGCCTTGGCCAAATGATCTGAGGAGGGACAGGTGCCTCCAGAATCCAGAGCACTGCAGGGTGCTCTGCTCTTTTAGCATAGAAGCTCACCAAGCATCTGAACTGAATTCTGAATATTTTAACCCTGTCCAGGAATGGCCCTTGGGGTAACCTTGCCATTGCTGCCTGACTGACATCTCTTTAGTGAATGCCAGCTCCAGGCAAATCCTGGCAGTGTGTGATTGCACCAGGAGCTCCAGCAGCTCAGGTTTTGGTGGGCTGTGACTGTTTTATTTCCTTTTTCCAGCAAACAAAGGCTTGGTGCCTCAGAGCAGGGAGCTTTGTGTACCCAGCAGCCCATGGTGGTGTCTGAGAGTTTGGGGCAGGGGCAGAGAACAGAGAATGCTGATTTTCCATTTATTTGAGGTGGTCCTGCAGTTCCAGCATTGGGGGAAAACCCCTCCCAGCAATGTGAGGAGCAGGTGATATTTCTTGTGGTGTCCTGTGGGAACGAATTCACCATCAAATCTGGCACAGCACCTAGGAGCCATTTCTAGGAACCTTGTTTGCTTCACCATCCAGAGATGAAACCCAGCGGGGTCAGCACCAGACTTCAGGTGTGAAGTTCATTTGGTGGCTGTGTTTGTGACATTCCTAGGAGAGCATTAAACAGGAGGGACTGGGCTGGAATTTCTGAAGCACTTTGGGGTGAGCTGAGCTGTCCAAGGCAAGGAGCACTCCCATTTCATAGGTTTTGGATCCATGGCCACTCGAGTGCTTCCCTGAATTTTGTATTATCAGAAGTAATGTGTAATTATCATCTATTCGGCTTAAAATTAATAATTTCATTCATTTTGTCACAACAACCCTCTGTTACAAAGTTTATTTTATTTAGAGGGCCAGGCACTGATCTTTGGTCACTGTGAGCAGGGACAGGACTGAGGGAATGCCTGGAGCTGGCTCAGGGGGCTTTAGGTTGGATTTAGGGAAAGGTTCTTCCCAGGCTGCCCAGGGAATGGGCACAGCCAGAGGCTGCCAGAGCTCCAGGAGTGTTCAGACAATGCTCTCAAGCACAAGGTGGGGGTGTTGGGGTGTCTCTGCAGGGCCAGGGGTTGAATTTAATGATCACTGTGGTCCCTTCCAGCTCAGGATATGCTGAGATTCTGGGAGCTCTCCTTCATTCTGTCTCCAGAATCCAGAGCTTTCCTTTTGTCCCTCGTGCAAGATTTTCCTCCCAGAACTTGTTAAAAAGTCACCAGTGATTTTTCATGGTGTTCAAACACCCTCCAGTGCCAAAATAAAGGAACAAACAGGGAAGGGGAATGGGATCCTTGGCTTGCAGAGTGCTCATCCCTGGGCAAGGATCCGTGCCGAGCTTCCCTCGGGGCTGCTGCTCGGGGAGGGGAGGGAGCAGTGCCAGCTCCCAGATTTAGCTGGGAAGACAAAGAGCAATGCTTTGCTCTAGGGTTACAGCTGCCACCTGCTGCTCTGCTGTCCTTGTGACAGCTGAGCTGCAGCACTCACCTGTCCCCGGTGTGACATCTGCTGGGGACACAGCTCCCCGAGGCAAGGGCAGCTTTTATTGCCAGAGCTATCAGAGCACGGCTGAGGAGCATTGCTGGGCACACATGGCTTGCATGGGGAGACCTTTGGAGCAGTGTTGAAATCCTGCTGTTTATCTGGAAATGTTCCTACACGGGAGGAGATGGAGAGAAGGAGGTCCTGGAGCAGCTGTTTGACACCAATGGATCTGTTTGGTTCTGAGCACAGGAAGGCAGTGAGGTCAGCAGGGATGACGTGTTCCTTGCTCCAATAAAATTCAACAGCATCCACATTTCTTTCCAAACTTTTCCAAAGAGAAATAGCATGAGAAGGGATGATCTGTGTGCTAAATTTAGGAGGTGACTCATGAGACAAGAATCAATTTCCCTCTGCTCAGAAGACCCAGGCCTCAAAGATCAATATTGACTAAGCCATGACGAAAGCAGGAAGTTGAGGATATTGCAGCAGGACAGGGCTCTCCTGCCTGTGATCTCTGGGCAGTGGAGCTGCTGGGAGGGTGGAACAGAGAGGATGGGCTGGGGCTGGAATCATTCCTGCCTTTTGTTCAGGCAGGGGTAATGCAGCCCTGAAGGTATTTAAGGGCCTGAAGGAGGGGTGGATGTCCCAGCTCGGGGACACTTTGCATCTTTAGGCACCTATGTGCATTCTGAAAATCCATTCCCAAACTCTCCTCAGTTCCCACCTGTTCTCCAGCAGGATGACACATTTATTACAGTCTGGGCAGGATCAGACCCTGTGGCAGAGGGATTTGGAAAGGCCTTTAAAATAGAAAATAACATCATTTTAGCAGCAGATTCAAATGCTCTCCCAAGGCCCCCATCCCTTCCACACAACTCTGCCCATACTCATCCTGTGCTGGGGGTTGTGTTTCACAACACAGCTCAAAATGTTGATTATTCCCTGGGTAGCATCACTGGGAATGGTGTTGACACAAGATATGCATCTCACAGGCAACTCTGAATAAGCTCATTGGCATCACTGGCTTTAAATGCCTCTCTGGGGGGGGGGTTAGTGGAAAAAAATATTACCCCTGGGGTCTGCCAGTCCTTGGGAACAGCTCCAGGAGCTGCAGCATTTCTCTGTGTGTTGTTTTTTGGGGCTCAGAGTACAGGAACCAGATCAAAGGACATTCCACAGACCCTTGGGTAGTGAATGGAATGGAGGGAGCTCCCTGGGAATGTCCTGCTGGTCACTGCCCAAGCCATGCATGTATTTCAGTCTTTGATGCACTCACACTTCTTTAGCACACTTGGAATTTTGACCTTTTGGCCTCACAGGGCTGTGGTCCTTCAGCAGTTGTTGGGGCTGGAGCTCAGAGCTGAACCTTAGCCTGTAAACTTCCTAAGACTATTCCTTTAATCCTGGGTTGAATTATCAAAAGTCTTCCCTTCATGAGCCTATGCTTATTTGCAAAATCATCCCAAAGAAAGTGGAATTTAACCTTTAGCTTCAGCTTTCCTGGGCTGAGAAAAGCCCCAAGTGCACTTGGAGTGGGAACAGTTGAATTTTACCTCTGGTCAGATTGGTCTCTTTGAGTAAATACTTCCTCATAGCAGTCAAACCTTGCTTATTCCTGTAAATGCTTTCACTTCTCTAAAAACCAATGTCCTCAGACACATTTTTTCACCACAGCAGTGGAAATGAACAGGCTGAATTGTGCTTTCCTCTGAATGAAAAATAATCACCTCCTCTGGCCCCTGAATTAGAACTGATCTTCCTTTTGGTGGAGGTCCAAGTGCTCCAAGGATTTTGACTCCCAAAAAGTGGTTGTGGCAGCTCTGGAGGACGTGCCAGGAACATGGAGCAGGTGCCTCCTGGGCAGGGAGGGCTGGGAGGGAGAGCTCCAGACCTCCCTGCTCTCCTGTGTGGATTACTGATTCATGGGTTGGGATAAACTGAGATTGAGGGTTGAACTGGCAGTGCTGCAATCCTCACATCCCTGCCTGCCTGGAATGTGATCCCAGGTGCTTCATCCCTGGGGATCTCAGGGGAGGAGGAGAATGTGTGGCTACTGCAGAGGAGGAAAGGAGCAGCAGCTGAGAAAGCTCAGAACTAGGCCAAGGCTGCATTAATCTGTCGCTGAGATGAAAAAGGCTTTATCTTTGTACAGGTATTAAAAAAGGCTTTATCTTTGCACAGGTATTAAAAAAGGCTTTATCTTTGTACAAGTATTAAAAACCACAGGGGACAGGGACACGTTTCACCGAACTGCTGCATCAGGAGCTGTTACCCAGTTTCAATTACTCCTTTGAAGGCAAAGTCCATCTCAGGAAAGTGGAATATTCTTTTTCAAGTCATTTATCCAAGGGTAGAACACCAGTAACTCTTTACTTCTTTTACTGTACCGTGGTGCATTAAATACTTGTAGGTTTGCTCACCTGAATTTCTTCAAAGGGAGTTACATCTTAGCCCTCTATCTTAGGTGTTGGCAAAGAGCACATACAGTTTGTGAATTTTGCTAAACTTTCAGTAAACTGAATCTGGGATTGGAAACTGAATCTTCAGTGATCTTTTAAAGTAATCCAATTCATAATAAATTTGAGAATGTGCTAGAAATAAAGACCTGTTAAGTGCAAAGGTGCAGTATGGCAGTGTAACAAGGAGCAATTCTGTCAGTAAAGGCCCCAAACTCCCCAATGGAACAGTGTGACAGCCCTGAGCTCTAATACAGCCAGGATCAGCTGGGGTTTTGCATTGCTTCTGGTTCATACAAGAAAACATCACCTGGATTTAAATACCATTAAGTCATCCTAATAAAATTCTGTGCTCTCCTCATCCCACTGCACTTTCAGGTCCAAATCTTTGAAGAGCATGGTGAGAGGAGTGCCCCTGTCGCTGGCTGGGGACACGCTGAGCTCTGTGCAGCCCAGCCCCTTTGCTGCTGGGAGCATTTGCATGGCTGCAGTCCCTGGGAGCTGCGCTGTGCCTGCCGGGGGTGGGAATGGCTCTGGCAGCACCCACTGCTCCCCCTGGCTGCCCGTCCGGACCGAGAGCAGCAGAGGCGCCAGCAGTTCCTCCTCTACAGCAAAGTCCAGGGCAGCTTTCCCTGCAGGCAGCAGCAGGGGCAGGGCTGCCTGCTGTCTGTAGCATCCTCCCTGTTCCAGCAGGGACAGGGACAGCTGGGACACACGCTCTGGATCCTCCAGCTCCTCACTCTGCAGCAGCAGCTGGGTCTGCCCAGGGCTCCCCTGGATCACAACTGACTCCAGTCTGTCCCTGCTCTTCCACAGGGCCACCTTTGGCTGCTGCTCTCTGTAATCCCAGTGGCTGCAGCTCTTTCCCAGCCCGTGGGTTCGGAGCTCTCCATCCTCAGAACGATCTGGAGAAGATTCCTTCAGCCTTTGCTCGGGCTGTGAGCTCCTGTCCGTGCCCTCCACGCACAGCCCGTAGGTCAGGGCCAGGCTGGAGCTGCCTGGGGCAGCAGCAGTGCTCTGCTCAGCTCCCTGGGGAGTGTAAGCAGTGATGGGAGCTGGCATTTCCACCTGGCCGGGCCGAGGGGGCAGCTGCAATGCTGGAACATCCACCTGCTGCTGGTAGGGACAGCAAGGCCGTGCTGGCTCCAGGGACCAGTCCAAATGTTGGCTCATCTGGGCTAGCTGCACTTCAGGGATGAAAGGGGAAGGTCTGGATAAGCTCAGGGGCTTGATGATGTGCTCCACTGTCAGTGTGAGAGGCTGGAACGATGGAATCCCTCTGAAGTCCTGGTGGAGAAGATAAAAGAGCACAGGTTATTACCAGGAAGCTGTGGCCTTGAGGGCTTGCTTTAGTTACTCTGGCATTCTCTTTGGAGCAGTGTCAGTAAAAGCCAGTAACAACCACCAGGGATCTGCTCTGCTGACAAAAGAGCTCTGCTTTTTTTTTCTCTCCTGGAGAATGACCATTCACAGGAATACAGGCATTTCTCAGTGTGTATCAACTGAGCAGTCTTAAAATATGAAGAACAAAATCTCCTGCTTTCACTTTTGCAAGATTTGGCCTAAGCCCTGCAGCATGGACACAGCATGAAAATCCTTGAGCTCATTAGCATGAAACCCAATTCTTGCTGTGGGACATGGGGGATGAGTGAGGATCCCAGGGCTTCAAGGGGAACTGGGGATTTAGGATGCCTCAGGTTTAGCTGCCTAACCCAAGGGGCTCAGTCTGGGGCAGGTTCTGAGCACTTTAAAATGTCAGTAATCTGCAGTGATTGCCTAGCCCAAGCTCCTTAACCCTTTAAATGAAGGAGGATGGGTTTAGATTGGATACTGGGGAGAAATGCTTTACTCAGAGGATGCTGGGCCCTGGCACAGAGCACAGAGCAGCTCTGGCTGCCCCTGCATCCCTGGCAGTGTCCAAGGCCAGGCTGGACATTGGGGCTGGGAGCACCTGGGACAGTGGCACCTGACAGTGCCCCCCATACAGGGCATGGACTAAATGACCTTTCAGGTCCCTTGCAGCCCCAGGCAGGGGGATTCTGTGATTTGCAAGCTGAGCTGCAGTGGCTCAGGGCACTCACCAGGGCCCTGGGCTGGGCACTGCGCTGTTTGATGTATTTGTAGGTCACGTAAGCAGTGGCAGCAAAAACCAGCCCAGCACAGAAGGCCAGGGCCAC
The DNA here is from genome assembly GCA_034509185.1 of Euphonia xanthogaster. Classification (NCBI taxonomy): domain Eukaryota; kingdom Metazoa; phylum Chordata; class Aves; order Passeriformes; family Fringillidae; genus Euphonia; species Euphonia xanthogaster. The sequence continues at coordinate 5,142,797 of JAYDZK010000086.1, forward strand.
CAGACAGTAGAGAATCCACGTCTTGTCTGGGGAAAGAACAAGTGGAAAAAGAGCTGGATTAGGAAAATGTCACAATTAGCTAGGTGATATCACAGGTTTAGTCACATAGGAATGAATTTTTAAATTATTAAAACATTCTGTGCTGAAATCAATGCATTTTGTGTATCCAGTATCCCAGCTGGACTTCCCAACTTTCTGCAGTGAACAGCCTCACCTGCCAGTGTTTTGACCCAAAACACCTGAGGTTTGCTCCTTCTCTGGAGCAGACAGATATAAACTGTGCCGTTGTATTCGGTGTCTGGGTCCAAGTTGGAAACTTCAAATTCTTTGTTGTGCTCATTCTTTGTCCACTGTTGAAAAGAAAGGTAAAATCTGTATTTGGGCAAGATGAAATTTTCTTCAATTCAGATTGCAAAATTCAGCATAAAATATGATTTACTAATGAGGTCTTACAGGGCTCGAATTATGCTGTTTGTATGGAACTCTGCTTTTTCTGAATCATATTAATATGATTTTGTTTTCCATTATTTCTGTATTTAATTCTGCATTTCAGTTTCTTAAGACTTGAACTACTGAAGTAATTTTTACTCACCAACAGTTGTATTTTTTACTACTTATACAGTACTCTTAGAAAGTCCTGTTTCCCCAGAATTTAAGAAGAAAGCTTAAAGTTCCTGTTGTCCTGAGAGTTAAAGACTCCAAGACTCCTTGTACATCAGAAATCTCCCCCATCCTGTGCAAACTCCAGCTCTCCTGAAATGGCATTTACAGCATCCCGGTGCCCGAGGTTGTGCTTTACCTGCTGCTGTGTCCTCTGGTTGAATATTGTCAGGTGATAATCCACAGCCCCAAATTTGCTGTAGATGTCCTCCACAGTGAGCTGCTGCTCGTCCTCCCCCCGCAGGGGCGTCAGGGGGGGGCGGATCAGGAACTTGATGGAGCGGACGTGGGGGATGTGTTCCACCTGGGGGGCCCCTATGATGGCTGGGAAAGGCACAACAGGCTCTGTCAGCTGTTTTAGCATCCTCTGATGTTAAACACACCCCAGACTCGCTGGAATGTCACTTCTGTTGGTACAGAAAGGTGTCTGAGCTGCACGGGCGTGGCAGGAGTCTGGCCACTGCAGACAGAGGTGGTTTGGCGTTCTGTACCTTCCCAGTGTTTGTCCCCAGGAATTCTCATCCCAGGCTTTTCCAGCTCCATGTTCCCTGTCCCTGTGCAGGATGTCCTCCTTCATGTGTGTGTGAGGGCTGAAATCCCACCACAGGTAACAGCTGCCCACATCCCAGTTCCCATCCTACACCAGATTTACAGAGCTCTCGTGCCTGCCCTGGTCTGTGACAGGCACACGCTACACCCAGCACTGCAAAGGGCTTTAATCCAAGTTCTCACAGCTTTTTTGGTGCCAAGGTCTGGAGGCTCTTCACAACCATTGGCTGCTGATGCCACCTTGAATTATTCTTGGTGATTTTTCAGTGGGAAATTATAGGCACAGAGCCAATAAGGCCCCCAAAGGCGGGGGTTGTGCGTTGTGTCTGCAGCAGGGCTTTGGGATTGGGACACCAAATATCCACTGGAATGGATGCTTATCCCAGTGCTCCCATTTCACAGCTGCTGGAACTCCCTGTCCTCAGGTTGCCCATCACATCCCTTACTCATTTCTCTGTTCCTCCCACCAGCAGCTCTCCCTCCCATCACACCAGGCTTTTCCTTTCTCTGACCCCACTTCAGCCTCAGCTCTCAGCTGAGACCCTGCCCATTTCTCATTCACCTCCTTGCCCAAAACACCAAACCTCCAAGAGTTCACTCCCCCCCACAACAACACAGAGCCTTGAAAGACTGAACTGTGGGGAGGTGCTGCCCTGCAGGAGCAGGAGCAGGGCTGCTCTGGGGCTGCTCTGGTACCTACTCTCCTTGCGGGGCTCGAAGCGCTCGGAGCGCACCCAGCTGGAGGAGCAGCCCCGCGCCCGCACCCGCCCGTAGAAATGCTCCGTGAAGTTCTCTGTCTCCCTGCTGAGGTTGCAGAAGAGCTGGGTGATGCTCTGGCACTCGTGCTTGGTGAGCCAGGATTTCTCTCCATACCTGAGGACAAAACAAGGATTTGGGGTTGTTTGGTTGGGCAGGACTCAAGGAAAATGGAATAGAGAGAAGGAAGTTGCTGAAGGCAAGAGCAGCTCAGTAATGGAGCAAAGCAACCCAAGATGTAAAATATTTGCTTAAATGAGCATCATCTCCCACTTTGAATAAAATATTCATAGGACTATATGAACCATTATATGAACCTAAAATATTCATAGGATTATATGAACCATTATATGAACCATAATACAGGCAGGAGAAACAGCAGAATCAACTTTTCTCTCTCTGAGACCCCTAAGAACAGCCCAAAAGAAGCAAACTTCACATACTGTTTGTACTGGACATCAAACACAGTGCCAGGGGGGATATCTGCCTCTGTTTCCCACGTCAGGATGTTCTCAAAGTTTGTGGAATAAAATGCTGCACGTTTCAGACATGATGATCTCTCTGTGGTCACAACGCCTGGAGGAGCAGAGAAACTGGTATTAGAAAGCATCTTCTGACATCTCAGCCCTCAGATGAAGATGGATCCTGTGGTATTTTGCTAAAGCTGGGCTGAAAAGAAGGAGCTTGAGCAGAACAAGGCTTCAAATTGTGTTCACATCACACTCTTGCAGGCAACTGACTCATCCCAAAGAAATCAGGAATTTATACAGAAAAGCCTCAAAAACTTGAATCAGAAAGAGAATTCTTGGATTTCTAGTCAGGTTTCTTTAAGAGCCTTTACATGGGTGGTAAAATAAGACCAAGAACCTGTTTTCAAGCCCAGAATCAGGTCTGTGAATGTCTCTGCTTTCTGCCCCTGCTCAAGGAAGTGACGTGCAGGGCTCAGTGTCACCTCCTGAAGATGTGGCTCCCTTGTCCTCTTGGGCTCCATGTTTTATTGGATGGAAAGTGTCTGTACAGAGTGACACCCAGTGTCTGGACTTTGGCCTGGGTGTGCCAAGGTGACAACAAACAGCTCAGCCCAGTTCCCTGTTTCCTGAGCCCTGTCGCTCTTCCTTTGGGGTCAGGAATGTCACCTGTCCCTGCAAACATGTTCCTGGACAGCAGGACCCCACCATGGCCCTTCTGCAGCAAACTGGCTCTGAGCTGCTGCAGAAAAGCCCTCGAGGACTTTGTGTCTCTCTTACCATGAGAAAACACAGAGCAAATCTTTCCCAAAGCTGATCCACAAGAGTTTCTAACTTCAGGATTTCTAAACTCTGAATTCAGATTATAGGCAGACCCTCAAAGATAAATCATTTCTACATTACTCAGCTCTGGGTTTGTGGCACTGATAAACACCTGGGCATGTGAGGGCTTCAGGCTGCAGTGAACAATGAGACCCCTGGTGAAAAAATGAGCAAATGAAAATAGCACAGATGGGGCTGCCTTGGACAAGACCACATTGAACAGAGACCAAATCCCAGCTGGATCCTCGCTCCAGCCTTTCCCCATGGACCAGAGCTGAGCAGTTCAGTCTGCTGGCTGAATGGAGAAGGGTAAGGCAGAAGGGCACAGATCCCCTCTCAGTCCTGTGTGTGGCATTTGGGCAGGGAAGTGGTGCAGAAATTGGCTGCTGGCTGCTCCAGATGTTGTCCTGACTTCATCTGCAGCTCCACATTTGCCTCTGCTCATCCCAGGCTCAGCAGGAGCAGCAGTGTGGGTCTGGAGGAGTGGGATTCCCTGTCTGAGCACCCTGAAAACTGAGTCACAAATACCCCAATCTTATCAGGAGTAGGAAATCTCTGTCTTCCCACATTTATCCATGCTAGAACACTGTTATGCAAAGCAGCATAACACAAGCACAGTCAAGTGTGGGCAGGGGAAAACCAGGATATTTCACAGTGTGACAGTCCCTTGGGCTGAGGAGTTTCACAGGGTGGGATGCCAGACACAGCAGATGAATGACATGGCTGAATGCTGAAAAGTGGTGTCTGGAAAGAGCAGGTTTAGCCTTCATTCACCCAGCAGTGAGCTTGTCACATCTGGAGTAGGATTAAATGGCTTTCAGAGGGTAGATCTAGATTAGATATCAGGGAGAAGTTGTTCCCTGGGAGGGTGGGCAGGCCCTGGCACGGGGTGCCCAGAGAAGCTGTGGCTGCTCCATCTCTGGAAGTGTCCGAGGCCAGGCTGGACAGGCTTGGAGCAGCCTGGGACAGTGGAAGGTGTCCCTGCCATGGCAGGGCTGGCATGAGATGAGCTTTAAGTTCCTTCCAACCCAACCACTCGACAATGACTCCCTCATTTTAAGATTCCATTATTTGTTTGTACCTCCTATAAAATCAGGACCATTCATTTGTATTCATTTGTGCCTTTGCTGAAGACACAAGGAGACTGACCCAGAGCCCCCTGGTACCAATGAATGTCCTTCCCTGCTGTAGGATTTGGGTCCCAGCACAGAGACAAACCCTTTGAAGGGAAGGATTCTTTCCCTCTCCCGACTAATCCCTTAAGTGCCGAGCCTGCCATGGGAGTTACTAGAGGAGAGAGAACTCAGGAAAGAACTCAGACCCCAGCTCATTCTCTAGGTGATAATTCAGGAAAGAGGAGTGAAGTGCAGGCTCCAGGACCAAACAGAATCCCACCATCAGCAAGAGCAGAGCAGAGCTCAGGACTTACCCAGCACTGAAACTCCAGCCAGGACGATCAGAAATCCCTTCATGAATGGCTCTGCAGGCTGGGCTGTGAGAGCAGGCAGCTGCTCCTGTGTGCAGGTGAATCACCTTTTGGCTGAATTCTTTCTTGCCAGGCCAGGTTGGATTTGTTGCTCAGTAACAGAGCACAGCAGAGCTCCTGTCCTGCCTTCCCTGGGCTCTGAGCTGCCCGGAGCCCTGCGCATGTGTGACACTGCAGAGTGACAGCAGGAGCACCTCTCCCTCCAGTGCACACCTGACTGTACAAAGGTGCACGAGCCAGAGGCTGAGAAAATCCCCAGCTCCTGATAAAGAGCCAAATTCCTTTTTGCTGAGAGCTTCCTGCCTGAAAGCCCTCCCTGAGGTTCCTGGGGTTTGAGGTTTGCTTTTCTGGTCGAGTAACTTGAACTTGTTACAACTCCAGACATTAAAACTTAGAGCTGTGCACCTGGTTGGTTCAATACCTATTTCCTCCAAAAATACTTCTGAATAGCTTCTTACAATGAAAGTCAGCCAAGGCACTGGGTTTTTTTCACCTGATGTGGGCAAGAGGTGGAAGAGTGGTGGCCTTTCCACAGGAGGAGCACCTGCTGTCCCACAGCTTTTTGCAGGGACCATTGTACACCTACAATGTTTATTTTTGTGGCTGTTTACAGTGTAAAGTTCTGTTACTGAATCCACGTGATAAGAACTGGGAGTTTGTATGGACAGGAAGAAAGGGATACAGTCCCTTTTTCATATAGGTTTTAGGGTGTTGTTATGTTTTCAAAATACAAACCCTGTGTGCTTCTGAATGTTGATTTCACTGCTCTAGCCTTGCAGCCAAACCTGTGATAGAATTCACAAACCCCTTGTGCTTCCCTCCTCATCCATGGATTTCCTGTTTCTGATGCTGTTCCTGTTCCCTGCCCTGCTTGGGTGTGGAAGGACTCTGTGCTTCCAGCCCTGCCATGGTGCATCACTGGCATTTTATCTTTCTCAGCTCACCTGGACAAAGGCAGAGGCCTCAGGTTTGTTAAACCAGACACACCTATCCACCAGTGTCTAATTAAGTACAACTGTTTGTTAGGGTGTTGCCTGAACAGCCTGATAAAAGTATTTCTATTTTCCCTTTCCTCACATCACTGCCTCACGCTCCTGCTGGGTGATGGGGCAGAGCTGGGGGACCTTGGTTGCACCTGAGCCTTCAGTTCTGAGAACTGAGCTTCAAACTTGACCTCTGCCCTTATTTCTAGCAAGGTGGCTCCTTTTGAATAGCCCAGGAAACACCTCTCTGAATCTTTGGGGACCTGAAGATGTCCAAAACTCGACTTTCAAGTTTAAAATTGGGGTTTTTTCCTCCAAACTCTCTCAAACTTCTGATTTCCTCACGGTGTGTGGGAGCTGCAGCAAGCCTGGTGAGTGCTGGGCATGAACCCTCCATGTGTGGATGTGGCCCTGGGGACAGGGTGGGTTCCCAGTTGGACTCCATGATCCCCAAGGTGCTTTCCTAAGGAAATGATTCCCTGATGCTGTGCTAACACCTGGAGCAGCTGCTCTGGGAGAGGAGCACTGCGCTCTGGCCATGACTGACCCTCTGCAGAGGAGAACAGCTCTCAAGCCCCGCTGAAAGAAAATGAAAAGCTGGATGCTGCCACCCCCTGTGCAGCTCTCCTGGCCTGCAGCCTGTCCCTCAGCCCCCTGGACAAGACAAGGACTGATCCCAGGCTGGGTTTGCAGAGCTGGGACATGTCAAAAGCATTTTGTAGAGGTTACTCAACTTCGGAGCTTCCTGTAAGTCAAAGCCCGGGAGGTTTTCCTGAATTGCACAAGAAACTGGGTGGTGATTATGTTTGGATCATCTCTGTCTTTCCAAATGAATTGGAGGGATAACAATGCAGGATGTACCTCGGGACACTTTGCAGAGGACAAAGGAATACTCCAGCTGGTGAATCCTTTCCCCACCTCTCCTCTGGACTTCAGTTCAGGACCTCAAGGAGTACATCTTGCTGCAAAGCAGTTCCCACTCCCTCCTACCACCCCTGACTTCATTTTTCCTGCTTCTCAAAGGATTTCAGCTTTCATACTCTCCATCAACACCCTCCCCTCATCTGAGCCCTCTCCCTGAGTCCCTGGGGAGTGTTTCCCTCTCTTTTACTGCTTTGCTTTCCTGTGAGCCCTTTACACAAAGGCTCCTTTTGAACTGGAGAATAAAAAGCCTTTACAAGGGCATGAAGTGATAGGACAAAGGTGATGGCTGTAAACTGCCAGAGGGGAGATGGAGATTAGATACTGGACTGGAATCCTTCCCTGGCAGGGTGGGCAGGCCCTGGCACAGGGTGCCCAGAGCAGCTGGGGCTGCCCCTGGATCCCTGG
>JAYDZK010000086.1:5158784-5169075 GCA_034509185.1 Euphonia xanthogaster
CTTCCCTTCCCTTCCCTTCCCTTCCCTTGGCAGCGCCTTTCCAAGGGGCTGGGAGCAGGCAGGGAGCCTGCCTGGACACGCAGCCCCGGCGAAACTCGAGCGCAGCCAGGGGAGCACAGCACGTGCTCGGCCACAAGGAGCAGATCCAGCCCCACGGAACGGCCCCGGGGCACCGAGCCTCCCGAAACCCCCCCTCCCCCCCAGCAGCGTGGGAAAACTGCTGGGGACCCTGCATGTCCCGACAGAGAGAGGCTTCACAGCAGCCTCCTGTGCTCCCTGAGCCGAGCCGTGCTCCTGGGGGTCATCCCACAGCACTCGGAGCCGTGGGAGCATCTCCTGCCTGAGCTGGGGGATCTGATGTCCCCTCACTGTGAGGGGTTTCTCTCCTGGCTCAGGACAGTGGGAGCTGGAATGCTGGCCCTGGCTGTGAGACCCTGCCCTGCCCTGCCTGGCAGGAGGAGCAGGGATGCCTGCACAGCCCCCACAAGCAGGAGATAAACCTGGTCTTGCATGGATTTGAGCAAAGTGAGTGCACATGCTGGGAAGGAGGAGTGTGGCATGGGGTGTCCAGGGAAGGGAACAGAGCTGGGGAGGGGCTGGAGCACCAGGAGAGGCTGAGGGAGCTGGGAGGGCTCAGCCTGGAGCAAAGGAGGCTCAGGGGGGACCCTTTCATTCTCCACAAGCCCCTGGCAGGAAGGTGCAGTGAGGTGGTTTCAGTCTCTTCTCCCAGGGACAGGACAAGAGGAAACAGCTGCCAGTTGCACAGGAGAGTTTTAGATCCGATATTAAGGAAAACTTCTTCACTGAAAGGGGTGTAAACATTGGAGCAGGCTGCCCAGGGAAGAGGTGGAGTCACCATCCCTGGAAGTGTTCAGGTCAACGTGGCACTTGGGGACACGATGTAGTGGGGAACACGGTGGCACTGCTGGGTCAGTGACAATCTTAAAGATCTTTTCCACCCTTAAGGATTCCAGACCATGGGCATGCCATGAATGTTCTGTGTCTTTAACTGGAACAGCAGCAGGAGCAGGTGAGTTCCCTGCAGAGGAGGATGTGCAGGGAGCCCAGGGAGGATTTCCGGGCCAAGCCTGGGAGATGCTTTTCCCCCGCAACCACCAGTGGCAGCAGCTTCCTGGTGGGGTGGGAAGTCTTTGAATGTTTGCAATGTTTTGCATTGCAGTATTTGGATGCCAAAGCTATGCAGTGCTGTAAAAGTTAATTAGCCAGATAACTAATTAAAGACTTCTGCCTTTTATTGTTGCCAACTTGCAATTCAGAAAGGGGCTTGTGTCAAAGTGAATCCAGCCACACACCGCAGTGAAAGAAGTGATAAACCATTCACAATCCAAATAACTATTCTGGGACTGCAGAGGGAAAATCCCATCACTGGCTGGGGGGAAGGAAGGTCCTGATCCCAAAAAGCACCACCACAACTGACCAGCCTTGAATGGCTCCAGAGGATCCTGCTGTGCTGGGAACACGACAGGATTTACCAGTGCCAGGAGAGGTTATGGTGCTGGAAGGGTCCCCAGGAGGGTGACATCCTTGAGGACCTGGTTTGACCTTCCTGGTAAAGCTCCAGGGTGGGGTTTATGGGCCTCTGAGCTGAGAGGAGGCTGTAAGGACACAGGTGTGGCACTGGCTGGTGGCTCTGCAGTTCTGCCCCCAGAGAAGGTCCCTGACTGCTGAGGGCTCCCATGGAATGGGGAAAGATCTCACAGGACAGCCAGCCATGGATAATGTCCAACCATCTCCCATCATCTCACTTCTCTGAGTGCCACAAGGCATCATCACTGCTCAGGAGATCTGTGCCATCTTTGGAAAGGATCATCACCTTCCGTGGCTGTGGAGCAGCCTTGCAGGGGCAGGAAGGAGCAGTGGCCTGAGCTGGGCTGGGCTGGGCTGAGCTGGGCTGAGCTGGGCTGGGCTGGGCTGAGCTGAGCTGAGCTGGGCTGAGCTGGGCTGAGCAGAGCTGGGCTGGGCTGGGCTGGGCTGGGCTGGGCTGGGCTGAGCTGAGCTGGGCTGAGCTGAGCTGAGCTGAGCTGAGCTGGGCTGGGCTGGGCTGGGCTGGGCTGGGCTGAGCTGGGCTGGGCTGAGCTGAGCTGAGCTGGGCTGAGCTGAGCTGGGCTGGGCTGAGCTGAGCTGGGCTGAGCTGAGCTGGGCTGGGCTGAGCTGAGCTGGGCTGGGCTGAGCTGAGCTGAGCTGGGCTGGGCTGAGCTGAGCTGAGCTGAGCTGGGCTGAGCTGAGCTGAGCTGGGCTGGGCTGGGCTGAGCTGAGCTGGGCTGGGCTGAGCTGGGCTGGGCTGGGCTGCTCTGCCTGGCCCCCAGCCAGCACAGACGTGCTGTAACCAGGTGGCAGCGGGCCCGGGGTTTCCAGGAGGGCTGAGCTCCCATCCCAGCTCTGGAGGGGCCCAGATCTAGAGCAGCACTCTGCACGTGCTGGGTGCAGCCAGGGTCTGGGCTCTTGTGAAATCCCAGCCTGGCTGAGGGTGCCTGAGTGCTTGAAATTCCTCCCAGCTGCCCGGCCCTCCTTCCCCACTGAAAAAAGAGGGGAATTGAGCAATTCCAGCGGAGCCCAGGTAGAAGCAGGGGCAGCCACACCGGGCATGAATGAGGCTGCTGTCACTGCCAAGCTGCTGCCTGGCACCTCTGAGAGCTCAGAGTTTTGATGACAGGACTGCTGAGATCAGTCCATGGCACATTTACACCACACCAGGGTCTGGCCAGAATCCTGATACTGGGAGAATGCTCTTCCCACCCCCGCTGCTATCAGGCCCAGCCCTCAGATGACAAGAATTTAATTTAAAGGCTCAATCTCTTGTCTGAACAGCTCCCTCCCTCCCCCACTCTGATGAGAGGAAAGTCTTTCGGAGAGGCATCCAGGCGAGTGGGAAAGCTCTGGAGAGAGCTGTCTCTTGCCCTTTAGCCATCCAGAGAGGAAGAGCTCATCTGAATGAAATGAGGATCAATCAGAGAGAGGCATGGGAAAAGCTGGGAAAAGGAGCCTCCAGTGATGTATATTCATGGGGGGGAAAACCTCCCCCAGACATGCAGGAGCTTTGATGAAAACCCTCCCAGCTGTGCTGGGCCTTTGAAGTGACACAGCAGAAGTGCATTCACGATTAGCCAAGAGATAGAAGCAGATGAGTTCTCAATCAGCTGAATCCTCCTCTTTGGGACAGACTTTCAAGCTCACTTTTTATAACTCCTTCCAAAATTAATGAGAATCCTCTGCACGGCACCCCAGCCTTCTTCTCCCCTGCTTCCTCCCCCACCCCTGATAACCTACAAAGGCACAATCCCATTCCCAGAGGGCAGGGCACGGGGTGCCCTTGGTGTTTGTGCTGCAGAGGATAACTGGGAGAAGTCTTGAACCCTTATCAGGGAATAAAATGCTGATGCAAATGGGTTACTCTTCTTTTTTAACCAAAAATGTGGTTTCTGAAACACAGGGATTGAGTTGAAGCGTCAGCATTTCATCAGCAGCGCGTCTGACACTCATATCTGCTCCCCTAATCTGAATCTTTCAAAGCTGAGCCTAAAACCAGTGCTCTGGCCAGGTTAGAGCTGGTTTTAGCCGGGAGAGTCTTTGCAGGGGATAGGAGGGATGAATCCCCAACACTAGAGTGGAATTCTGAATCCCCCACATGGACCTGGTACCCAGGGATTGACCCCCAGCCCTGGAGTTCACATGAGCACCAAGGAGGATTTTTACTGCTGGGAGGTTCCTCTGTTCAAGGATCTGCTCTTTCCAAAAAGCAGAAATGCACTTTCACCTGAGCTGGGTGAGCTGCTAAGCACAAAGTCCTGAAATTCCTCCTAGGAAAAACCTCCAGGAGTGCCCAGGAACCCAGGTCCAGGTCATTTATGCCCCTTCCCCGAGGGTGGCTCCTGCAGGGCCACTTAATGGGAAGAGGCAGATGCAATCAGCCAAGTCAGATGTGTTTAACACCCTTGAAGGTGGTTGGCAGCCCCAGATGATCAAAGCCTCCCTTGTGATGCAGTGGCATTGCCAGGGTGCTTTCTTTTAACTCTATCAGATAAGTCCCATAGAAAATCAGTTTTGATGTTGTAAGAAACCAATTTGGGAATGGTCAGAGACAAAAAGTTGCTCAAGAGTTCAGTTAGCTGAGAGCAGGGGCATTGCCGAGGCTGAGGGGGAACTTGCAGCCACTTCTGCTTTTTTTGGTGCTGATTTTCACTTTCTTCAGTGACTTTACAGGCTCACAGCTGAACTGGAAGTGTGAAATGTCAGAGATTGGAAATGGGAGGTCTTGATCTCTGAGAATCACCCTAAAACCTCCACCCAAAAGGATGGATCTTCCCAGGCTCTTGAGTGCCAGTGGCACCTGGGCACAGGCACCCAGCAAGGAGGAAATGTCCTCCCGGGTGCCTTTGTGCTCCTAGGAACGGGCTTGCATTAAAAATACACATTTCTTACACTGATTTGTTGTGCAGGCAGTGTCTGGGGTTAACCTGGAGGTGAGGCAGCAGTGGGAACACAAAATCTTTATGGCCAGGCTTGGGTGCATCAAACTCAGCCCAGCAGGGTCCCAATATGATCATTTTTCCCTGCTGCCACTGGTTCCTCATGGATCCAGCTCATCCTGATAGCTGCTTATCCGTGGCCATTTCCAGCCTGACCCATTCTGGGATTTTGCACTTTCCTGTCCCCTTCTTTGAGAACATTTTGTGTTTTCCAGCCTTCCTCTGGCAGTGTCTCAAGTGTGAATTCGAGATGAGCCACTCAAATCCTTTGGATTCCATTAGAGTTGGAGGCTCAATTAGAATCAAATAATCCAACTGGAATTCTTTGGATTAACTGTAATTCAATGGAAAGTGATTTCAGTTTATGCAAATGGTTATGATTTTGCCCTGAGTTCACTGCCATTTTACCGACCTAGATAAAATTATATTCATGATTCAGATTATTCCCCTGGATTTCCACCAAGCTCAGGGATTTTCAGACCAGACTCCTCTAGACTTCCAGAGTCTTTCACAGCCTTCAGCTGCCTGGGAGAGCGAGGCAGCCAGGAGTGCAGGAGGTGCTGGGGTGACCTTTGGGAAATGCCCCACCACAGCCCCCCTGCCTCCATGGCAGAGCAGAGGGCCAGTTCCCATGGCCTCAGAGTGGGGAGAGAGGAGCAGCAGCTCCCAGGGGCCTTGCCCAGCCTGTCTGAGGGAGCTGTCCCCGTGTCCCTGCTCAGGAGTGGGGTCATTCTTCCTGCTCCCATGGGATTTCCTGTCATTGTCCTTTAGGAACATCAGCCCTGCTGCCACCAATGTGTCCTGTCCCCAAGCCATGGCAGCCTCTGGTACCCAGGACAGCCCCTGGCACCTCCCAGGTGGAAAATGAGGAGAAGGGAAGGATCCCAAGCAGCCTTGTCCTGGACATTGCCACGGACACACTGAGCACAGGAGCAGGACACAGCTGCTCACACCCTGCTTTTGCCACAAACCCCACAGAATCTCACAGCAAACGGGCCAGACCCTCTGCCCTCACCCCAGGCACTGCTTTTCCTCCTGGTGGACCCTGCTTAGAAGCTTTTTCTCCCCCTCACAGCACTCCCCAGCCTCTCTGGTGGGCAGGGCAGGGCAGGGGCTGTGCCTGCTCCCTGCCCTGCTCATGCATGAGAAGATCTTGAGAAAGGCAGGAGACACCTTCCCCTTCCAGCAGCCAACAAAAATGTCACCTCTTGAGAAAATGAAATGGAATCTAAAGCGTCACCTGGCCTGCAAAAATAATCCAGGGGGAGTTGTTAAAGGGGCCTCAGGTTTTCAGTTCCAACCTTTCTGGAAAGGAACGAAGGGGGAAAAAAAATCCGGTCTCGGTGCTTTAATTATTTTTTCTGCGGTGGGTTTGTAGACACAAAGACAACATTGGATCTGTGCCCTGAGCTCTGCTGAGCCCCAGTGCAGAAATGTGGCAGTTGGAACCTGCTGGTGTTTGTTCACACTGGGATACACCTCAGCAGAGTGACTGTGAACACCCAGGGGCTGGCCAGGGACACAAGAGTTATTTCAGCCTCGGGACAGCAGCTTTGTCCTTTGCCAAGTGGTTCTGCTGGGAAAACTCTGAAAGAGCCTTTCAGGCTTGGTTTCCAGCCCAGCCCAAAGCAGAATTGTGTGGAAAGCATGGGAACAGCAAGGGCTGCTTTGGGAATGCCTTACACCCCAAGGCAGCATTACTGAAGTGCCATTAAATGCTGTATTTTTGTCACTACAAAAGCTTGGACATGGCAAAGGGAGTTCTGTGCTCCTCATAGGTCAAACCATTGGGTTTTCCTTCCTCCCCTTTCTGGTTTTGGGCAATCCACCTCTCTGTTGGAGCAGTATTTCCCCCATTAGATAAAGCATGTAAAAAAACTTTAAGGTAAAATAAATTTTTATAGTTGTTGTTTAAAAGAAATAAATACTGAAGACAAGTTTCCTTTAAAATTTTCCCCCTCTTTCTGAAAAAAAAAATAGAAAATAATTTTTTTTTATTGTTTCCCACCCTGTGTGTTAGAGATTTCTTCTGGAGATGAATGGGGCTGTTTGAGTGCTAATTATATATTTGCAGTTTTACATCACCAGCCCTCATTTCTACGGGGTCAGTGCCTTGAATTGGATAAAAATCTCTTTTTTCCCTTGGCTAAGCCACGTGGGTTTTTTACCTGTTTCCCCGCAGCCTGTGCAAAACAAGGCGAGGGATTACAAAAGCGGCTGCACAACCAGCAGCGAGCAGCCCATTAGCTGCTCTAATTAACCTCATTAGGGCATTCAGCGCTGCTTGTGGGGCCCTGCAGGACAAACAGCCCCGCCCTGGGCACCGCGGGGTGGGCACGGGGCAGCGGGGCGCTCCTGCCCTGGCACCTGGCTGTCCTGCCCTGGCACCTGGCAGGGTGCCCGGGGGTGTCCCGGGCTCTCCAGAGGGAGCCTCTGTCCCTGTTTGGGGCAGGGGGTGGTGCTGAGCCCCCGGGGGTGTCCCGGGCTCTCCAGAGGGAGCCTCTGTCCCTGTTTGGGGCAGGGGGTGGTGCTGAGCCCCCTGGGCAGTGCCCCAGCAGCGATGCTCTGGCATCAGGGCACATCCCATTCCCTGTCCCACTCCATGCCCTCTCCATCTCATCTCATCTCATTCTGCCCTTACCCAGAGACAGCCACGAGCAGAGGAAACCTTTCCTCCTGTCTGAAGGAGAGCTGGACCTGCACAAAACCAGGCCAGGGCCTTCCACTGCCCCTTCTCCTGGGTGATTTGGAATCCACATTTCTGGCATTAAACCTCTCAGTGTAAAACCCTCCATGGGCAGATCTGAGGAGGGAACAGAAATGTGGCAGCCCTCTAGTTAGAGCCCAGAGGAGAGCAGAGTGCAGCAGCCATGGGCTGTCTGTTGTGAAAGAGGATTTTTAGCAGCCAAACCTGTAGTTATGAAATGAAGCCTGCCTCAAATATACCAGAGGAGGATCATAGAGGCACTTACTATAATTACTGCTAATGGCACTGACACTTAGCTAGTTCCATGTAAACCTCTTTTATTCCCTGTGCAGACAATAAATAATCAGCACCCTCCATCCCTGCCTTTTGCAGGATTACCTCGTGTTCCCTGGGACAAAGACCATCCTTTGAACAGCACTTGCACCCAGCTTCCAGGGCACTGAGCACCACTGTAATAAAAGCTTCTCAGAATTGCCAGTGAATCCATTAAGATCAGGAGGGACAAGTTATCTGTAGGGCAAAGCTGTTCCCAGTGGGCCTTTTCATTAGCTTTTTATTGGAGTGTAATTTTCTAGGGTGTCATTTCACTTTATGGAGGAAATCTGTTTTAGGCTTGTTTCTTTTGCCACTCAAATTGTAGGGCACAAATTTAGGGGCTCTGCTGGGAGAGTTCTGCTGTTTCTGGTTGTTGTGGCATCCACCTGCAGCTGTTTCCCTGTGAAATACCTTTCTCCTACCTGTGTTTTGGCACCTTCTCAGCCCTACGTGAGTGAAATGCCTCTCTCAGCCTTGATTAGGCATCAGGCATTTGCTTGTGAAAGCAACAGCTCCCTTTGCCCTTCCAACATCATTTTTCCTCCAGACAAAATTGGATTTATTGCATAAACAGCGTGCTCACTATAGCTAAGGTGAGTTGGTGGTTAAAAGCAGCTGTGGTTTACATCCCTTTTCAGCCCACCAAAGCCCAGCCCTCTGCTTTGGGCTGGTGCATTCCCGCTGACAGCAGTAATTTCTAGTGACAGATATAGAGATGTCCTTAGGGAAAATACAATATTGATGGAAGTTTCCTGTGGGAAAAAAGGGTTTTTTCTTCTTCTTTTTTTTTTTTTCAAAGTGCTTTCACCTTTTCTGTTTGTTTTTTAGGTTTTTGTTTGTTTTTTTTTTCTCCAAGGACAGTTTCATGACGGGTGTTAAAAATCTCTTCATCCTCTTAATTCCCCCATGGTTTTCCCTGCACCTCACGAGGAACAATCAAGTCCTTTTAGGATCAAAGCTGAAAAATTGGCTGTGCTTTCCAACTGTACTGGATGTAAGTGCCAGCTGTGGTGTGGATTTGCTGCAATCACTGGAAAGGCCACACCTCTGGATGAAACACTGTCTTTTGCATAGCAAGTGATACTGGGAGTTAAGTTGGATTGCACAATTCAGACTCTAATCTTGACAGCAATGATAGCATCAATTCTGAGTCAGAACCCTGTTTTCCCGTATCTCAGAGACAGGATATTTTTTGCACAGCAAATGGCAAAAATTTACATGTATGCAAATGAGTTTAATCTTGATCCCACCACTCTTGAGTGAATCCCGGGTCAGGGAAGTCTCCCACTGGATGCAAATGGCTCTTTATGAAGCCCAGGAGGAACAAAGTTGGTACAGCCCTGCTTGAACCACCCCAAAATCCGAGGGATTGCAGTAAACAAAGGGGAGGAGACTCCCAGGGGAGGAGGGAGGTTACAACAGCACAGATCCTGAGATTCACCTCCTGTTCTAAACCATTTGGTTGGGTCATAGTGCAGGACCCAAAAATTTCATTTGAACAGCACTGGGAGGTGATAACATTGCACCTACTGAGAGCAGGTAAATCAGCAGTGTCAGAGCAGGGAAATGAGTAAGGGAAGAGCTGCCCACAGCTCCAACCAGTCAGTGAGTGCCCAGCTCAGGCCTCGCTGCCCCAGCCTCCCCTGTGAGCCAAGAAAAAGTGCAGCTCTCAGCCTGGGAGTCCATCAGCCTCAGGAAGAGCCCAGGAGCTTGTGCTGACAGGCACAAACATCACCACTCTGTGTCTGTTTGTCTCATTGATCACCACAATTGCACTAAAGTCAGCAATTTTCTTGGCCTGGAAACAGCTTGAAATTTGTTGCAGATGCAGCTGTTGGTGAGTGCCCATCTCTGCTCTGCAGTGCTAGCAGGTGCTTCAGGGAAGATAACACAGCTCACGTGGCATCTCTGAAGTGCTCTGTGGGTCCTGGAGAGGGAGAACCCCCCTCACTGCAGCTCCTGAGCCCAGGAAATGCTCCCACCTGCAGGGGGGCTCCTCACAGCCTCACACAGGCAGGATTTCTGCTGTGCCAGGGATGTGCTGCAACATCACATCCTGAATTCTGCCCTGACAATTACTGATCTTTTTAACTGCTTTGGCTCCTTGATGCCATTCCCAGAATGTTTTCTTTGAAGCAGCATGGAAGAAAATCATTAATTGATACATTTACTGACTTGCCTTTGTGTATTTTGCTGTAATAATGACAACTATTACCTCTGATAATGAGGGAATGTATCTTAATGGGAACTTAATTGCTGTTGCAGCACAGGACCCCTGTCTGGAGCTGGAGCAGCTCAGAAATCCCTATCCAAAGAGCTCAGCTACGATGGGATGTGTCATCAACCTGCTCCTGTAGCTTTCTTGCTTCTCCTTGGAGTGTTTGGTGCTAGAATTCCGGGGTTTTGTTTTGATCAGGCCAGTGACTAAGATATTTATGCTGTAATTGCTGCTTGTTTCTCTCTGTTTGATTACAGTGTGCGTGGTGTGAGGAGCAGAAGGTTGATGGCACATGGAGCAATCCCTTGTTTTGGTTCTAGCTGATGAAGCTGTGCAGGGGAAGTGACAAACACCCCTCTGGGAGTCTGGATTGAGCTCTCAGCTGTGTCATTGTCTCCTGACATCTGCACAGTTCCCTGACAGGAGGGTGCAGCCAGGTGGGGTCAGGCTCTGCTCCCAGGGAGCAGGGACAGGAGCAGAGGGAACAGCCTCAGGCTGGGCCAGGCCAGGCTCAGGGTGGGCACAGCAGGAATTTCCCCATGGAAAGGGGGCTCAGGCCTTGGC
>JAYDZK010000086.1:5169175-5185221 GCA_034509185.1 Euphonia xanthogaster
GGGCACAGCAGGAATTTCCCCATGGAAAGGGGGCTCAGGCCTTGGCAGGGGCTGCCCAGGGAGCTTTGGAGTGCCCATCCCTGGGGGTGTCCAAGGAAGGGCTGGAGGTGGCACTGAGTGCTCTGGGCTCTCACCTCACAAGGTGAGATCAGTCACAGTTGGACTCCATGACCTTGGAGATATTTTTCCACCTCAATGATTCCATGAGTTTGTGATTCTATGGTTCTAAATTGGGTCTTTTTTTGGAGGCATTTTCAGCAGGAGTCCCCAGGACATTTCTTCTCAGCAGACAGTCCATGGTGGGTCCTGGAAACCTTTGGATCCTGTTTGCTTTATACCCGAACCACCCCTGCCTTTTGAACAAACTGCCCTCCAAATAAACTAGCTGGGATGGAGGGAAGGAGACTTCTCCTCGGAGTCCTGTGTAAAATCATCCTCAGAGACCCTGGCATTCCTGGGTTTCTTCCTGGCCATGAGGAGCTTTGGGCTGGGATCTGGAGGGAGGAGCTGGAGGGCTGGAGCCGCTGCTCAGGGCACCCTACAGTTACTTTAATTGGGACAGCTGTGCTCCAGCATCCCGTGTGTTCATTAGAAATTGATGCTTATTACAATTAACCATACACTGAAATTAATTACTGGGAAGAAAAATTATGGCTGTGTTGATCCATCCACGAGAGGGAGAGCAGAGATTCCCTCGGTGGCAGTTCCCTCTCTTGCCATTTTGCTGATTCCAGGAGGTTCCCAGTGACTGCTGGGGGTGACAGTTGGATGTATTCACCTGATGTAATTCCCTCCCCTCTGCAGCCCCATCTCCAAAGACCAAAGCAGGAGACAATAACTGCTCAGGCAGCCCTTAATCCACCCCAGCAGGGCCGAGACAGAGACGCTCTGAACTGGCCTGACAGGAATGATGAGCGACAGAGCTGGGGCCCTGCAGGGAAAGCTGGTCCCAAAAACCACCCAATGCCTCTGGATCCCCGTGGCTCTGGGGCTGCTGGAAGTGTTCTGGGGCACAAGAGCTTGTGGGGCTCTTGAGTCCTCATGTCTGGGGTTTTATCTTTTTATTGTGGGGGAGCCTGTGCCTGAGACCTCGTCAAAACAGGATTTGATCTGGAGGTGGGAATTCACTCAAAGCAAACAGGAAAACTGAGGCAAAGGGATTCATCCCATAGGTAAATGCTGAAAGCACTGGGCAGGAATGAGGCGACTTCCAGGATAATTTTTTGGCCTCAATTTTATGCATTTTTTTAGTATGGAGTGATAAAATCTGATGACTCTTGTCCAGATTTTATCATCAAAAGCAGGGGAGAGTCAGAGCATTCTGTGGAAAGAGCAGTGTCACCCTCAGGACCAGAGCAGCAGAAGACACTTGGCATTCAAAGCACAAAAATGCAAATTCAGGTATTCAGGGATTAGTAACTGATCAGCTACAAACAGGGAACATTTAATTTGGAGACAGCAAAAGCAGGGAAGGGCCTGGGAGTGCTGTGGTGATCTCTGAGCTCTGGCAGGGGCAAAAGACACTTTTCAGAGGAAGGACAATTGTGATGTTATGAATTTGAAGTGAATTTATGGTGACACTGACTGATTTTTCTGCCCACCACCGATGAAATGTTTTGGAGACACCCAGCAAACCTCCTGCCCTCCCTGTGTCAGTAGATGGGGAGGGTTCAGGAGGAAGAGGAGCCCAGATCCAGCCACAGATCCAGTCTTCAACCACCAAAGGTGGGAATTTAAAATCAGTCCACAGCCAGTGGCTTGTCCAGTGCAGGACCTTTGTCTTTTACCTGGTATTTCCATGGATGGTGAAACTCCTGCAGAACGTACCCAGCCACTTGAGCAATGCTGTGAATGGGAGGAAAAATTCCTCCCTTGCCACCAGCTCGTGGCCTCAAGCAGGAGCTTTCATTACCCCCATTTCCCCTTGGGTTACAGGACTGCCAGTGTTATTTGCAGTTGTAAAACTTTCCAGCTCAAGTTTGAAGCCCAAACGTTGTTGTTGTTTGTCTCAGTTTCCTTCCTTCAGCTGCTCCTGCAGGAGCCCCCCCTGCCAGGAAACACTGTGGAAATTGTGGGATTAATTTAACTTTGTTTGTTCTTTGGTTCTAGATTTTATATTCCTTTCCAATAAATAAGGCTGAGAACTCCCTTCCCCCCTTTTCCCTTCCAGCTGAGGGGTTTGCAAGGGTCTGGAGAGAGAAGCACGTGGAATCTTTTTATTCCAAAGGAAAAATCCTATGGAAAGCAAGAGCACCCAGGAGGATGCCCAGGAGTGGCTGTTGGGGTAGCAAAGGGCAGCCCAGGCAGCTTCTTCAGCACATGGAATGTCCTGTGAGCCAGGGTGGCAGCCAGTGTGGCAGGGAGGGGGTGAGTTATTCTGTAGTTGGTGTTTCTGTGGAGTGACCTGTCCAGAAGGGAAAGGAGCAGGATGGGAAAAGGAGGAGATCCAGGGATTTGCTCCCATCTCTGCCCTGAGCTTCTGCATCCCCAGGGACTGGAGCTGCTGCAGGGCCCCCAGCAGTGTCTGTGTTTGCTCTGCTGGGTGCTGGATTTGGGGAAGCACCAGCGTGGGAAGGGGCTCAACTCCGAGTAAAGGAGGGTCCTCAGTGGCCTGGGATGGGGGCAGGAGCTGGGAATTCCTGCTGGAGAGGGGCAGGGCTCTGGGAGGCACTGCCACACCTGCCAGCCCTGCTGCTACACACAGCTCCACAGGCTCCCACGGGCTGCTTTAGTGGAGATTTTTCTTTTTTCCTGCTCCTGCTTTTGTCTTTTCTCTGCCCTGCTCCCCTCCTGGCAGCGAGGCACAGGCTGGGACTGATGCTTTGCTGGCAGGGAAAGCCCTGCTGGCTTCATTGACTCTCCAAAAGCAAATCCTGGCGGGGCTGCAGAGGCAGAGGACACAGAGTGGTGTGAGCAACGATGGATCCAGCAGTGCTGGGCTGCCCTCATCCTGCAGCCAGGGACCTCTGGCACATCCCAGGACAGGCAGGTGGCTCCCAGAGCCCAGCTGAAGGCTGAGGATGTTTCTCCCTGCTCGGCTCTCCCACCATCCCAGCCTTTGCCACGGTGGGGGGATCCCTGAAGCAAACCAGACCAAACCTGGCCCTGGCTGTCCCCTGAAAACTCAGGTTCAGTGTCAGGACGTGCTCCGGGAGCAGAGGAGCCAGAGCTGGTGCTGGGGCGGGTGCAAGAGGCTCAGGCTCTGCCCCTCAGTGCCACGAGCACAAACAGAAATCCCCAGGGTGATGTTTTTACTTTCATCGGGGCTCTCCAGATGTGGAGGGCCCCTCTCAGATGCTGAGCAGTGATAACTCAGAACATGTAAATAAACCCATCTCGGCAGAGATGCCAGCTCCGATTGGGGCTGGAAACTGCAGCATTTGGAGCTCTCATCTCCATGATCAGATGGGGAAGGGAGGCAGGCTGGTAACAAAGGGTGCAGCTGCCTGCCCCACAAACTGACGCCGAGATCAACAGATTCCCTCTGCCCCGAGGTGCTGCGGTCTTTAATCTGCAGCTCCATGGAGATGCTCCACGCCATTGGCACCTCTGCTCATTACTCCCTCTCGCTCAATTCTTACACAAAGCCCTCCAGACAAAAGGGGAGACGTTTCAAGCTCCGTTTTCTGTGGCAGTTTTACCCCGCCTCTCCTTTCTCCCTGGCTCTGAGAATCTCCCAGATTTGTTTGTGGTTTTCGTTTTTCACAGGAAGTTCAGACTTTCCTTTCCCATATTAGGAACGTCTGCAATTCCGTCTCCTACACATCCATTTTGCCATCCTTCAAAAGCTTTTCCTCCACACCTTTCTGCATCCCAGCCCCAGCTGGTTATGATCTTGTTCCCCCACTGGGTGGCTGCTCATGTGTTTATTTGCAAAACTGGATGGAGGTCTTTTCAGAGAAAGATATTTTCATTTAATTTCCAGCTCTCCTTGCTCCAAAGAGAGGCAGGAGCTTTGCAGAAGGAAGATCTGAGGATTTTTTTCTCCCAGTCCCAGCCAGAATCAGAAACCAGGAGTTGTTATCTTGGCTCTGCTGCTCTCTTACCCGTGACTCTGTTTTCCCAGTTATCAATAGAATCCATAATTGATAAATATCCCCAGGGATGCTGGAATCTTTGATTAGGTAGAGCATTTCCAATCTGCAGCTCTCTGAGGCAGAGCTAACTTTTATTGTCCAGAGAAAAAAATATTCTGGAGGAAGCCCTGGCTCTTCCCAGGAGAGGAGGAATAAAGGGATGGGGATCAGTTCCTTGGACCACAGACTGCAGGGGATTTGCCTGGCTTCTGCAGGCAGTATCTGGGAAAAGGAAGGTTCTTGTCAGTTGGCTTGAACTGGATTTATAGAGAAGAATGGAAAATTTAGAGAGCTCCTCGTCCAAGAGAGGTTGAAAACTCCTGATGGCTGGAAATGGGTCAGCATTGGGGTGGAAGAAGTCAACAAAGACTTGCTGCAACTTTCATGTCAGTTCCTTTGTGACTGTACCCCTGTGGGGTGTTCAGGGATGGGTCAGCTCCCAAGAATAATCCTGGAACTGGTGAATTTTAAGGAGCCCTGATTTTAATTCATATAGTTTAGTTTCTGTGGTTTACATCAAAAGACACCAAAATGCTGGGAAAACCTCTGGAGCAGCCACACCTCAGTTTTGAGCAGGGCAGTTCATTCACACTCCTCCCGAGCTCTTCCTTTTAAGCTGTAGTAATTGTTTTAATAAACAAAACAGTTTTCTTTCCAGAGCATTCTGCCCTTCTAGCTGCCAGTGCCTTGCTGTGTCTCCCTATGCTGTGATTCCTTTTGTTTCTCCTTCCTCTGACTCAGTTTTTAGATTTTTACTGAGTTTCAGATAGTTTTTTGGGAGGCCAGTCCTGTCTCAGAGGCATTCACTGCTCTCAGCCCTCCAAATCCAAACAGGACACCCAAACAGGGCAGGGAGCTCTAAAAATGGGGAATTGCTGCCTACTTACCCACTCTACATGCACAAATTGACATTTCTAGGTGCAGGGCAGCTTCTTGGATATGTAACTGCTTAGGTGTATATTTAATTTCTCTTTCAGATACTCCAGCAGTTCCTTCTGCCCCTTTCACTTGCTGCAAATTAGGGTCAGTGTAATTAAACTGCATCTTCAATGAAAACTGCTGTGAACAAGGAGAGAATTGGGTTTATTGCCTGTGTGCTGTGCTGGGGTGGTTGGCTTTGCTGCATATTTGGGATTTTTTGCTGTTCCCAGTGTAGGAAATACCTGCCCAAAGCCACCCCCGGTGGGGCAGCAGGAAGGTGCCACCGCCAGAGCCCCGCGTGGTGCTGACGAGGGAATTCCAGATGGAGCTTGGAGAAGTGATGATTAATTTCCAGCAGTCCCAGAGAGGAAATTATCCTCGTTAAATCAATCCAGGCGAATTTCAGCCCTTGCATAAAAAGCAGCCTAATTGCCGTGGTGAATGGAGGATGAAGTGCAGGACAGTGACAGGAAGTTCACACACGCCTGGCGCTGTCATTAGCGATTGCACAAGAGCCTGAAATGTTTACTCACCCGGCCAATAACATGTTTGTGCTCCCTCTTGATTTGGCTTTTTTTGACCTTTAATTGCAGCGGGAAGGGGGAAAGCTCCAGCCCTGGTGCCGGGTCTCTCCCGGGGCCCTCTCAGGTGCTCAGCCCCGGTTCCCCGGAGCAGAGACCCGGCTCTGTCTCAGTGCTGGGAACACCGAACAGGGTTTGTTGTTATTTTCCATTTCGTGCATCACCAGTCCCGGCCGGGAGCTGGGATGGGGCTGGAGATGCCTTCGGTCTCAAGGCGCAGCTTTCCCTGAGCCGAGCCCAGCGGGACCTGTAATCCTCGGGCTGTGTTGATGCTGCACCAGCATCGCAGCCACGGGAGCTCAGCTCGCATGGGGCATGAGGCAGAGGATGGTGCCGGGCTCCGGGGCTCGGCAGCTCCAGCTGGCCATGGAGGGGAGCAGGGGGGAGCTCTCCCTTCCTGCTGGGGACAGCAGAGCAGCTCCCTCGGGGTCCCTGCTGGGTTAATTCAGGCTGGATGAAGATTTTCCATCCCCCTCTGTCCCGGGGATTTGTCAGTGTCCAGGCTGAGTGCAGAGGGTTGTGTGTGGTCCCTGTCCCTTTATGGGACTTGGGTAAACACCCGTGGCTTTGTTATGTTCTGAATAGGAAAGCTAGTCCCAAATTAGAGCTAATGTGAGGTCATTTAACCCCTATGGGAGGTCCTTTGAGAAATCATAATAGAGCCAAGCAGGCATCACTCACAGACCCCTGCAAGATTGACAGAGTGCACCATTATCATGCTGAGACGAGGGCAAAAATGTAAATACTCGAGAAAAACTTTTCCTCCTGCTGGGCTGATTATTCCCAAAACAGGTGCTGCTCCCAAATCCCCGTGCAAAGGCCACAGGCTCCCCGTGTGATTCCTACAGGAGAATTACAAGGGAATTGGAGCTGGGCTGAGGCCTCTCCAAGCAGAGATTTCCTTGGCACAATGGAAGCCAGGGCAGCTCTTCCTCCTTTCCTTGTCCAGCCCTGGAAACAAGAGCTGTAATTGCCATGGAGAAGAACGGTGTGGGGCTGGGCTGGGCTGGCTGGGAGCTCTGGCAGGGGCTGCAGACACTGCTGTGCTCCTTCCCTGGGCAGGGCAGGGTCCCCAGCCTGCCTGGCTCCTGGGCAGGGGGGGCAGAGCTGCTCCTGATGTCTGATGTGGGGTCTGTACAGGGGGGATTTGATTCCAAGCAGAATCCACCCTGGGTGAAAGCTGTGGTGATTTTTGGGACTAAAATCACCTTCAGGGAGGAATTGTGAGGGTGGGCAGGCCCTGGCACAGGGTGCCCAGGGCAGCTGGGGCTGCCCCTGGATCCCTGGCAGTGCCCAAGGCCAGGCTGGATGGGGCTTGGAGCACCTGGGACAGTGGGAGGTGTCCCTGCCCCTGAGAGTGCTGGGAAGAGAACACAGGAAGGAATGGAGCACTCCATGGGGTCAGAGGAGATGGAGATCAATCAACCCAGACCCCTGGAGCCCTCATCTGTGCACCAGCAAGGGAAGAACAGCACCTTACCCAGCTGGCTCCTTCCAGTGTGAAACCCATTTAAAGCTTCTTTGTCATTTAGATCCATACTTTGAACCCAGAAGTCAGGAGGGAAACCTCGTCCCCTCTGTCCTGGTGAAAAGCTGGCTGTGCTTCCCTGAGTGCCAGGGAGCTCCCTAATTCCAGCCTTCCCAGGAGCATTCTCCAGGTTGCTGTTGAGAAATCCTTTCCTGCCAAGCAGGACCGGAAGCTCCGGAGCCCTTCCCATCTGGAAAGGCAATCAGACAAAATGCCAAGCCCAGGGGGCAAAATTTCAGTCTTGGTGCCAGTCTTGCTTATTACATATCTGGGTTCTGCAGCCTGCTAGACTTTCATCATATAATTTATTTGCTTCTCTACATCCCTGCAGTTATTAAAAGCGCCGTGCTGGAGCTGCCACCCAGGCTTTCCCTAATTGGTACATCTGCCTCTCGGGCCACTCTGGGGTTGTTTTACAGCCTCCCCTGGGGCCAGAATCCCATCTGGGTTCCTGGTAGCCAGGGGGGCTGCCCGGGGTCCCTGGGACTGGGAGGTCACAGGGACAAGGATCAGATAGTGCAGGGAAGGGCTCTGGAGCAATGTCAGCCAGATGTCACACTGGGGTCAAGGGGAGACCTTGAGTACCCTCAGCTGCCACTGCCAGGGGCACTTTGTCCTTGTGTGGGAGGAAAGGACAATCCCCACTCCAGAATCCCCCTGCACTGCCCTGTCTGGCCTGGTCTCCACTGAAGGTTCAGGGCTGGGCTCCCCAGAGAGCCTCTCACAGGCTGGGATTCAGGAGCTGGGAGCAGGGAAAGCTCCTCAGGTCGTGGTGTGTTCCCCATCCCTGCTCCTGGGCAAGGTTATGTTATCAATCCCATCCCTGGAATGCTAAGGCAGTGCAGACCTAAGGCAGGGAATGTCCCATTCCTGCCCCCTGAGCACCTTCAGGTGCAGGGACCCAAGTGGAGACACAGGCAGGCCAGGGGGGAGCCTCAGGTCTCATTTCTCTCACCTTTTCTTCAAGAGTGGGTGAAATACATTGAAATTCTTACAGGGAGGCTTTCAGCAACCATCTGGCATCCTCATCTGAGCCCAGCCTTCAACTTTGCCCCTCCACTGAAGGGGGTTGTGCTGTCCTAGCTCTGACTCAGATTCTTCCAATTTATCCTAAAATGATTTCATTCAGTGCTGAAAATCAGAGCAGCTTTCACTGGCAGTGATTAATCCTAAAGCTGCTGTAGGGGCTCGCAGGGAAAGGTCTCACTGTCAAAGCCATAAATCCTCCAGGTTCAGGTGAAATCTGAGCTTCCTTTTGTGCCTTTTTAGGACTCAGCTGTGCTTGGGTTTTGGCCAGGAGCACCAGTTCTTGCTGCAGCAGAGACACAGTTTGTGCTGGTGCAGCCTCATTTGTTTGATCTAGCTTCAAACTGGGGTGAAAATGCATTGCTGAAAGTCACATCTCCCCCAGTGGTTTGCGTGGGTGAGGAGACACTCAGGGTAGGCAAATTCTCCTAAGACTCACATGAAATGACTCCCAGTAGGGTCAGGGCTGTGAATCCATGAGAGCCCTGGGGGTGGCTCCTGTCCTGGGGCTCCCTGTGGGACTGCCCAAACAGGCCTGGCCCCAGAGCAGGCTCAGAGGTGCTGGGAGGCAGAGCCCAGGCACAGGGACACGGAGCAAGAGGGCTCTGGGGCTGCTGAGTGCCACTGCAGGGCCTTGCACACAGCCCAGGGCAGCAGATCCTCAAATCCCACAGGGCAGCTCTGCCCCTGCTCCCTGGGACAGGGACAGCACCTTGGCAAGGGCTGCAGCTGGGCCTGGAGAGGCTGGGGTTGGATTTTAGGGATTTTAGCACTGCCCAGGCTGCCCAGGGAATGGGCACAGCCCCGGGGCTGTCACAGCTCCAGGAGTGTTTGGGCAGCACTCCAGGGATGCCCAGGGGGGGATTGTTGCAGGGCCAGGGGTTGGACTCTGTGATCCCTCATCCCTTCCAGCTCGGGATATTCCAGCATTTTATCCTCCCTGAACGTGGCTGGTGCAGATAAATCAGGTTTTCCATTCTCAGTGGTCCCACTTGGCCATCAGTGGGATTTTTGCAGGGCCATAAAACTGGGGGGAAATCACAACAGTGTCAGCCCAGGAGGGAGGCAGCTCTCAGTTCTCAGATCAGAGTAAAAGAGAGTTGATTGATTTATTTAACAAAGCCCAGGCAACAGCTGGTTTTGTAAGAGGCATGTGCTTCTTGCAGGAGACATTTTCTCAGAGGAAGGAAAATCCCCAGGCCCCGAGGCCAGCAGCTCCCATGTGCTCCCTGCCACCCAGGACATTCTTGGTGCATCTCTGGAAATGTTGCAAAATACCTGTTATTTTTCCACTCCATGGGATAACTGGTACCTTGCAGTGAACTTTCTCTTAATCCCACAACAACAGCATGCCCTGAGAAGCAAATTCCAGCCCTGCAGAGGCTGAAAAAACGAAATTTACCTTCTGGATTTGCTGTGCAGGAAAGCTCCTGGGTTGTACATTTGACCTACGTGCTGGGCAAGCCAAAAACAACCCAGTAAGTTCCTCCAAGCTTGGCTTAGATTTGTTATCTGAGCAGGTGATGCACTGATAGGACTTGAATTTGGGTTTGGGTTTCATCTCAAATGGGAAGATTTTCACTGTGGATGTTGGTTCTGGCCTGGCCAGGGGGATGAAGCAGCAGGAGCAGGTGGAGTGAGGCAGGCCTGAGTGGGTCTTTATTTGGGATCAAATGTGACAGACAGGTGCCAGCAAGGAAGCTGAGCTTGCCCACCAGCACAGGGTGGAGCAGATGGGTGTCTGGGGCTCCTTCCCTCCTCCAGAGCCCTGGGGAGGAGGTCTGGGAGGGAGGATGCTTGGGACAGAAGCTGGGGCAGTTCCAGCTCTGGCAGGAGCCAGCAGGGCACAGCCCAGGTTCCCTGCAGCTTTTGGGGGACAGGTGCCAGCAGGAGATGGGCTCAGCTGTGGCATTGCCTGGGTCACACCTCCTGCAGGGCTGCCTGCAGCTCAGTGGGGATGGAGGGGGCTGGAAGGACTCCAGAGTCACTCCCTGATAAATCTTTCCAGCCAGAGCCACTGGCTCCTCGTGCTGTCCCACCTGCAGCAGCTCCCTTGAACCAGGAGACAAAACCCCAAAGTTTCCCCATTCTCCAGCCCAGAACTGTTAATTTTTACTGTTAATTTTTACTGTTAATTTTTACAGGAGCCTTCAGCCCTGCTGGCTCTGCTTGGGCTTTGCTGCATCACCCCCATTCTGTCCCTGCAGGATTTTGGGGGGCTGGTGGCTGCAGTTGGCAGGACAAAGCTGGAGCCCCTGGGGGGAAGGAGCAGCTCCAACACTGGGATGTTCCCAAGAGGGAAATCCAATCTCTCTGTGCCTGGAGAGAGCTGAGAACTCCAAGGACCTGGAGCTTGTCCCACGTGGGCCTGTCCAGGAGCTGGGGCTGTGTTCCCTGAGGGTCCCAGGACAGCTCTGCCTCACCCAGGGCCTTTGGCCTTTCCAGATTTCTCCCAGGGAAGGAGCTTCAGTTCCCACAGGTGCTGTCCCCAGCCCCTGCCCAGCCTCTCCCCTGCCTCTGCCTTTGCCTTTTCATTTGAATGCTTCAAGAGCAGGGGCTGTCTCCAAACCAGGCCTGGCATCCAAGCATGGAATCCCAATTCCAGGGACAATTTCAGAGTCAAATCAAGACCGTGGAGCCGACTTCTTCCTCTTCTCTGTAAGTAATCAGGTCCCACAGCTGTTTTCTCAAGCTGTTGTGGGAAAGTCAGCTCCTGCAAAGTGCTGAGGCAGAGAAAGGCAGGATGAGTTCTGCTGTGTGCCCATTCTGGCCACCCCAAAACATCCCCTGGTCCAGTATCCCATGAGTGATTCAGATGAGTAATGACAGGTGTAGAGCTGAAGTGAGAAATAATTAAAATTTGCAGTGCTTTGATGAGCCCAGTACTGACCAGCACAGCACTAATGTGTCCTGAGCCCTGGTTCTGCCTGGAAACCACAAGCCAGGTCCTTGCTAGGTGGAGGATTGGCTTTAAAATTGCTTCACTTTGTGGGGTGTGTGAGGGAGTTATTTTCCTTTCTGTCTCTTCATTCCTGAGCCTGTAGAAATTGGGGTTTGGAGTGTTTTGCAATGATCCTGAAGGACAGAGATTTTTGTGTAGAGAATGATGGGATGATTACAGGAAGCCAGGCTTGAAGAGGCAACTAAATAAACTAATAACAGCAAGTATCAGCAGATTTGAGATGAAACCAGGGAGGCTGGCGAGGCTGAGATGTTATTAGTTCCAGATGTTGCTCACAGATAAATATCTCTGGCCTGAGCTTTTCTAATTACTGACAGAAACTGAGCTGTCATGTAAAGATGCCTCTCAAGGCTCCCTGAGCACATCCATTACAGTCCAGGGAGGACTGACAGCCATTCATATTTCCTTTTTTTTTTTTCATTTCTTACTGAGGAATTTGCTGAATGAAGTTCCATTTCTGTGCTGTGCTCAGACTTTGGGTGAGGGGAGCAGGCACAGGAGCCTGAACCCGAGCCCAGCTGTGCTGCTGGGATCTGCCACACTCCTGATAAGGGAAATTTATTCTGAGCAGCCCAGGACACCTCTGCCAGGGCCATTTCCATATCTCTGCTCAGCCAGGGCTGATTAAGGAGGAGTGGAGTCAACTGAGGTACCCGAGACCAAGCTCATCTCTGCTGCAGAGTCACTGCCTGACATCAGATAATTCCTCAGGGGAGGCAGCTTTGATCAGGCTGCAGCACTGGGGGAAATGGTTGGGAGCAATCCCTGATGTTTTGCATCTGGTCCATTTTCAAAACTGTTTTCATGTTGCAAAGTTTCTCTCGGGGAGGAATGGCAGCACTGAGGAAGTGTGGGCTCAGCCCTGAGCCCTTCCTGGTGCTGCTGGCATCCCTGCCAGCACCTCCTGGCACAGGGATCATGGCAGGGGATCCAGCTCCTGGGTTTCTTCCAGGAGGAAATGTGTGTTTGGAGTTGCAGGTGC
Source organism: Euphonia xanthogaster (assembly GCA_034509185.1). NCBI lineage: Eukaryota > Metazoa > Chordata > Aves > Passeriformes > Fringillidae > Euphonia > Euphonia xanthogaster. The sequence continues at coordinate 5,181,252 of JAYDZK010000086.1, forward strand.
GAGGGAAGCCCCGTGAGCTGGGTATGTGCTCCCTGGTGGGTGCTGGGGTTAGAAAACAAAGTTTCCTTGGAGCCAGGCTGAAATTCCTGTTGAAAGGGACAGTTCTCTGTGAAACCTTCCCCTGGCTCCTTCCCTGTGCATGTTTGGAGCTGAACATCACAGGAAGCCTGGGCTGGAATGAGGAACATCCTTGTGACACCTCCAGGCAGCTCCCTCCCCTGGCAGACTGAGCTGGGATGGGCTCTTCCCACCCTCCTGCTGCCTTTGGACTGACAGCTGTCAGGCCAGCTCTGGAGAGCACGGACAGAAAAGTGAAGCTTCTTCCAGCAGGAGAAGGTGGCTGGGCTGGGGGTCATGTTTGTTTGTTTAACTGGAGCTGCCTGCCCTGCAGCCCCTGAGCTGGGTCAGTTGTTTGCAACCCAAACTCGTTACTGAGTGAGAACTGGTAGAACTCGCTGAGGACAACAGGAATTTTCCTAAAGCCCCCTGGGCTACAACAGATAATAACAAACTGGCCTGACTCTTTTAAAAAGACATTTGAGCATCGGGTCACGTTGTTTAGTGGTGCTGGGATCCAGCAGAGCCAGCTGGATTCCCAGGAATCCTGCAGATAGAGGCTGGAAAACTGGTGGGAAATGGACACTGAGGGGTTCATCCCTCTTGGTTTCTCCAGAAGGCCAAATCCTCCTTTTCCTTTCCCTCATTATTCCTTGTGGAGCTCTGCTGTGCCTGTGCTGTGCAGAGGGAAGGGCAGCACTGCCAGACTGAGCCTTGCAGCCCAAGGAAGTTTCTGTTCCTCGTTTTGTTCTGCCTTCTCTGGGAAAAGGCTCTGGGAGACACAGGGAGAGATGATCTGGTTTGGATATCAAAGGAGTGAATGGCACAAGGTGTGTTTTTTGCTGGAAAAGCACCTGAAGCAGCCCCATCTCACTTTAACCTGCTCCAGGCTGCTTCCTCTTGTTGTGTATTAATTGCTGAAGTGTTTTAATAACCCTTGGTCAAAGACAACTGCAATTCCTGGCACATCACAGGACAGCTGGGAAGGATGTTTGACAGCTGTCAGTGGGAAAAGCTGTGTATCCTAAAGGGATTCGAGTCCTTGCTTTGAAGTTCCTTACAAGTTACAGAGCAGAGGAGCCAGGCTGGGAACAGGGAGCGCGGAACGGCTCAGGTGAGGTCACACACCAGTGGGTGGCAGAGGGAGAAACAGGAACATTGGGGGCTCAGGGACTCAGGGCCACCTGCTCCTGGGATGAGTTCAACATCCAGGGCAGCCCCAGCTGGGGACCCTCTGGTGATGCTGTCTCCATCCTGGAGCTGCTGCTGTGTCCCTCCCAAAATGCAGCTCATCCCAGGCTGCCCCTGGATGTTTAAAGAGGGTTTAACAAGCCAAACACAAGAGCAGCCCTGTTGCCTTAGAGAGGGTGTAGCTGTGAGTAAAATTTGGCCCTCTCTTTTAGACTTTGCAGTTTGTCTTGACTGCTGCATGCTTTATTTTTAGAGCATCATAAAAGGCTTTTGTTCCAGGGTATATTTAACAGGGGAGTGGAGGGGAAGTGGGAGGGTTTTGTTCACAGAGAATGTATCTCTTGGTCTCTTTCTTCTATCCCACCCCCTCACCAGATACTCTTGGAGGGTGGAGTATAAATGAAAAAAAAAAAAAAAAAGAGAAAATAATAATTAGAAATCCTGAAATCAGAGTCAAAGGGATTGTCTGGGCGTCCAGGCCTGGAGGCCTCCGAGGCGCCACAAAAGTCCCATTATCACAAAAAAGACACAAAAGGTGCCCAAGGATGGAAGAGGCAGGACAGGGGTGGTCCTGTCTGGCAGGAGCAGTGCCCAGTGCCACATGCCAGCCTCGCTGGGCTGGGCTGGGCTGGTCCTGAGCCTCCCTGCAGGGTGGCACTGGGGCTTTGCCAGCAGAGGACGAGGGTCTGCAGGGTTTGTTCATCTCCCGTGCCCTGTCCTGGGGGAGCCACAGCACCATCCCTGCTGCCCTGCAAAGGCTGAGCCAAATCCAGAGGTGGCACAGGACACCTTCCACTGAGACAAAAGCTGGCCCTGCTCAGCTCTGCCAGCCCCATTTCTGTCTCTTTTCTTTGTCAGGGCTTTTCCCTGCAGAGCTCAGAGCCCTGTCCTTCCCCTGCCTGCTCTGGCTCTGGCAGCGTTTTCTCCTCCTTCACTTTTGTTGTTGGAGTCTGTAAAGGTTGGAAGAAACTCGGAAATCCCCCGAGGGGATGTTGCAGCTCTGCAATAACCAGAGCCAGTGAAATCCTCTCTGCCTGGATGGGGTGAAGGACAAGGACTCAGAGCTGCCACTGTGGGCACCATGAACTCGGCAGGGCTTCATTAATTGGAGATAAAATCAGAGTATTGATCAACTGCTGCCACAGCTGCCACAGATTAGTGCTGTCCTTGGCTTCACAGGACAGGGCCCTGCCCGTGGCAGGGGGTTGGGACTGGATGATCTGCGAGGTCCCTTCAACCCAACCCACTCCAGGATTCTCCACGGGTTCTTTCAGCTTTGTGGTGTTGCTGTCCCCTGCCCCTGGTGCTCTCCAGCAATCCCCAGTGGAGTCTGCACTGCTCCAGCCCCTTGGTTTTCATTCCCAGAGCCTCTGCCAGCCCCTGGGTCCTGGCAGGCAGGAGCCCAGCAGGTCCTGGGTCTATCAGCAGGTCCCCCACGGTCACTCCTGATCCTGAGCCAGCAGCCAGGGAGGTGTTGGAGGCTGTTGTACCCAAAATAAAGAGCTCCCTGCTCACAGGTGCCTGTGTGGACACGACTCCTGCTGGCCTGGGAGCCCCTGTGTCCCCAGGGAGAGCCACACTCCATGCTGGGTGACACCTCAGCTGTGACAGCTCCAGAGCTGTGCAGGGCAAGAGCTGAGCAGGGCAGGCAGGAGTGAGACACGATGGGGGGGTGAGAACGAGAGGTGGAAGCTTTTCTTTTTCCCTTTGTTTTAAGGCTTGTATCAACTTGCCTGGCAAAATCCTCTCCTGCCTTCCAAATCCAGTCACCGTGAGTCACGGCTGAGCCCATCCTCTGCTCCTCATTGCAACACGGATGACAGAAACCATCCAGCAAGAGGGCTTGAATCCCTGATGAGTTTTGTTCTATTGCACAAACCTTTTCCCCGTGTGCAGGGGAGTTGCTGCAGAGGTGTTGCCTGGGTGATATTCCTGCAGCCCCTTCCCAAACCTCCTGCTGGAATAAGGCTCACAGAGAAAGGTTATCCCACAGGTTAGCCCTGCTCCCGACAGACCCAGAGCAGTGCAAGGGCTCCCTGAGCCAGGATATTTAGGGAATGACTTGGCACCTAAAGTTAGGGGGGGTTAAGGTTCATTTTTTAAGAGGGAGGAAAAATACCTCCCCGTGGTTCTGAAGTGAGTGGCTGAGAGGAGGTGAGGAGAGGCAGGAAAGGGTTTTCCTGTCAGTACAACTACGGCTGAGGAAAGAGAGGGAACTTTCTCCTTCCCCAGTTCATTCCTTTACAAATACATGTATTTTGAGTGTATTTATGTATAAAGAAACAGCAAAGGATGAAGCAGCCCCCAGCTCCATGGAAATGACAGCTCCTTGGCACGGCAGGCATGGAACCCATCCACCAAACTGAAACTCATTATCCCCGAGATGAATCCCAGATTCCGCCCCTTTATCCTCTGCCCCGGGGGCTTTTCCCTGGCGGGCCGGCAGGGACAGGGTTACGCTGCACCTGTCTGGGTGTACCTGTCCCAGGGCACCTGTCCCGGCAGCCAATCCCGGCGCGGCCGCCCCACCTGTGCGAGCGCTGCCATAAATCAAACACCTGGCAGGCGATGTCTGTGTGAGCAGCGCGAGCAGAGGCAGCGCTGCCCGAGCACACGCCGCGGCGATGTCCAATGAGCTGGAGTAAGTGCGAGCCTCTATCCCCTCTCCTGTTCTGGGGCAATTCCCGAGGAGTGCAGGACGTGCGAGCCTCTATCCCCTCTC
>JAYDZK010000086.1:5185321-5233111 GCA_034509185.1 Euphonia xanthogaster
AGTGCAGGACGTGCGAGCCTCTATCCCCTCTCCTGTTCTGGGGCAATTCCCAAGGAGTGCAGGACGTGCGAGCCTCTATCCCCTCTCCTGTTCTGGGGCAATTCCCAAGGAGTGCAGGACGTGCGAGCCTCTCTTCCCTTCTCCCCTTTTCTCGCTGCCTGGGCTGCTCCTCTGCCTGCCCAGCTGTTGGGAAGGGCACGGGATGGGAACATTTTCCTGATTTTCTGTCGCTGCCTGGGCTGGTGCTGCTCTGGGGAGGAATCAGGAATCAATCTCTCCTTTTCATTTGGGACTTGTTAAAAGGCACGATCCTGGTTACTTTTTTATCCCCCGCTAAAGCTGACACATGGGGTTTCTGTGTAAAGCTAATCTGTTCTGCCTCTGTCCAACAAAATCTAACAGCAGCTACAGGGATCTGGTTTAACTTTATTTATTTGAGAAAATACCTTCCAAAGTATTTACCAGCCTCTGGTTTCTAGGGGTGGGGATTGTTGTGTATCTTTTTTGTTGTTTTTGTTGAGGGTTTTATGATTTTTTTTTGTTTGTTTGTTTGGGTAGAGGTATTTTTTTTCTTTCTTTGGGTTTTTTGTTTGTTTTGGGGTTTGGTTTTCGGGTGTTTTTTGTTGTTTGTTTGGGTTTGTTTGTTAAGTAAATGGATTCACACTATGACCCAGTCAAATAATTTAATTTTTTAAATAACAAAAAGCTTTTAACACCTATCGATCCTGTATAACTCTCGTTTCTAATTTTGGTACCTCCAAAATATTTTGGAGTTTTGGACGCTGATGGCATCAGCACAGCACCTCGTGCCTCTGAAATAAAGGCAAACAAGTGTCAGGTTGGCGTGCCAGGCTGTGGGGAAAGCTGCAGAGCAGGGAATAAAGCTGCTGAATGCTGCTGTCACTCAGTGCCAAACGCCAGCCCAGTCCAGAACCCTGCCTGAAGGATTTGTGTGTGAAATATTTATCGAGAAATAGAAATTACGGATATCTGTGCGGAGCTCTGGTGCTTCCAAGGTGTTTTTTGGGAGAAAGCCGCCGGCCCGTGCGTGTTTACCAGCCTGCCAGAGCTGCTGCGTCAGCCCGTCCCCTCCGAATTAAGAACCCCGAACAGGCACGGCAGTGATTATTATTTTATGTAAATCGTGGGGTCGATCTGCTCGGATTGATTGAGACTCTGTCACTGCAGTTTTCGCTTTGGGAAGTTTTTGGGTCATTTGTAAGCGGCGCTTTTAGGTTTGAGAGGCAGGACGCGCTTGGCTCGGGGAGGCGCGGAGCGTGCGCTTGATGGATTTATCGCTAATTAGGGCCGGGAATGACACGGCTGCTGCCTCTGCCCCGGCCAGGCTGTTAACCCTGAGCCTGCGGGCAGGGCAGAGCCCCGGGGCTGCCCTCGGGCTCCGCGCGAGCCTTTCCCGCAAGTGGATCCTTCGGGAGCGTCTGAGATCCCTGAGAATTCCGCTGCCTTCCAGCGCGGGTACATCCCTCGGGAGGAGCGGGAGGTGTCAGCAGGGCAGGGGGATGAGAAGAGGCTGCTGAAGCCCCCCAGCGAGCCGAGGGGCTCCCAGGAGCTGCGGATTTGGGATAAGCGCCCGGGAGGAGCCGGGCAGACCCCGGAGCAGCCTCGGAGCGGTGTCCGTGCCCCGCACGCTGCTCCTGCACCCCGGAGGGAGCCGGGCACAGCTGCCCAGATGTGGCTGATGTGCAGGAACTGTGAGATCTCCATTGCCTCGCTCGAAATGCCAGGGAGAAGAACCCCACCTCCCCCTTTGGGACTTAAAATTCCCAGAGAGGACTGGGAAGGGACCAGCGTGGCATGGGAGGGGGAGATGTTTTGCCTATTCTAAAATATTCTAACTGCTGATTTCCATAGTCTTCTACACTGAACCCGTGTCTAACTCTGCCTGCGTGGGCTGGAAGGAGTTAACCAGGAGTTACTCCCAGTTGTGGTTTTGTGGTCGAAACCATGATCGCCAGAAGCAAATTTTTGTCATGCATAAGGTGTGTTATTAAAACTTGAGTTATGCTCCTGGTGAATGAAAAGTTAAAGCCCTTTTATAAAACCCTGGCAGCAAAGCACACAAGGGATAACCGAGCTGGAGCAAGGGAGGCTGGCTTGGATTTTTTTTTTTTTAAGTTATGTAAAGAGAAAAAGAGATTTGTAAATTAAAGAAACAACAATCAAATAACTGCTATGCAATTCCCAACAAAGGAGTAAAAGCCCTCTGAATAAACTCCAGACTCAAAGCAGGGGTGAATCAACATTTGCACAGTATCTCTGCTTTGATGCTTTGGGTCACATTTTGGGCTGATTGGTCCATGGGAATGGTTCCAGGGAAATTTGCAGAATAAAGAGTTCCCGGAGGAGGATCTGCTCTGGCTTGGTTCTGGCTGGGGTTTGAACTGTTGATCAGTGTAGCATATTCATCCAAAAATGCACTTGTACCTGGATTGCACCTGCCAGCCCTTGGGATCAGCTGATTGGCAGGGACAGGGATCCTGGAGCTGCGTGTGCTCAGGGAGGAAAAAGGCAACAGCTGAAAAATGGTAATGATAAAAAGGATAAAAAATGAGTGGAACTCATTATTGAACGTGTGATTGTATGCCATTGCTCACAGCCAAGCTTCCAAGGCTTGGAGGGTAAGAAATATGGAAGAGATTTGGGTTAGATGGGATATGAGGAAGCAATTCCTCCCTGGCACAGGTGCCCAGAGCAGCTGGGGCTGCCCCTGGATCCCTGGCAGTGCCCAAGGCCAGGCTGGACAGGGCTTGGAGCAGCCTGGGACAGCGGGAGGTGTCCCAGCTCTGGATGGTCCTGGATGGTCCCTTCCAACCCAAACCACTCCAGGGTTCTGCTGGTTCATTTCTTGTCCCTTTAGGTGTCAGTGCTGTTCCAACTGATCCAGACCCCATCCCTGTCCCCAGCCTGTTCACAGCTCAAGCGCTGAGAGCCCCAGGGCAGCTGGCACTGCCCCCTGCTCTGCCCACCTCTTGCCCCTGTCATGCCCTGCCTTGGCACTCTGAGCTCTGCAGACATTTCTGGTTTTATGGGGTGAACCAGGTTGGTTTGGCAGAACCCTTGTCTGAAGCTCCTTGTGCTGGGGTTGGTTTTTGTGCTGAACAGGCAAGGAGAAGCTGCTGCTCACAGGACACTGCCCCAGAGCCCAGGGACAGCACCTGGGAGGAGGCCTGGAGCTGAGACTGTCCCGGTGAAAAGTCCCTCCAGGATGGGAAGGGACAGGGAAAAGCACAGGGGGGAGCCCACCCTGGCTGTGCCTCTGCAGGGCCCTGGGGCAGGGCAGGGAGCAGCTGCTCCATGTGAGGCTCCTGTCAAGGGTCCTGCCCTGGCACAGCTTCCTGGAGCCTCTTGGGACACAGGATCTGCCTCTGCCCCCTGGAGCAGGGCACCAGCCCCATGCCAGGCCTGAGCTCTGGCTGCACCCAGGCAGGGGGAGGGACCAGCACATCCCTGCAGGGGGGGACCCCACCGTGCTGAGGCTGAGCACACAGCTGTGAGGCTGAAAGCTCCAATCTCTGCTCTCCTTGTCCCACTGCTTCCTTGGAAACGTGTGACACCCCCAGTGTGTCCCTGCAGCAGCCTCTGGCAGGATGTGCTGAGGGAAGCAGAGACCTCTGAGCAAAGCTGAGCTTTGTTCTAAGCACAGCTTAGACAACCCCTAATAGCTGATTACTGGCTTAAAAAGCCCCACTATCTGAAGAGCAGTGAAAAGGAAACAAATTTTGTTGCAGAAGTCATTGGTGGGCTTTAAATCCACATCTTGTAAAATGGTGATTTTAAAAAAAGTCATTTTATTGAAAAGTCTTAGAGTTGGAGTTAGAGAATATACAGAAATTACCTGTGAAATCTTCCTTTTGGTGGGTGAAGCACTGGGAGCCTCAGTGCAAAGCGTGGTGTGTTGGGCCAGTGAGGGTTTGTGTCCAGGAATAACTGTTCATGAAGTGTCTCTATCTGTCCACAATGAGGACAGCAGTGAGAGTGCAGTTTCCAGCAATGTTTCAGAAGTGGGAGCAGAGGCTCAGGGCCTGGTTTTGTGTCTCCCTTTGGAGCCAGGGATCCCTGAAACTCAGGACACCCCAAAATGGAACCATCTGACATCAGAAATTGCTTCTGGAAAAAATCAGCCCTAATTCCTGAGCTGCAGAGGGATTCTGTGCTGGGGTTTGTTCTGTTGGGCAGGGCAGGCACTAAAGCAGGACTGGTTTGTGCAAGGGGATGGGGGGGAGGATCCCTCCAGGGTGATGCTCTGGGGTAAAGCACAACCCCAGCTGGGGTCCCCCAAACGTCCCAGCCTGGATTGTCCCAGGCTGCAGAGGCAGAACAGCCAGGGCTGCTGAGGCTCACAGCAGAGCTTCAGGGCTGGTTCTGCTCTCTCAGCCTTGCTGAACAGCCCAGGATGAGGCATTTCAGTGCCAATGCTGTCCCCAGGTCCTCCTGCTGGGAAATAAAGAGCTGCAAGAGCAGGAGTTAGGCTGGGTGAAGAAGGACAGCTCTGGAGCTGGTTTGAGGTTTCCTGAGAGGTGCCCAGGAGGGCCAGGGGAGGGGGGTCCCTGCCCATTCCCAGGCAGCAGCTGCCCCAGGAGGTTTGTCTGGCTCAGCCTGCAGAGCCTCCCTGGGTCTGCTGGGGGGATCAGTGCCCACCCCACCCCAGCAGGGACTCCCCACTGAGCTCCACTGGCATCCAGGGAGCCCTGTGGGAATCAGGAGCCATTTCCCAAAGCTGTTCATGGTCTTCCCTTTCCTTCCCCTGCCAGGCAGGCACATCCCTGCAGGGTGCCCCGTGCTGTGCCAGGCTGGGGGGGTCCTGGATGCCCCTGTGCCACCCAGGATCCAGGGAAGGAGAAGCTCCTGCACTGCTGGGAATCCTCAGGTGGCTGAGCTGAGTTAACCCTGGGCTGAGGCTGCTGCACAAACCCAGGGACAGAGCCCACATTGTTCTCCAGCTGCCAGAGAAAATATCCCAGGAAATATCCCGTGGGCAGTGCAGGTCAGGGGCCAGGAGATGGAGCCTGGCCTGCTGGGCTGTGGGGTGGCACCGTGTTGTGCTTGGCTCCCCAGCAGTGTTTTCCATCCTCAGTCTGTGTTTGTTGTGTTCCTTTCTGTGGCTTTTTTTCCTGGTTCTGTCTCTGTTTGGATTTTTGCCTGGCTGTGGGAGTGGGCTGGACAATGCACCCACTGCTGGCTGTGCTGTCCCCTTGTCTTCAGGTGTGCTTGTTTATTAAACCTGCAAAGGAATTACACAGTCACAGCTTAGCTGAGAGGTTTGGCTTCAGCACTGAGGGCATTGGTGGGACTCTGTCCTTCCTGACAGGGCTTTGCAGGCTACAGTCCCTGCCCAGGGAGAGCTGCTGGCCCTGCCCTGCCCAGGGCACTGCTGATCCTCCCCTGAACTCCTGACAAGGACCTGGGGAGCACCAGGGTTATCTCAGGAGGGGGGAGAGGGCGATGCCCAGGCCCAGAGCTGATGGAACCCCCACGGGAGCTGCCTGGGGCACCCCTGAGCTCCTCAGGGCTGGGGGCTCTGCCCTGTGCCTCTGCTTGCTGCTGCTCACCAGGGGCTCAGGGTGATCCTGCTCTGCAGCCACCAGCATCTGGCAGGGCCAGGATTTAGGCTGGGCTTAATCAGGAGCAGTGGAGAGAGCAAAGGCAGCAGCACCAAGCTCGAAGGCCAGCAAAGCCTCCCACAGCCTCCAGCAGAGGCAGGGGGAGTTCAAGGGCTCTTTCCTGCTTGGCTGCTGTCCCCACCTGGAGCCTTTGGGCATGTTCTCCTGTTCCAGCATAGCCCTGAGTGTTTATCCATCACCAGGAGAAATTGGGGAAACAGAGGTGGGCTGGGCTGGAGCAGGAGAGGGGCTGGGATCACCTTGTGTCACTGTTTGGAAACAAACAGGCTGCTCCCTGCCCCAAACCCTGCTCTGCACATGGCCCCAGGCCCCAGCTCCCCGTGTGCACAGAGGGCAGGGAGGCTGCTGCTCCCAGGGTTTGTGTTTCCCTGGCCTGGAAAGGAGCTCTGGCCTTGCCAAAGTGAGCAGGGAGCTCGGAACGGGCAAACACGGCCTGGCCACGTGCAGGGGGGGCACCACGGGCAGCCAGGAAAGGAAAGTTCAGCTGTGTTTGGATCTGGATTTGGGTGCCTTTCCTGGTGTTTGGATCTGGATTTGGGTGCCTTTCCTGGTGTGTTTGGATCTGGATTTGGGTGCCTTTCCTGGTGTGTTTGGATCTGGATTTGGGTGCCTTTCCTGGCGTGTTTGGATCTGGATTTGGGTCTCTTCCCTGCAGCTGTGCCTCACAGAGGTTGCTGATGGGATCTGTGTGTCCTGTAGGTCCTGGTGTCAGAAAGGTGCCTTGCACCTGTCACTGCACCTGCTCCCCTCCTCAGATCACCTCCCTCCTCAGGTCCTGGGGAGCTGTGGTGGCCCTGGGAGCAGGGTCAGAGCAGGGCTGACCTCAGGATGAGTGAATGGGGTGGATGTTCCCTCATTCCCCTGCAGGGTGGGTTCTGAGAGGCTCCAGTCACACATCCCCGTGCCTGCCAGGGATCCCATGGACTCTGGAACGGGAGCAGGGTGGGATAAAGGTGCAATTCCTGTCACTTGTGCCACTGCTCAGCTGGGTGAGCCCCAGCCTCCCTGGGACCAGGGCAGGTCCCAGGCAGAGCAGCTGCCTCTCCAGGCCTCTGGGGGCTCTGAGCACCTCAGCACCTCCCAGCTGTGTGTCCTGCTGTCCTGCTGTCCTGCTGTCCTGCTGTCCTGCTGCCCCAGCTGGGCTCTCTCCAGCTCAGGGCATTTTGCCTTTGCTCCCTGCCAGGCTGAGGCAGGGCAGGCGGCCCTGGGGGTCTCTCCAGGCTTCTCCCAGCAGAGGCGAGGGGCAGAAGGGAATGAGCACACAGGGAATGCTTTGGCTGAGGGAGGATAAATGTCCCGGGTAACAGGGGTGGTTTTAAGCTCCCGAGTGCTCCGTTGCTCCGTCCCGCCCCGCGTGTTCGTCTCTGCTGGTTCCCAGGGCCGGAGCCGAGCTCTGCCGCTCTCGCCGCGGATCCTGCCCGGGCAGGAGCGAGCAGAGCCTGAGTCACGAGCACAGGGAGGAGCAGGAGGAGCAGGGCAAAGACAGCGAAACTGCCGGGCAGCTGCTGGGCTGAGAGCGGGGCCCGCTATGCCAGGGAGCGCTGCCAGCCCAGCCCTGCCGGGCACGGAGCCCCGGAGCCTCCGGAGCTCGGGGGTGGAGGGAAAGCAAAGGATTCCTGAAGGAAAAGGCGACAAGGACAGCAGCAACAGCCCTCGGTGGCCTCATGGAAAAACTCAGCTGTAATTCCTAAACTGCAGAATAATCCCGTGCTGTCATTTGTTTTGTTAGGCGGGGGAGGCAGCAGAGCTGGAGTCTGAGCCAAGGAGAGCTCGGGAGTCTGAGCCAGGAGCATCCCAGGCCAGCCCTGCACGGTTTCGTGTGCACTGGTGCAGGGTGGCAGTGCCTGGTGGCAGAGCAGCCATGGGGAGGTTCAGGGATGCCAGGTTCCTCCCAAGAGGAATTATTGTTCTCTGAATGATTCACTTAAAAATCTACATCGGGACTTATTCTAAACACACAAAGAGTGGCTTAATGAACCAACATATTCCTTCTAAAAATGCCATTACATTGTAGCATTCATTGCTCTCACTCCTGAGGGTTTCCTTTGCTTTCCATGAACAAACATCAGCAGGTGATGTCATGGTTCAGCTCCAGTCAGATCTTGGCAGATTTAAAGATTTTAAAACCTTCCTTCTAATAAAGCCTAGTCTTGCCCTTCCTGGACTTTGAGGAAAAGGGAACTTTTGTCCATGGAGAAGTTATTTTATGGTGAATGGTGTGAGCTGTGGTGGTGACAGGAGTGTGTGACAGGAGCAGGGCCAGTGGCTCAGCCTCTGTGGACGTGCTGGGATCCCCTCAAAGGTTGGACTCAATGATTTTTGGGGTCTTTTCCAACCTAAACAATTCCAGGATTCCATGATTCCAACCTCCCAGGGAATGCACAGAAGCACTGCTGGGCTGGCTGCTGGCAGGGCTTGCTGCAGGAAAAGCAAAGATGACCAGTGTTGGGGTAATGAAGTGTCTGACAGTTTATTAGCATAAGATGGAGAGGCCTGGAGAAAGTGCCAGGAGTGAGGACAGGCAGGGCATTATTTTGGTGTGTTGCTTCTCACGTAGTCCCAGGAGCCTCACCTCAGTCAGGAATTTTTTAGTGGAAGGGAGGGGGTTGTGATCTGCCTGTCTGCTTCCCTCTGAGTAAAATCCTTCTACAAATGATTGGAGGAAAATAATTCCAAACCATGGACTGCAGCAAAGGAAAATGCTGAGGTTTGGTTTCATCTGGGCACTGAGTGACTGTGTCTGACTGTGGGCTGTGCTGGCCTGGAGCTCCACATCCAAGGGAAAATTGTTCCCTGATCCCTCTTTAGTGCCCAGCACCCTGTGACAGGGCAGGATGGGGCTGGAGGAAGGAGCAGCTGATGGTTTTTGGCTCCCTGGGCAGGACAGGGAGCAGCTGCCCCTGGGGAGGCTCTGGCCTGGTTGTGTGCTCAGCTACAGCAGCAGAAGTGGTGATCCCAAAGGCTCTGGGAGCTCAGGACCAGGAGAACATCCCTCCTCCATGCCACAGAGCCCTTGGGAAGCCCTTCCTGTGTTCATGGAAAGCTCTGTGGGAAAAGCTCCTCGCTCATTCCCAGTCCCCCCCAGTTTCAGATCCGTGCGTCTGATGAAGAATGACACCATGAACTTCCAGAAATTCCCCTACACCAGCGAGGATGAGGCCTGGAAAAGCTACCTGGAGAACCCCCTGACTGCAGCCACCAAGGCCATGATGAGGGTGAACGGGGACGACGACAGCGTGGCCGCCCTCAGCCTCCTCTACGACTACTACATGGTGGGTGCCCCGGGCTGGGCCAAACTGGGGCAAAGCTGGGGCCAAACTGGGCCAAAAGATGCAGAGTGAGTGTGAAAATGTACCAGCTTAGGAGGGGACCCCTCTACCGAGCTCCCCCATCTCCTGAGCCCCCCCAGTTGTTCATCTGACACCACACGGTGCCACCGGTGTCCCCAGGGGTAAACTGAGGCACAACCCAGCCCTTGGAGGGAACCCAGAACTGGAAAAAGCTGAACCCAGGTGCCCTGAGTCTGGATTTTTACCCAGAAGGGCTCTGAGGGCTGTTGGGCTGGAGCAGCCTTGCAGTCCCCAGCAGTTTTACTCTCCCAGTGCTGCTGTAGGATGGAGCTTTGAGGAATGTGCCTCTGATTTAGCCCTGACTGGAAGCAGCAGCAATGATGTCCCCACTCACCCGGGGGCTTCCAAGGGCCTGCCCAGAACAAGCTGCTGTGGCTTGGCCAAGGTTGTCTGGGAGCCCAGCAGCAGCCCAGGGCAGAGCCCAGCTCTGCTGCTTGTTCTTCTCGTGGGGTTTTATCTGGTTTTATTAGACAGGGCTAATTCTGCTCTGCTTCCCCTGAACGAAATCCAGCCCTAACCAAAGTCTCTGCTCTGCCTTGTCCCAGGTGCCCAAGGAGAAGAGGATTCTGCCAGCTGGGATGATGGCACGCAACGACCTGGCAAAGAGGTTGGCTTCAGTTCCTGCTCTCTGGAGCTGCCTCACTTCTCCTGCAGCTGCTGAAATGCAGGATGGGGCTCTGAGCTTGCAGAAAATAGACATCAAAGCACGGTGTTATTACCAGCAACAGTGCAGCTCATTAACCCTGAGACACACATTAAAATTCTTTAGGCCAGGTCCCAAGCAGGTATAAATGGAGCTACACCCATTTACACACCTGAGCATCTGTCTGGCTGTGTTCACAGGGGTGCTGCAGATTTGCAGCAGCTGGAGAAATTGCCTTTATTTCCTATTTTGTGACAATTGGGAAGGGCAGAAGGATTGAGCACTGAACGGCCAAATCCTCATTCATTCCCTGGGCTGAGAGTTTCTGTTCCACTCTCCCAGGATTCTCTTCCAGTGACTCCCATTTGTCCTTTGAGGTTTTCAGATAACTGACTATTAAATTAAAGGCTCATTTGTCACTGTGAGTCCAGCTCCCCTTCCTGGGTGCTGTGTGCTTTGGCATTCCCTTCTGAACCACTTGACAGAATAAACCTCCAGTGACACTTCACTCCTTCAGAAGCAAACTGAGTTTAGCTGGTTTTAGTTTTTGCTTCCTAAGTTGCTGGAGTTTGTGAATTTGTACAATAATTGTTTTTCCTTAAAAAAGGGGTATAAAAAATCGACTTTGAACATCAATGAGCCATAAAAAGACTTAGGATGGACAGCCCACACAGCCTCACCTTTCTTATCACCCCTGCTGCTCCATGTGGGGTGGCCTCAATGAAGGAGCAGTGGATGTGCAGCCCCAAACCACGTCCCAACCATATTCCCTGACTCCCTGTGGTCATCCCTTATCTGCTGAGCACCTCTGGCTCTTGCTGACTGCCCTGAGAGCTCTGGGTGGAGATCCCCAGGGGCTGTCAGGCTCCCAGGCCCAGCAGGAGCTGCTGGGCTGACCCAGGGTCAGCTGGCAGCCAGGCCAGCAGCACACGCAGGCACTGCTGGCAGTGCCACCGTGCTGGGGTGCCACCTCTGTGCCCTGCCCTGAGCCAGGACTCTCTCCAGCAGGCACTGCCACGGGATGGATTTTGAGCCTGAGCTGCCCCCCTTCGATGGCTCAGCCCATCTCATGAAGCTGCTGTCAGAAAACGTCTCCATGAGCCAGGAGTTCTGCGAGCCTCCCAAGAAGAACGGCCTGACTCTCGAGGGTGTCCCTGCTCCTCACAAGGCAGCCCTGCTCCCTCCAGGCACCAGCAAGCTGGAAGCCACCCCAGACAACTTCCTGGTGGCCCCTGGGGACGTGTATGACAGCAGCTCCCTGAACTCCCTGTTTGAGAGCCTGCCCATGGCCCCGGCCCAGCAGCGCTGGCAGCCCGACAGCACCTTCAAGGAGGACCCCCAGGAGGTCAGGCTGGGGCTCCTGTGCTGCTCCTGCTGGATTTCTGGGGGGTTGATGTTGGGTTTGGAAGCCACCTGGTGTGGTGTCTGGGAGAGGGGAATGGACAAAGCCATGAGAGATTTAACCCTTGGTTTGTGTTTGCTCTTGTCTGCAGACGCTGCTCTTCAGTGACATCCTCAAACCCCAGCCAGAGCCACCCTGCCCCGAGAGTTACCCCTCAGATGGAGTGAAGAGGTAACAGCACTCCAGGGCTTTGGGCTTCCAGGGAACTCCTGGCTCTGCCTCTTTCCTGAGGAAGGACTGCATCCCTTTCCTGGCCCCAGCCTTGGCAGTCATCAGGACAAATTACAGATCCCGTGCTTGTGCAGACACCAGTGGGGTCTCCCTGGTGCTTTTGGAGCAAGGGGCTGCCCCGTGAGCTTTCAGACCAAAGCTGGGATTGTTCTGCCCCCAGACTGGGGCCAGTCCAGGGCCAGCTGCTGTCACATCTCAGGGTGACAGCCCCTCCCCAGGGAGCACGGCTTGGCTGGGTGACAGAGGGTCAGGCGGCTGCCCCATCTCCCCACAGGCCACTTGGAATGGGGTAAATGACAGGGAAAAGGAGGCTGACAGAGCACCAGGGTGACAATCAGCCTCCCCTAATCTAAGGTTTAGGTTCTCACTTAGCACTGTTAGTCAGCCTTGATTTTAGAGGGTGCCACTGCCTCTCATTCCTAAAACATGAGAGGGATTTCTTTCTCCTTCCCACCCCTCTGCCAGGCAGAGCTTTGCTGCTCCAGATACCAAATCAAACCTCCCAGCAGGTAACATTATTTCACCTCCCACTTTTTATTTGCTCCTGAGTCAGCTGACTGGGTGAGTCAGCTGTCAGACGTGGGGATGTTCACACAGACAGCAGAGGCTCCCTGCTCACTGTTTATTTGTGCACTGAAGTTCTCTGGTTCTCCTGGCTCCAGATAAGAGGAGCTGCCAAGCCCATCTTCAGAGATGGCATCACAGGAGGTGGAGCAGGAAGATGGGTTGGTGACTAAACAGGGCACTTGAAGGGTCTGAGTGAAGGCTCCTGTACAGGTGGTGGCTTGCACGGATTCCTCCCAGCAGAAACCAGCTGTGGCCTCATGGTTCCAGTGCTCACAGCTGCTGGTGAAGGCCTGAGAGCTGCTGAATTCAGGCTCTTCTTTTAAATCTCCATTGCCAGCAGTGACACCTTCTCTGTGTGCCCCCACAGAGCTTTTCTGTAGAGATTAAAGTTGGTGCCCACCACCCTGAGGGTGCCACCAGCTGGGAGTCTGAGCCCAGCTCTGCACAGCCAAGCATGTGGTGGTGCCCTGCAGGTCCTTCCTCTACAGGACCATTAAGGGAGAGTCTTCCTGGCTCAGCCAGTTATGGGGATGGATTTGGAGACAGGAACCTGAGTTTAGGATGTGAAAGTCCCTTCACAGGCACCCATTTTTGTGTGTTTTGCTGCAGGCTGCTGGTTGAGCAATGGTTCTGTTGCCATCCACACAAAAACACTGGCTGCAGTCACATCCAGGGGTTTTTAAGCCAAAACTAGGGGGTAAAATGAGGCTGTTGGAGCAGTGCTGCTCCCCGGGGTGGTGGGGAGGATCAGAATGTGCTGTGCTGTGTCAGGGTGTGTGAGGTGGGGAATGGAGCAGAAACTGCAGCCTGTAACCCGTGGGGTGGAGGCTCCTGGGGCTCTGTTTTGCTTTTGCAGTGAAACAGCAGCGTGTGCTTATTCATCCTTCTCTCTTTGTTCCATCCAAGTGACTTTGAATACACGCTGGGGTCACCCAAAGCCATTCACATCAAGTCTGGGGACTCTCCCATGGCCTACCTCAACAAAGGACAGTTCTACCCCATCACGCTGCGGACAGCTGGAGACAGCAAATGTTTGCACTTGTCCTCAAATAAAGTGAAGGTAAGAGACACAGACAGGCTGACAGCTCTGCTGACAGCTCTGGAATGGGGCATCCAGCAGCTCCTCTGGCCTGGGAACAGAGCTGGGCAGGAATGGCTTTGTGGCTCACGCTGGCTTAAAGGGATGAATGGGGTGGATTCAGTCCCACAGGATAATCCCTGCAGAGCCTCCGTGGCAGCTGGAACCTGTCACAGGACCTCAGGGATGCACAAAGGGCCAGTGGGGGCCCTGCTGGGAAGAGCTCTGAGGCAGGGACAGGGTCCCCATCCTGCTCCTGGCATGTGTGGCCAGGCCTCGGAGCAGCCCCTGAGATCAATGTGCCAAATGGCTGAGCCCAAACCCCTTCCCCTGCCCTGCTCAGCTTCCCCAGCACGAGATGTCCTGCTTCACATGGCTCTGAGGGCACTGCAGGATGGAAGGGTCAGGGGGGCACTGCTCTGCTCTGCTCTGAGCTGGCTGTGCTGGCTGTGTTGCAGAGCGTGGTGATGATTGTGTTTGACAACGAGAAGATCCCCACGGAGCAGCTGAAGTTCTGGAAGCACTGGCACTCCCGGCAGCCCACGGCCAAGCAGAGGGTCATCGACGTGGGTACGAGGGGCTGGGCAGCTTCTGCCTCCACTTCAGGGCCTCCCTCGCCCTGGGAGGCAGCCAGGGGCAGCATTTGGGGGCGGGAGGCCTCGGGGATGTCTCCAGTTTCAGCCCCAGTGTGAAGTGCTCCTCCCCTCCTTCCAGCTGACTGCAAGGAGAACTTCAACACGGTGCAGAACATCGAGGAGCTGGCCTACAATGCCCTGTCCTTCGTGTGGAACATCCACGAGGAAGCCAAGGTACAAACTGCCCGTGGAGGGAGCTGGGAATGATCCTCAGCAAAGCTGCAGCTCCCTGCTGAGAGCCCAGGCCCTGCCCAGTGCTCAGGGACAGGCAGAGCTGCCAGCCCAAGGCCTGGCACTGCAGTGTTTGCCTGGCAGGACAGCAGCAGTGCCTCAGTGCGTGCCCAGGCACTGCCATGAGCCAGCAAACACTCTGGGTACACCCAGGCTGGCTCAGGGATGTTTTCTCAGTGCTGATGGATCACTCTGAAGAAAGGGGTTTGCAGCAAGTCAGGGCTCTGCTCACAGGTACCTGCAGCCTGTTTAAATAAGGCCCAGCTCAGGGAACAAAGAGCCCCCCCCCCCTCCAGAAGGGTGATGCAGACATGACTGACCACCCTTCATGGGATGTGGGATGTGGGATGTGGGATGTGGAAGGGAGCCAGGCAGGTCACAGGATCCCTTTTCACCTTAGAACCAGCAAAGTTCATTGCAGCAATGTCTTTGCAGCTCTGCTGTCTCTTCTGCATCCCAGACTCTCTCATTAACACTTTGTATCTAGTGGGGATTGAAAAACAGATGAAGTAACTAAGAAAAAAAAAGAAAAGCATAAATACCCCAGGTCTCTGAAGCTTGGGAAAGCCCTGCCTGGCTTTGGGATCTCAATAAGCCCAAAGGCAACCTGGGTCTTTTACAACCCAAGAGGTTAACAAATGTCTTCAAGGCAGAGCTGTCAGAAATGGAAATATGTCAGGCATGCAGCAAGCCCTGGGGGCATCTCAGCAAAACTGGATTTAACTCTTAGCAGAAACTCTGCTCACTCACTGGCCTGGGGCAGGTAGAGGTGAGACTTCAGAGAGCTGGGAATGAGGCAGGAGGGGTCAGGGGCTGGGAACAGGAGGGGCCAGGGGCTGGGAACAGGAGGGGTCAGGGGCTGGGAACAGGAGGGGTCAGGGGCTGGGAACAGGAGGGGTCAGGTATTTGGTATTTGGGTGTTTATTTGGGTGTTTGGGTGTTTGGGTATTTGGGTGTTTGGGTGTTTGGGTTGGCCATGGCACCTGTTACTGCTCTCTCTCCAATTAAACTTTGCCCCCCAGTGAAGAGGTTTTCTTTCCTAAGAACTGACTGGAGCTGACATCAGGTTTCAGGGCTGAAATCCTCAGCTGAGGGGAGCTCTGGGAGCTTCTCCCCCTGCAAATCTGTCCCCAGGGTCCAGGGGAATTCCAAGGTCACACCAAGAAATTGGCAGTTTGGAGATACAATTTGGATTCCAGCTGTGCTCAGCTTTTCTTCCAGAGCTCCCACTGGAGTTAACTCCCTCCTGGTGATAAAAGAGCCCGGTGTGGGATGAATATTTATCTAAGCAGCACTGCTGGGCAATTCCTGAGGCTGCAGCCTTGCCCTCCTCCCTTCCTGCAGGGCTTTGCTGTCTGAGGGTCCCTTTCAAATGAAAGAGCAGAAATATCAGCAAGAACATCCCCAGGCAGGATTTTGGGAGTGGAGAGGCTGAGTTAAGGAGCTGGAATGGGTGGGGGGGGAGAGGCTCAGGTGGGAATCCAACTGCTGCCCTGCCAGGCTGGCCCTGGGGGGGCAGAGGAGCCTCAGCAGCTGCTTTTGCCCCTGCCCTCTGCTCCCACTGCTGGCTGAGGGGAGGTTTCCAGCAGCACCAATGCTGTCCCTGTTTGCAGGTGTTCATTGGGGTGAACTGCCTGAGCACAGACTTCTCCTCCCAGAAGGGGGTGAAGGGGGTCCCCCTGAACCTGCAGATCGACACCTACGACTGCGGCAGTGGCAGCAGCCAGCTGGTGCACAGGGCTGTCTGCCAGATCAAGATCTTCTGTGACAAGGTACAGCTCCCTCCCCATCCCAGAGCCCAGCTGGCCAGAGGCCCCAGGAGCAAAAGCAGAAAGGCTGTGAGAGCCTAGAGCAGCCCAGGCCTCTGACTGTGCCTCACAATGAACTCTGTTTCTGACCCTATTTTTGACCAGCTGTTAAATACCAGAAGAGATGAGAGTTTCCTTGGAGGTTCTTCCCCAGTCTCAGATATCTTCCCATAGAAAAATTCCTCACAGCTATTCTTGCCTGTGCGTTCCATTTTTAGAAGCAAATTTTATTTTTGTTTTTCTAATTCCTGAGTGTCAGTCTTGGCTTGGGCTGGGGAAGGTCCCTGAGGTGGCCACTTCTGAGCAAGGGCTGCCTTCACCTTAACGTGTCACACCCCAGAGGTGGCCATGGAATCAGAGCTGGAAATGTCAATGTCCTAAATTTTGCTGGATCTTCCCACAGGGAGCAGAGAGGAAAATGAGGGATGATGAAAGGAAACAGTTCAGAAGAAAAGGAAAATGCCTGGACTCCAACAACAATGGTGAGTGCTCCTGTGTGCTCCCTGCTGACAGCCCTGCCTGTTACCCTTCCGTGGATCTGGCTGTCCCCAGGCCTGCTGCCCTCAGCCCCCCTGGCAGCCAGGCCCTTGCTGGGCTCCTTCCCCCTCCCAAAGCCCTCGGGAGCACCCACCAGCCCCTGGCAATGGTTCTGGGCTCCCCTGGCCACCCTGGAGGTGCTGCAGGCTCCTGTCCTTGGGAAGGAGCTCCCCGGTGCCAGACGAGAGGGGCTGAGATGAACTGGACTCTCCGTCTGTAGGTCTGAAAGGCTGTTTGCTCTCTGGCTTCAGAGGGAATGAGATCACCTTCCTGCGGCCCGAGAGCGACCTGGAGACGCAGCCGGTGCTCTTCATCCCCAACGTGCACTTCTCCGCCCCCCAGAGGTGTGGCTCGGTGAGTCCCTCCGGCCTGGCTCCCTCCTCCCGGGCTGAGCAGAGCCCCCAGAGCGCCCGGGCTGCGGGAAAAGCCCCGAGCTCAGCACGGCTCTGTGTGGGATTGAGGTGAACTCCCTGTCCTGAGTGGCCTGGCCATGCAGCAGTGCAGGGTGAGAGAACCTCTGCAGGTATTCCTGGGCTTGACACACCTGCAGAGGACTGCAGTGGGAACAAAAATAGCAGTAGAAAATAAATGATAGCAAAACGTGACCATCTCAGTCCCTGTGTGGGTGGGACATCCCCCCAGGGTCCTCTATCCAGTGTCCTTCAGAGCTCCTCAGCATTCCCTGCCTCAGAAACCACTGCCTCAGCTTGTCAAAACCAGGGAATCTGGGGAAGTTCTTTATATCAAATTTCATTTAATCTAAGAAACAGATGG
This sequence comes from Euphonia xanthogaster, assembly GCA_034509185.1. Lineage (NCBI taxonomy): Eukaryota > Metazoa > Chordata > Aves > Passeriformes > Fringillidae > Euphonia > Euphonia xanthogaster. The sequence continues at coordinate 5,202,220 of JAYDZK010000086.1, forward strand.
TTTGGTTTAATTGTGTGGGAAAACTGATGGGTCAGGAGGAGGGAAATCATGTTTAAAGTGTGCCCAGTTGCCTCCCCCAGCCTCTCTAGCACACAGTGATGCTGTGCACACTCACAGATCCATTTCCTTTGCATTCCAGGTGCTCCCTCCTGCTGTTCCCAGCTCTGCAAACAGGTGAGGATGCAGCAGTGTGCATTTCCCATCCATCCTTTGGGAATGTCAGGGCTGTTGGATACCCCAGGGCAGGATAACACAGCTCAGGGTCTCCCTGATGCCCTGAGAGTCAGAACACGAGTTAAGCCTTGTTCTGGAAGGGACTCAGGGCTGCAGAAACACGGACCCATTTCTGTCCCTGTCAGAGTCACTCCAACACGAGCTGCTCCCTGATTGTCCCGTTGTTCTCATGGAGACAATGTCTGGAAGGGAGAGTAAAAGATCATAACTGTAACCAAAGGGCTCAAACGCCCAGAGGCTGGAAAATAAACTGGAATGAAGTGGAATCACACTTGAAAAGCAGAATCTCCCCCAGCCTGGGCCCTCTGTGTGGGGACACCAGTGCCCCACAGGAGGTGCCGGAGGCTTTTGGGTTTGGTGACCCCAAAGCTCTGCAGGCCCTGGCTGAGCTGCCCTTGTGCTGCTGTAATTACAAAGCAAGAGTTAATTGCTGGATGGCTGCTGGAGTGAGTGGCTGTTCAGTCAGAGGCTGAGCAGCTGCTGCTGCTCTGTGCCCCCCTGAGTGTGTTTGTCCCTGGGCCAGGCTGCCCCTCAAGCGGAGCGGCGCCTCCTTCGCCGACGACTTCGACCCGGTGCCCCCAAAGCACAGCAAGGACGAAGATCCCCAGAGAGGTAACCCTGGATCCCCAATTCCCTGAGCCACAGGGCTTTGGGAGCCTGGCAGAGGCCCTGACCGTGCCCTGTTCTCCTGCAGTGCTGCTCTACGTGCGCAGGGAGTCTGAGGAGGTGTTTGATGCTCTCATGTTGAAGACCCCGGATCTGCAGGGCCTCAGGACAGCTGTGAGTGTCCCAACCCCCCTGGGAATGGCCAAAGTGCAGATAAAAGGGAATGGGGCTGCTGAGCAGGGAGCTGGATATGGGCTGCTCATCCCTCCTGCCTGCTCTCCCTTGGGAATGGAAGTGGAAGTGGCAGCAGGAGCTGAGTTGTCCCAAGAGCTCCTGGCATGGCTGTGTTGTGCTGCAGAGGGAGGATCACACCTCCTGCCCCATCCAGATCCTCCTGGAAGTCTCCTCTTGTGACAGCACATTCATATTTTCCACTGTCAAACACCTTTTCCATTCTCCAGGCTGGAGATGTGTGATCTGAAGCACTCCCTGGCCTCGTGCTGGAATCCCCTGGCTGTGCTTGAGGAGCACAAGGACATATTTCTGTCATGGTTATCAGCAGCATCTCTGATAACCCAGCCCTCTCTGGAGACTGCTGGGAAGGAAACAAACAATAAACCCAGATTTGGGGTGGCTTTATGGCGGCACTTTAAGCTCTGTTGGTTTTACAAACTTTTAAAAATAGGGCGTTTGAAAAATGTCAGCACAGAGGATTCTTTGCCATCTTCTCCTTCCCCCATCCCTCACCAGAGAGAGTCAAAAGCCTTCATGGAAAATGCTTGGCAAAAACCTACAGAACTCCTGCCACCCCAAGAGCAAAGCTGAGCTTGCCCAGGAGGATGTTCAGGTCGTGCTTTTGTTCTCTGCAGTAAAACTGAGGGGAGTCCTTGGCTGCTGAGCACCCTGGCTCGCTGTTATCTTTGATTTTTATCATGGGAATTTCACTTTACAAGTATGAGGAATTGCCATGTTTTCTCTCACAGATTTCAGAAAAATATGGGCTTCCTGAAGAAAGCATTTATAAAGTCTACAAAAAGTGCAAAAGAGGGTAAGCTAATCTCTCATCTGCTCTTCTGCTGTGCCTCCAAAGCTGTCCTCTCCAGCCCCTGCCATTGGCTCCGAGCATTTTAACAAGATCATAAAAGGCAGAGCCACGTCAGGCTCTGCTCTTTGGAGCATATAAAACTCAGAACTTTCTGGGCTTTAAAGATTTGGGATAATGCTCGTTTGTGTTAGATTTGTTTGGAGGGTAAAGTCTCCCAAGGAAAGGAAGTTGGGTGAAGGTGGGATTGTTTGGGGAGTCTGATGCTGATCACTTGTGTCTCAGTCTGCAAGCCTGAGGTTATGGAGAACTTATCAGAGAGGGATCAGAGAGGGATCAGTGTTTGCTTCTCCAAAAAAACGCTGGAATGTCCCTGGCTCAGGATGAGGGGTGGGCCATAGTGAGCCTCTGAATTTGTCAGGAGTTCTTCCACCTGCTGCTGATGCTGCTCATCTGTTAGACCCAGAAATGGGAATTTTCTCCCCAAAGGAAAAGACCAGCACTGGTGGCTTCAGGGGAGAGGCCACCTCACTCAGTTTGGCTTTGGTTTTGTTCATGCCTGGATCTAAGCAGTGAGTGTTTGGTGATGACTGGGAGGGAAACTAGGCAGGAGGAGCAAAGAGGTATCTCATGAAAAGGAAAGGCCACGCCTGGAAATTAGATTAAATAAATAATTTTGACACCTGGTTTAATGAAGGCTGGACCAGCAGCTGCTTCTGAAGTGTGGGGAGATTGGAGATAGCTCCACTCAGGCTGGTGGCAGGGTCAGGCCCAGCTTCCTGCTCCCCCAGATTTAATTTTCAATAATTTTATCCTATTGCTCCACCCTAAACAATTTTCTCCTGGTAATTACAGCTTGAGGGGCAGATCTTCATCTGCTGAGAGCCAGTGCAGCCCAGTGGGACTGCCTGGCCTGGCAGCAGGGCAGGGCCTGCCCCAGCCATGGCCCTTCCCCAGGGGTGAGCTCAGCACATGAACTCGGTCCCAGGGTGACTCAGGAGCAATAATGAGCAATTTTGGATCTTGGTGAGGTTTGGTCTGGAGGAACAATCCAGGGCTGATTCCTGATCAACATCCCTGGGATCGTTTGTGGTTTAGAAATCAGATGGGAGCCCAGCACAAGAGGCACAGGGGACCTCTCTGGCTCCCTGCTCTGAGGCAGGAGAGATGAAGGGATCAGCTCAGCTGGGGAAGCTTCTGGGTACCCACAGGGTCTGAGGGGCACCTGCTGGAGGCCAGAGCTGGGCTCCAGGGCTTGGGTGCTGCTGGGGCTGCTGCAGCCAAGAAGATTCCGATGCACTGGGCAGGGCCAGACCCCCAGTCCCAGCAGCCCCCTGGAATTCCTGACTGTGCCACGACAGAGCTCCCAGGGTTGGTGACTGTTCTGTGCTGGATCTTCCCTTGTGTTGTGCCATGGCTTTAATTAATTAATTAACAGTGGTTGAGCCCCTCAGACTGGGGAAGGTGAACTGCTTTCAGTGTGCTGCATCTGATCCAGCCATTCTTTTTCTCTGTAGGATCCTGGTGAACATGGACAACAACATCATCCAGCACTACAGCAACCACATGGCCTTTCTGCTGGACATGGTAGAGGCAGAGAACAAGTTCCAGATCATCCTCAAAGAGCTCTAAAGAGCTGCAGGCATCACTTCCTGGCACTTCTCTCTGAGCTGGCACGTGTGACCCCACAGAACTCAGCCCTGTGCCCACTCTTGTTGCCTTGACTTGAACCTGCACGGCCCTGGGGCCGGGCCACAGACTGCTGTGAGATCATCCTGTGAACGTGGAACTTGGCTCTGTTGAGTTTATTATTATTCTTATTATTATTATTATTATTTTTATTATATTTTATTCCCTTCTGGCAGCAGGCCTGAGCTGCCGTGTCAGAGCTGGGCACACGGAGTGACACTGCCAGGCCTGGGCAGGGAGCAGAGCTGCTGGCCCTGGCAGTGAGTGATGCCAGCCCAGGCCTTGGCCTCTCCACAAACCCTGCAGAGCTTTCCCAGCAGGGCTGAGCCTGGCTCTGAGCTCCTCTCTGGCACAGGGACTCTGTGAACGGACACTGCCTGCTGAACTCCCTCCCTGCACATCTCTGACTGTAAATACCACGGAGGCCTCCTCAAGCCCTGTTTATACATTTCTGTGTTGTTCCTTTTGTATTTTATATGTGTATAAATATGCATTGTTTTATACTGGACTCAGAATGGTGACACAGAGCATTTCAAACACAGGCTGCTTCACATTTCTCCGTGAACTCCTTTTGTAACTGTGTTGTTGGTTGTGTTGTTTTGGATATTCTGTAGTAATAAAGGCTCAAGGACTGAAAATGAACATTTCCCCCAGCTCTGGAGTCGGAGTTGGGATGGGCTGGCCAGGAGCCAGGGCAGGGAGGTGACCCCAGAGGCACCAAAAGGGCTCGAGGACAGTTTTGGAGTTTTGGCCAAGGTCTGTCCCCTGGGCAGCCACCGTGTCCAGCTGTGTCACCAGGTGTGACCGGGTCCCTGAACTCCTGGGCTCAAACTGCCTCAAGCTGCTTCCCATTTAGGTTATCAGATGCCAAGGGGAGCCCTCTATTTTCTAATTAATCCTCTGACCAATGAAAACCAGGGCCTTTCCTCCTCCCTCTTCTTCATCCTCTGCTTTTCCTGGCCACGTTAAAGATGTACCTGAGGCCTGTGAGTGGGGAGGAAAGAGCGAGCTCTGGGAAGAGGATTTGGAAATGCTGGAATGTGTCAGCTTGGTGAGTTTTGGATTACTTCAGTACTGTTTGAGGATGGCCTCTGAGATGAAGCGCAGATAAGCTGAAGGTTTATCAGCCTTTGGGATCTCTCCAGCACTCCTTCCCTTCAGATCACAAACTCCTTCTTCAGCAGGATGGCTCTGATTCAGTGTTGATTCTGTGAGTCCTCCTACAGCAGAATTTCAGCTCCAGTTCAAACCAGTCCCACCAGGAATCCCCCAGTGCTCGGTGTCACCAGCTGAAAGCTGCAGGTCCCCTGTCCCCTGCTGTGTCAGGGGAGTGTGGGGACAGTTGGCTCTGCTGTGCAGATGGGGAGGGCTGCAGGCAGCCCTGGGCTGTTGTGTGCATGCAGAGTTGGAGGTTTGGGGATCTCTCACCCCTCAATGAGTTGCTCTGAAAGTCTGATCTTCCTGCCAGACAAACATTTACCCGTGTGAGCCTCAGTTCCTCCAGCAGCACCACTCCTGATTTACAACAGCAAAAGCCATCTCAGGTGTAACTTTATGTTCCCAGCAGAACAAGGATGAATTTTGCTGGATGTTATGGGGCTCCCTTTCCCACAAAGCCATCCTGGCTTTTGCAGGGTGAGACCCACGCCGAGCCTGCAGCTCCCTGAGTGTGCACGGGGAGAATGGCTCCCGGCTCTGGGGGCGGGATGCAGGCACAGACCCGGCAGCTTTTTCTCTGCGGGTCTGGGTAGCCCTGGCTGTGCAGGGAGGCGCTGCCGGGGCTGAGTCCCCAGCCCTGCCCGGCGAGGTGGGTGTTTTGCTGACTGGCTCAGTATCGCTCATCCCTTCCAGCCAAGGCGAGTTGCTGGGAGGTTTCGTAAAGCAGAGCTCCCAAATATGTGAGAGCATTCCTGACTCCTTGCCCGGAGCCCACCAGTTCCTTTTGAAGATTGAGATAGGAGCGATCAGGGCGATTTTCACCCCGAGCACCAAAGGTCGTGTGAAAGCAGCGAGGGTTTGCCCAGGGCTCCCTCGGGAGCTGCCCGGGCGCTGCTCTGTGCTCAGAGGGCTCACCTGGGCTGCTCCGGGGCTGCCAGAGGGGGTGTCTGGGCTCCTGCTGAGCACAGGGTGTGTGCCAGGCCCCGGTGCCCGTCCCTGGGTCAGCAGCATCTGCCCCCTGCTCTTCTCCCTTATTCCCACCCTGGTCAGGACTGACTCCCCTCCAGGGTGACTCCCCAGCCTCCAGCACTGGGAGTTCTCAGGAAAACACAGAGGAGCCCATTGCTTGTTTAAATTACTCAACATCTACAAACTGGAAGCTTTCAAACCAATTTTAGTTAATGATCATCTTCCAGTTCTTAGAACTGAGTACCACTAATTAGCTGCCCATGAGCCAGCCCTGGCAGGCCAGCACAGGCCTGCTCGTGGTGAGCAGAGTCTGAGGGAAATCCTGCCAAAGGAATCCCACTCTGGCACCCCAGCTGGGGAGGAAGGAAAACTTCCCGAGTGCTCCTGGTGAAGAAGTGCCCACAGAGACAGAGATGCATAAAAAGGAGCAGCAGGCTGAGAGCTGAGTTGTGCAAGAGCTCTGGTATCCCCAGTGCTGGGTGGAGGGCTCTGCTCCTCACTTCTACAAACAACACCCAGTTTCTGTGTCTTTATTCGTGCTTATTCACTCCTTGCATCATCAGGCAGGCAGCTGAGGAGCTCGGTGTGTGGTGTGGCTCTGCAGGGCTGTGAAGGAAGAACAGCATCCTGTGTTTTGTTGGGACACCCACACGCGTGTCCGGAGGTGCCCTGGTGCTGTGCTGGGCATGGGAGGAGAGGATTGAAGTCAGGGAAGTCAAAGCCTGCCTGCATCTGTTTGTAAGTGTGCAGAGCTTTACTAAACCTCCTGAACGTTCCCCCAGCTCTCATTGATTTCCCCAATCCAAGGTAGTGCCTTGGATTTATAGAATGAAATTCTGGGTGAGTTGGGCACTAGAGCCCCAAGAGCTGTGGGAATGTCCTGGAATCACCAGCTGGAAAGTGGCCACAGAATCAGAGCTCAGTGCTCCCAGTCTGGGAGCCCAGACTCGGGATTTACCTCAGGGAGCTGAGGTTGGATTGGCTGCACTTTTGGCTAGGAGTCCTGGGAATGCTGAGCCCCAGCAGTGAGGCAGCCCAGGCACGAACTGCTGGATAACCAGCCTTTGGGAAAGCCGCTGCTCCGTGTCAGCCCCTGGCTGACTGCGCTGTGACTGTGCCTCCCTGTGGCTCTGCCCTTCGGGGCACAGCCCGGAGCAGCCCGGTGTGCTCACGCACCGGTGAGGCGCTGCACGAATCACGTTAGCTGAGCCGGGCAGCAACGAGCCACCGGCGCTGAGGGATCCTGCAGGATCCCGCAGCTCCGCCCCGGGGGCTCTGCCTCCACCCCGGGATGAGCTCGGCACGGATCCGGGCCGGGAAGAAGGGACAGAGGTGGGTTTGGGGCTGCACCTGCCTCTGCCTTACCAGTGCTGCTGTCAGGGAGGGCATCCAGCTCTGCAGCTGCCCCTGCTCTGCCAGGGGGCTGTGTTTAACCCATTCCTCTCTGAGGTGGGTCTCTCCTCTGGGTTCCCCAGCAGGAAATTGATTCCAAGCTGCAGGATGTGTTTCTTCTCCCACTTCACTCAGCTTTGGGTGAGGAAGGCTCTGGTGAAGCCAGAGCAAAGGGATGCTGGGGCTTCTCATGCTGCTCTCTGCCCCCACCCTGTCCCCTGCAAGTGCTCCCCTCTTCCCATCAAAGAGAGGAATTCTGCAGCTGGAATGTGTTGTACCAACAGTCAGTGATGTGAGTTTTACACACACAGAACTCACAGAACCTGTTTGTCCAAAGCCATGACAGTCAGTGATGCTTTCATGGCCTTTACACTGCAAACATGCTTTTATTTTTTCAACCTTACCTTTAAAAATAATATTCTAAAATATGAACCAGCCAAGCTGGACAAGGAGCTGGTTGGTAGTGAGGAGTCCAGAGCTGCTGTGTGGCCCTCAGGGTGATGCTTAATCCTTCTAAACCAAAATCTTTGGGAAATGAAGAGCTTTGGGACATGGAAGTGCTATGGACAGCCTGTGATGTCTATTGTAAAATCCATGGATTTGCCATGGAGAGACCTGGCTGCTCCCCTCTCCAGACAGTGCTGGAACAGGACAGGGATGCCAAAGGACCCAGCCTGGAGTCCCTCCTGCTCTGCCACTGCCTGGGACAGCAGAGGGAGCAGGCTCTAAGCCAGCAGCTGGGTGTGGAGTGTTTGTGTGTTTTCTGATAACAGGCTGGGCATCTTCCCTCCTCATATTTAATTTGCCCTTTCCTCCAGCCCTCTGTCCTTATCAAATCCCTCCTGGCATTGCTTCCCTCCCAGCTTCCTTTCCCCCAAACCCCTGATAGAAGATCCAGCTGCTGAGAGATGTAGTAAAGATTTCCCTGTTGGGTAAGGAGAGCCCTGGGCTTTCTCATGGGCTCATTCTTTTCCCAGTCAGGAATTTATTGATGATCTTAATCTCAGGCCTGCAACGTCACTGGGTAGTGACAATAAATGTTTTTGAAAGATCTGCTGATGGATTTATTTGTCTTCCCATGAGGATCCCAAGGGGTAGGAGGGCTTGGGAGAAGGGAGTTTCTGTTCATGCCTTTTCATCCCTCTGAAGTGGTGGCAGGATGGAATAGCTGGGAATGGCAGCTCTGGCTTCTAGGAAGGACTTTCACAGCCTCTCTCCAGCTCTGATTGCCAGCCCAGCAGGGGCTGGGGATATGGCCAGGTTGTATCCCTCAGCTGCCTTGGGGTGCTGTGCAGACAGGAGTGTCCCTCACCATTCCTGCCCCGGGGTCCCCACATTTGGGCTTTTATCCTCAGTGCTCCTCTGGGGAGAGTTCAGGCACAAAACCAGCCTAGAGCCTGTGCTTGGGATGGGAGGAATCTTTTCCAGGTCAGGTGTGCTCTGGCTTCTTGCTCCATGCCATGGGGATAAGAAGTGGCCCCAACATCCCAGGGTGGTGCAGGTTTAATTACTGTTTGTAAATGTCTGGGAGATCAGCTGATAGAGGGCCCCTGATCCACTGCTCCAGGCTGCTCCCAACCCACACTGCCCTTCCAGGCCCTGCCACCTCCCAGCCACTTCCTGGGGACAACAGCCATCCCCTTTGGACCAGGACACAGGGGGACACACTGGGATCACCCTCCTGTGATGGATTTTCAGCTATCCCATGGCAGTGGGGTGTCTTCCAGGCTGCACTCACCTGGAAGGAGTTTCCTTTGCTTCCCTGCTGGGTTTGTGTGGCTGAGGCTGCAGACTCTGGAATAAATCTGGAGTAAATTCCTTGTTCCTTGTTAAGTGGGAAGACTTTGACTGGAAGGATGACGTTATTCCCTTGGTGAGGGAATCCATGTTGGGATGACCTACAAGACAAACAGGAAAGGGATGTAAATACCAGCCCAGGCACTGAGGAAGGAGAGTGCATCCAGCAGGGAGTGTGAGAAAGGAAAAGAGCAGGTGTGACAGGACCCTGGGGGGAAGCTGCTGCTGGACTGGAAAGGTGCTGGGCAGAGCTGATTTCCAGGGACACTGATAAGGCAACACTGAACTCAGTCCTGAGCCCAGGAACAAAAGCACCATTAGCAATTTCAGGGAATCAAACAGGAGAGCTCCCAGCTGGTGTCAGCTCCCAGATAAACTCTGTGCCCTCACCCCAGGTCTCACCCTCAGCGGGCAAAGGGCCAGGAGGTCTTTTGAAGCTTGGTGCATTATGCACCAAAGTGGCTTCTCCTGAAGTCTGTGGCATTTCCAGTGCTGTGGGGTGTTCTGGTGACTCCTTGCAGTTACTCCAAAGTTCCAGGGTGGTTTCTGGATGGCTCTCCCATCAGAAGATGGTTCAAAGGTACCTTCCCAGTGTCCTGTGACACTTCAGCCCAGCATGCCCTAGGAAGCTCTGGATCTGCTCCATGGGGGAGCAGGGCCAAGGTCAGCAGCACCATCCTCCCTCCCAGCTCCAGGATCACAGACATGGAGAGAGCCACTTCCCAAAGTTTTCCAAATTAACTCCTCTTGTGGTTTGGGCCACAAACACTGCCAGGGCAAAAGTGGTATTGCTTTGCTTGCAGAAATGGTGAGTTTCAGAAGGAAAAAGGGCTTGGGGATGCCTTTGAGTTGCCTTTACCTGTGGGTGATGACCAACAAAGGCAAGCCCACATTTCAAAGCCGGATGTCTCCCTGTGAGTGGTTACAGCTGCCAGCAGCACTCACACCAAAACCTGGGAGAGCTTCCCAAGGGCAGGAAGAGCTCTCTGTGACTGCCCAGGACCTGACACTCTGGCAGGAAACACCTCTGTGTGGCTGCTGTGTCCACAATCCTCCATCACCTCTACTGTCTGATTTTGTTCAGAGCCCCAGAATTCCAGGAGAGGGAATTTCAGGAATCTGTGGTGCCAAGAGTTGTGTGAGTTACCCCAAATCACAGAACAGACCACAGTGACATGGGACAAAATCCTTCAGATTGCCAGGATGAAGCTTTACCTCCTGCAACCTCCTCTGGGATTTAAAGCTTTTATTGTTGACTCTCAGATTGACTTTCCTAATGGACTGTAATGAGAGGAAACATCTGCTGGCCAGGCCTCATCAGTGATGGGGGAGTGTCCAGCTCAAGCTGGAGAGGAGAGAGGTAAGAAAACTCCTGTATTGCAGATTCAGACACAAAAAGATGATGCTTTTTCCCTTTTTTTCCCCTTGTTTCCTATGGCAAGCTGGTGACATGCTGAGATGTTTAACTGCCTTTGTTGTAATACAGGGTTTGGTTCCAGAGCTGAGGATGGCTTTGAGGTCTGCTTGGACACTTTCTCCTTGTTTCTCACTCCTTTTCTCCCCCCTCAATTTTAACCTGTCACTCAAAAACAGATCCTCCAGTGACTACACAGAAGTTCCTTTTTGCTGAGTGAGAGCAGTGACCACGAAACTGCAGGATCTGTCCACCTTCTTTTTCTGAGATATCTCTTTGTCTATAGTCATAAATTATCAGCCACTGCCATCTTTTAAATAGATAGTTTCCTGTTCTGCCTCTTGTAGGTTAGATATTATCTCCCCCAGTAAATCATGAGTCAGTGATTAATTCAAGAAGGCCGTTCCCAGAAGCAAATTCTTACAATGTTAAAATTAATACGATGCAGAGCCATTATACCATGATAGAGAAAATAATTATGGCCTGCAAACCAGTTTAATCAACACAGAACATGCTGGGGCAGGTGCTCAGCCTGAGTCACTGCAGCAGAGTGCAGAGTCCCAGAGAGGGGCTGGGAGTGAGCAGGACTGGGGCAGCTGAGGCCCAGGACTGCTCCGTGTGCTCTCTACACACCCAAACTGGGAGGGAAAACACCTCTGCTGATGTATAAACACCATCAAGTGACTGTAAAAGCATGAATTCCTTCAGGAACGTGCTTGCAGGCAGTTAAGGTGTCTCAGCTGATGAGTGGCAGCTTATTAAGCTGATTAAGCTGTGTGTTCACTCCGTGTTAAGCAGCTCTGCAAAGTCATCACATATTCTGGAGTCTGCCTCAGCAGAGGGGATGGGGCTGCTCCAGGAGCACTCTGAGAGGGGACAGCTGACTGGGGAATGGCTCAAAACTGGAGAAAAACTCAAAAACTCCCTCTAGAAATAACAAAATCCCAAAGCAATCAGAGCTACAGCAAGACACCACAGCAGGGACAAAGCAGCCCAGGAGGTGTGTGTATGTTATTATAAACCATCTGATAATGGCTAATGACACTCGCTGGTCTGTTAACAGCTGCCACATCTCAAAACACCCCGAGTTCCTGGGGATGAGGGCTTACAACACCCTGCTGCAGCCCGGGCACCTGCAGGGCTGGGCAGCAGGCACAGAACAGTTAAGTGACTTGCACAAGGGTGAATCAGCAGGACTTGAGGAACTCAACCTGAAGGCAGGTGCTGAGCTGCAGGAACCAACACAGCTCCACAGCAGGGCCACCAGGTGAGACCCTGCACCCCCTGAGCCCAGCAGGGCCACCAGGTGAGACCCTGCACCCCCTGAGCCCAGCAGGGCCACCAGGTGTCACCTGCCAGTGCCTCTTTTAGAGTTAGGGTGGCCAGAACCAAACCCACCATTCCAGCACCACCAGTGCTGCTATTGTTGTATTTCCTGTTTTGCTTTCCAAGTCACACGAATTTTATGCTTTAATTTTAACTGTGCATCGAGGTAGGTGCCTTCAGAGCTTCAAAATTGTAATCCTTTAATGCAAGCCTCCTGTTGCATGGAAAGCTGAGTGATTCTGGGGATGAGGAAGATCAAATTTCTCTGCAGTCCACAAGGCAGTTTGTACAGACTGGGAGCCACAGCACATCTGAAATCCCACCTGTAACTTCTGAGCTGGGCCTAATTAATGCAGCATGTGGGCAGAATGCTTTATTTGCAGTACCACACCTTTCCTGCCTCCCTTCTTTTCCTGGGCTTTTCAAAAAGAGGACTGGGCAGGATTCTATTTATAGAGCCAAATAAATCCAGCCCTGCCTGTGTTGTACGTGATCCCTCCAGCTTTTCAGATGTGGTCCCAAGAAGGGCTGACTGCCCTTCATGTCCTACTTCTGCCAATCCCAGTGGGAACTGGGAGGTCTGGGACCATAGAAGATAAAAGACCAGCTTTATACTAACACAAATGTGAAATTATTCCAGTGTGTAGACGGGAAGAGCTGAAGTTCCTGGTCTTTAGGAACATTGTGTGAACTTCATTAAGTGTCTGGTCTGCCAGTTACCAATGGAAAACACTCTGGAGGTGCCTTGGTTCCTGTTCTGGTGACCTGAGAGTTGGATTCTGGCAGTGATCTGATGTCCCCTCCCCAAATGGCACAGGAGGCAGAGAACAGGGAAGGCCTGGGATTGAAGAAGGAGGCAATGGCAGCTGAGGGGCAAATGAAGCAGTTGGGGCATAATTGCACTCACACAGACACGAGGATGAAGGGATTTAACTGTGCTTGGCAGGAGCAGGGAAGAAGCCAGGCTCAAAGAAGGGGAATGGATGAGCCAAGGGCAGATTAAAAACCCCATCCAGATGGAACCTGTGCTTGGCCACAGCAGCAGCAACCCTGGAATGACTCAAACCCCTCAAGGAACAACGAGGAATGGCTGGGAGGGGAATGGAGGCTCCTGCTCTGCTTGGCCTTACAAAAGGCTGAGAGGAAGAGTGGCAGGGAGTGGGCAGGCAGTGCTGGCTGCTGCAGAAGATGCTGATTTACAGTGAGATCACAGGGAACTCCTCCTGCTCCGTTTTCCTCCCTCAGCTGAGCTGTTCCTGGCTGCGTGCACGGACAAGTGGAACGGTGCTACTATGGTGCTAAAAATAACAAACCCCAAATAAGGGCCATTCCATGAAAACTAGGGGAGCTTTGCAAGGAATCAGACCCCAAGGAATCAGTCTTCTGGTGGATTTAGCCTTTCCTGTAAAAATACCCCTTGAGTTATCAAGCAGCTGAGCACAAATCATCTTTTCCACTTATTTTTCTTTGTAGGAAAATGTTTCAGGACAGACCAAGATTTGAGGTGTGTGCTGCAACTCTGAATTTCAGCAGAGCTTGCTCTGACTTGGGCTGCTCCAAAATTACAGGAGATTTCTGAAGATGTGGTCTGAGGGTTCATCTGCAGAGAGCAAGATCCTGAGCCAGCAGTTCCTTATCAACAACCAGAACCAGAAGAGAGCCTGCACTGCCCTGGCCACGGGGTCCATCTCCACGTGGTCCTGCCATGTGCTCGAGGTTGTCCAGCCCGTGCCCCACGGCCAGCGGGGTTGTGCTGAGGGAAGCAGGACCTGCCCAATGCTGCTGGGGCTGATTATTAAAATTGCAGCAGGTTTCCAGAGCAGCTGATAAAAAACTGCATCTGCAAGCTCCTTCTGCCCTGGTGCTGCCAGGCTTGGCTCTGCTGCCCAGCCTGGAGGGCTGGATGCAATCCCTGCCCAGGCAGGGCAGCTCCTGCTGGGCAGCACATTCCTGACTCCTTCCAGGACAGCATGTGCTGGGAAAGGCTCTGGAGCACTTCTCCCCTCCTGTGCATCCAGCTCTGGGTTTGGCACATCCATCATCACCCCAGTGCTGCTGAGAGGAACTGGAAATCGGGCACCTCCACACCCTTGGAGACCCAGCTCCTGCACTCCTCAGGGTGCCAGGAATTGTGTTTGGGTGATGCAAGGGGCACTGTGCTGCCAGGGAAACCCAGCAGCAGCAGCTCCCAGCCCCAGTGGCTGGGTCCTGCAGGGATGTGTGCAGGCAGGGGTGAACTGGCAGAGTGACACAAGTGGGTCAAGTCACCTCTTGGGTGTTCCAGGTCAGGCACTGAGAGACAAATAAGCGCCTTCCACTGCCTAAATTACAAGTGGGTAACTTCCTGTCCTGGCCTTTATCCCTGACTCAAGGAATGTGCTCCAGAATGGCTGAGGGGGACACAGCCCAGTCCTTCAGTTGGGGGAAACCAAGTCAGCAGCCCCCAAAAGGCCTGGTGTTGATGTCTCAGTGCCTCCCCTCGTGACCTGCTGCAGGAACTCTTCTCCAGGGATAAAGCCTAGGAGAGAAGCAGCCAAGCCCTTGTGTAGTTTGTGGTTTGGCCTGCTGCCCACTCTGCCCTTCAAGCAGGAAATTCTCAAAGGGAAGGGAGTGCTTTGAGAAGCTCCCTGCAGACTCTGCCTGCTCTGCTTTAGTCACAGCTCAGCATCAGGTCAGCTGGCTCTGCTGGAAGCTGACCCGGCAGACTGATGGCGCCTACAGAAAGTCTTTAAGCAACTTCTCCACCTTGGTAATTTTCCCCTCATCTTTTTTTGTCCTTTACGTCCTTGATTGGTGTTATTCAGCCCTGAGATAATGCACCCCTGATATCACTGAGATGGGAGAGACAAGCAAGGAGCAAGAGATCAAAGCAAGGAGAAGAAAGAGAAGATGCTAAAGGCAGGAGAAGAAAGAGGGGAAGATGCCAAACACTTCCTTGATCTACCTACTTTACATAGCCGGTACCGAGTGTCAGAAATCCTTCCTGTAGGTAATTTTGGGAGTTCTGGGGTTACCACGTAGTCCCCAGACAGCGGGAGGCTGTGGCAGGGGATCCTCCTTCCCCCCGCTGAGGAAGCCCAGGAGGCCCTTGGCACCTGCGAGCGCTGGCTGGGAAGGCGCTGCGGGTTTAACGCATCCTTCTGCTTCCCTCTGCTGGTGAAGGAGGGTGGAATTCCCTGGGAATTCCGGGAAGGGCAGCACAGCGGGGAGAGGGGACACCCTGGCGGGATCCCCGCACAAGGATGAGCTGCAGCGAGTGCTGAAGAAATGCCAGGTGTGCCCCCTGGGGGGCTCAAACACTCGGGACAAACAGGGCCAGGGCTGCTGCGTGGGACACAGGGAAGTGGCACAGGTGAGAGCATCCACCTGAGTCATTTCCAGGCTCAAACCACTCATATTGCATTGCCATTCTCCTTCTGTTATCAGTTGTGATTATAAAGTTAATTGAATGACCTTGATCTAAATTCGTTGCTATTTTTGTCGCAGGACAGGATCATTACCAGTGGCAAAAAAAAAAAAAAACAACAAAAAACAAACCCTCATAAACTTAAAACATTTTTGGTTATACGGAAATCCCTTTGATTGAGACTTAAATCTCTTTTTTTCCCCCCAGTCTGAGATCCCTTTCCTGTGGTGTTTATAAGGAAATCTTGAAACCTAAGAAGAACAGCCAAGGATAACAACACTGAATATGGAGATGCAGGACACATGTGAACACAACAGCAGCCTTCCTTTGAAATGGGATGTGTAAGATGAAGGCAAATCCAACATTAATGAAGCATTCCTGCCAGAAAACCAGCAGTCACCCCTGCATTTCATTTCCCTGGTTTATTTAAAAATACCTTTGGAAGCACTGCTGTTGATGAATGTTTTGTTTAATTGAATTTCTTATTCCCTTGTGCTGGTTTATCCCCAAGAGGAGGAATTTTGGACCCGGAACTCCTCTAACCCACTGTGGCTATAAATAATTCCAGATACCCCTTGATTTGCTCCAGTAACGAACCCTGGTTGTGCTTTGAGTGAAGAACCTTGGTGTGGTTGATGCTTTCACCCTTCAGCTCTGCACTCACTGTGGTAAGTGTTGTTTATTTTCAGGACGTGGCACCGAGTGGTGCTGTTCTGCCACAGGTACCTCGTGCTCCGCAGCATCCCTGAGCTGGAAGGGCGGGGATCCGGCCACAGCCCACACGTTCAGTGTCACGACTCAGAGCAGAGCCGGGATTTTTTTTCCGAAGCTCAGCGAGGTCCTGAGGGGCCACCGGAAGTCGCCTCACGCCCCAGCCCCGCCCAGGTGAGGCGGCGCGGGGCGCGCTGGGAACGGCGGGTGGGTACCTGAGCGGCTGAGGCGGCGCGGGGGGCACCGGGGAGATGCCCGACCCCGCTCAGGTGCGGTGTGCGGTCTGGATCTGCCCGTTCATCCCCGGCCCTCGGCGGCCCCGGGATGGGGACGCCCGGTTACCGAGACAGCAGCCGCCTCAGCTCTCCTCCAATCACCGTGCCTGTTACTGTGAGCAGGCGCCAATCACAGGCGAGCTCTCAGCGCCACCGCGGCTGGTTTAAGGTGGCTCTGCCACGCGCCTTAGGGCGGCTCCGTCTGCTGTTCGCGCCACCGGGAGCCGCGCACACGGGGAGGGCGCGAGGAACGGGTCCCACCGGGGCAAAGCGGAGGACGACGAGGGGTCGCGGCTGTCCCTGCAGCTCTGGGCCGGGGAGTCCTCCGGGCGGGGCCCGCGGGACCGCCTCGTCCCGCCCCAACCGAGCGGCGGAACGCCGCTTCTTCCGCCCGGCCCCTCAGAGCCCTTCGCCCATTGGCTGAGCCAGACCCCACCTTCGCGCGGTAGCCAATCCTCGCCCTCACCTTGTGGTCGGGCCCTTGATTGACAGTGCTGGAGACCAATCGGATACGCCGGACAGGAAGCGGCCGCGGCGCTCGACCGGGAGCCGGAGTTGGAGGCCGGGGCCGGCGGCGGGGCCGGTGAGCGCCGGGGCCGCACCGAGGGCAGGGCCGGCGGCGGGGCTGGCGCACCGGAGGGTTTGGTGGGAATAGCCCGTGTCCGGGCGCGGGGTGTCCGGCGCACCGCGCTCACCGGGCAGGGTCGCTGGCGGTGGGACGGGGATTTGCTGCCCCGTCCCCTCGCCATGGGTGGCTTTGCCCTTCCATGGCGGTTGTGCCCCTCGCTGGGGCTGCCCGGGCTGCACCTCGCGGGATCCGCTCAGACCGGGCGGGGGCGATGCCGCTGCTCCCCGAGCTCTGGCGGTGCTCCCCGGACACTTCAGCGAGCTCGGCTCCGGGGAACCGGGGCTCGGAGGAAGGGATACGAAAAGCAGAGCTTGGAGGGCTTGAGAGCCTTTGTGATGCTGTTAAATACCAGCTAAGTGTGTCACCCCTGGGGCCCAGCCAGTTCACAGGAGCTTGTCAAGCAGAGTCTCTGGATTTATGTCCAAGGCTTTCTAAGAAGACATTTAAAATCTGCTTTTCTTTTTCATGTGCAGCTGTGAGTTTGATTCCAGGCGTGTTTCTGTGCCTATCCTTCATTGCAGGTTTTGGACCACTGATTTATTTGATCTAATTCTTTGGGTTTTATTTCTTTTTTTTTCCCTTTAGATTCATCCTGAAGGAACATAGCCCTTCTGCCTCACTGACTGGCTGGAAGCAGTGGCTCATCTTCTCCCCTCCGTGCCTGTGGTGGCCACCCTGAGCCAGGGCAGGGGAAGGGGAGCAGCAGGACTCCTTTGTGCTTCCCTGAACTTGCCCAGGGGAGCAGCATGGATGGCAGGGAGCGGTACCAAACGGTGGTTCCAGCATAGCCCATGTCTCTTCTTTAAAGAGAACTTCCAGCATCTAGAAAGCTGAAAAGCAAAGAAAAAACCCCAAAATGGAAGGAGGAAACAGCCCCAGTCTGCAGCTCCAGCAGCTCCCGTTGGCCACAGCAGCAGTTTCTGTGCAGCCACACACAGACTCCTTCTCCTACAAGGTCAGCTTCCCACACCAGCAGGGAGGCCCTGATTCCTGGAATGAGCTGATAATGATGCTGCTTTGGGGTTATTTTCTGCAGGAAGGGCTCTGTCTTTAAATTCAGCCGTTCCTGGGCTGTCATATCCTGTGCTTAAGAGAGAGAAATTCCTGTTGGCAGAGCAGAGGAGCTGGAGGAAGGCTTGGCAGGGGAAGGAGTGCAGGTGTTTGGGTGCAGTGATTCCCACAGGTGCCCTTTCAGCCCAAGCCATGCAGCAGTGACAGAGCAGAGGTTCTGCTTTGCTCTGTGTGTTCAGGTGCTTGAATTTCAGGGGGTGAGCCCACAGCAGAGGCTGCAGCTGGCTGGGACATGGGGCTGTAATTCCTCCTTGTTCTCCAGCTGGGAAGCAGATAAATTCCCTCTGAATCCCCGATTCTGAGGGTGCTCAGAGAATCTCAGCAAAAAGGGCTTTTATTTTCCTTTGAGACCACAGTCCTGGGCCCTTGTGGAAGCTGACCCAGAACTCTGCACTGTGGTCACACAGTGACATCCTCCTGCCACCTTCTCTCTCTGTCCTGGGAACCTCTCTCGGGTGGTTTTGAGTGAAGCTCTTTGGGTGAATCTTCTTTTTGTGCATTCTGATAAAGAGGATTTTGTTCTGCTGCTACAAATTTGAAATCTGGACGTTCTTCTGTGTATGAGAAAATCAGATTAGTCCATTTATTCCCATTGACATCTGAATGTGAGCTGGGTTATCCCAAATCAGTCCAAGTAAGGACTGGGCTGAAGGAACACTGCTAATGACATTTAATGAGGTTTAGGCCGTTTTGGGAAGCACACAAATGTTTAATGGCCTCAGGCTCTTCTCTTCAGTCCTCCTGGCATGTCCTGTGTGACTCAGCCTGCTTTACATCCTTTCTTCATTTCACATTCCATCTTCAGAGCTTGAGAGTTGTTGCTGAGCTTTGAATGCCAGAGCAGAAGAGGTTGGGAGCTGTCAGCAGTCTCCTGTGACTTTGAGAATAACTGGTTTATTCAAAAAACAGATTAAAATCTGTGATAATTGGGCTTCCTCATCACATGGGCTGAACCAGCAGCTGTCACAAGTGGAGAAGAGGAAAATAGTTGGAAAGCAGAAGTTCCTGATCCATTCTCTGACGAATTCCAGGGCAATAAAATCCTCATAAATGAGTTTTTCAGAGGCAAGAATGAGTGATGGTGTGGGGCTGTTTTAGCCTTATCTTCCTCCTCTCTGAGAAACTGCAAACTAATTGAAGTCTTTTGGAGAAAGTGGCTGTTGAGTCTTATCTTCCAGCTGAGTTCACAGGTCTGGAGCACAGGCACAGCCCTTATGTGAGCTGCCCCAGAGCAGCAGGAAGGGAGGAAGATAATCAGCTTTTATTGACAGCTGGGTGTTGCACCAGATGACCTTCAAAGGTCCCTTCCATCCCAGGCTGTTCCATGACTGAGGAATGGTTTAAAAGTCTGCTCTCCTCTTGGCTGACTTTAATAATTGTGTGTTCCCTTTGGTTTTGCAGGAGAACTTGATTGGGGCCCTTCTGGCTATTTTTGGGCACCTTGTCAGCAGCATTGCCCTCAACCTCCAGGTGAGTGCCCTGAAGCAAATACTCACCCTGCACTGAAATAAACAATCCAACGTGACAAAGCTGCTTTATTTCTGTGCTCTTGCCTAGAAATACAGCCACATCAGGCTGGCAGGCTCCAAGGACCCCCGGGCCTACTTCAGAACCAAGACCTGGTGGAGTGGCTTCCTGCTGCTGCTGCTGGGGGAGCTGGGAGTGTTCTCCTCCTACGCCTTTGCTCCTCTCTCACTGATTGTGCCCCTCAGTGCAGTGTCTGTTGTGGGTAAGGAGGAAGGAGCCTGAGGAAGTGTTCCTGTGGGAGATTCCTGACTCCAGAATTCACTGTTTGTCTCTCCTCTCCTTTTTCTTCATAGCTAGTGCAATCATAGGAATTATATTTATTAAAGAAAAATGGAAGCCCAAGGAATTTTTGAGTAAGTTCCACAGTTCCTTTTCATTTTTGCTCTGTGTTTACAGTTCATCACACACAGCATGGGCCCTCAGGAATTATAATTACAGGGCTGGCAAGGTCTCATTAGCACCTCTTGGATGAAATGTGTCATCTCCTCCACTGTTTATTACAAATGGAGATCTTTTTCCTGGCTTGTGCCAAATGCCCTGAACCTCACAGCATTTAGAAAGGGGCTGAAGCTGCAGCACAGGCACAAGGGAGTGAATTCCATGAACAGGGAGGTGTTTGCAGAAGTGGGAAAGGGCTGTGGGCAGTGCCAGGCAGGATCATGGATCTTGCAGCTTGATTTGTTTAGCAGATGCCACCTGGTACCAACTTTGTCTCAGCTCCCACACCCCCTCTGCCCTTGGTGGCTGCAGGATTTTGGAGGTGGGGCAGGAAGGGCACCCAGAGGAACATCCAGTGATGGTGCTGTGGGATTAATTCATTAATTGCATGCATGCCACTCCCTCATTAACCCTGTGCTCTCCTGTCCTGTGCCTGCCCAAGGGCGCTACGTGCTGTCCTTCGTAGGCTGTGGCCTGGCAGTTGTTGGCACTTACCTGCTGGTGACATTTGGACCCAACAGCCACGAGAAGATGACAGCAGAAAACATCACCAGGCATTTAGTGAGCTGGCCATTCCTGCTCTACACGGTGAGGGGCCATGGAGGGTGGGTGTTTTTCCTGGGGGCAGTTTCATTGCCAGCATTATTTTTCCTTCTGGTTGCTCCCAGTGTTCCCTGTGTTCACGTGAACCTGGGCCAGCTTTTCCAGGTGTCAGACACATGCTCAGCTCCTTTTGTTTCTCTGAATCCTCTAGGATTAAATGTCTTTGAAAATTTACTGGTGCCTGAATCTGGGCTTTTTCCACACTCACTTTCTCTGGGCCCTCGAATCTCTTCCTGAAAATCCCAGGAAATTGGTGTTTTAAGGCAGATAATCTTGGCATTGGCCCAGGGATCACTTGTGGAAGCTCAGTGCAGAAAGCAGACTGAGATCTCTCCTGGGAATACTCGGTCAGGACTATTTGATCAGCTGCTTTACCATCAATCCAACACCAGAAGTGCCCTGTGTTTCCTGTTCTGCCAGAAGCTGCTGAATATCTCCTCTAACTGGAATCTGAGATGATGCTGAATTTGGTCTGTCATTGTGTGGGATCCCCATTTCCCTTTGATTTGCCCTATTCTAATGTTTGATTGGCTCAGAATCTCATTTACTGCCAGCCCTGTGTCTCTGCATCTCTGATATTCTCACTTCTCTCTTTTGTAGCTTGTGGAGATCATTGTGTTCTGTCTGCTCCTGTATTTTTACAAGGAGAGAAATGCAAACTACATTGTCATTATTCTCCTGCTGGTGGCTTTGCTGGGTAAGTTGATATGGACTTATATTATCTTTAAACAGTAAACTGAGGCATGCAGGGGATTTTATTGATTTAATTAATGCCATGAAATGCACAATTTTCCTCCAGAAATGTTCCTGAAGCTGATGTTTAGGATCTTTGCAAAGAACCTTTGAACAATTAAGGCTTATTCCCCATCAGACAAATAATGTGCCAAGCACAGAAAGTGCAGGTTGTTTATTAATGTTCTCAATTTTAATCTGGGTACACATTCAGTGTGTGAGGAGGCCTGAGCCAGTGGGTGAAAGAGAGGATTTGACCTACAAGGGTTGTCTTAGCTCTGTTGAGATTTGCTGTGTGGTTAATGAGGAATTCTCTGCCACCCCAGCTTGTCCCTGTGAGTCCTTGGTGATTCTGATAACCCACAGTGGGATCCTGCAGTGATTCTGGATTTACACATTTAATACTTTTTTTAAATGGAAACTATAATCAATTAAACTTTAAAAAGGATGAGTAATGGCAAGTCTGCCATGCTGGAATCTGTGTCACAGTCCTCAATTTGTGTTTATGCACCTTCAGTTCCTGCAGGGTCTTTTCTTTTACTCTTTTTTTGGTCTTTTGAGCTGTTTGGGGCTGGATTTCAGTGGTGCCTCAGAGGCTCCATGAATTACAAAGCAACTGCCCTAATTCTTAATGGCCCAACTTTCAAGAAAGGAAAGTTCTTCCTGATTCTTTGGCTTTATGAACCAAACCAAATGGGAAAGTGTATCCTCCCATCCTGTAATCGCAGAACACTCTTTACAACACCAGCAAATGCTCCCAGTTCTGTAGCTGGAGAAGGGTTCAGTGGTTACTGGAGGTTGCTGTGGTGGGTTTGTGGGGCAGAGCTGGTGGCAGACAGGCAGTCTGCATGCCTTGTCTGGCCTGCCAGGAGGAGGGGCAGGTTTTCGGGGTGCTGGGGTGGTGTGCAGCCTCCTGCAGCTGCCCCAGCTGAGTGTGGTGACCGCCAGGTTCCATGACCGTGGTGACAGTGAAGGCTGTGGCTGGGATGATCCTGGTGTCCATCCAGGGCACCCTGCAGCTGGACTCGCCCATCTTCTACATCATGTTGGTGTGCATGGCTGCCACAGCCATCTACCAGGCCACGTAAGGACTCCTCTCTTTCTCTGCCATTTGGGGGGTGTGGCTCAGGGGCTGTTTGGTGCCAAAAAACCCATTAAAATGGAGGAGAATTATCCATTCTTTCCTGTGATCTGTCCCAGGTTTTGCTTTTCAAGAGTGACACTGCCAGGTGGTTTTAATGCCACCATTCAAGTGTTTGCCAAACAATTTTAGGACTGAAATGGTGGCCAGTCAAATGCAGCATCTGCACTGCCTAAAATCAAAGTGCAGGATCAGTGTTGTTGAAAATGTGTCTATTTTTAGGGTTTTTTTTCCCCTTTGTACTTGCAATAACATAAAAAGCTGTTAGCAGCAGGGATAAAAGGCTTCTCAAAATATGAGGGACACTCTGGTCCTGAGGCTGGGGCAGTAATTTCAGTGCAGCCAGAAACTTCCCTCCTCTGTCCTTTTAATTCTTTCCAAGGCTTGCTGCTGCTGCTGTTCAGTGAGAAAAAGAATGAATTTCCTTAAATTTATGCATCACTTTTGAAAGGTGTTTCCAAAAAAAGGATCCTTCCCAATCAGCCCCTGTTGCCTGTGATTGTGTTGCAGGTTTTTAGCTCAAGCCTCCCAGCTCTATGACTCAGCTCAGATCTCCAGCATTGGCTACATCCTGTCCACCACAGCAGCAATCTCAGCAGGTAACTGCACAAACCTTTCTAAAAAAAAGGGCAAAAGATTTTGGGAAATAATCCTCCAGAAGAAGGTGAATACTCAGCAATATGATGACTCTTATTTTTTGTTATCTCTCATCTGCACTGGCTTTGGGGTTTTTTTTTCCTTTTTAAAAATGTGAATTATCCCAGTAAACTGTTAAAATTGTTCTGTTCAGTGCTGTCATTTTGCTTAAAGTGCAGGGGAATTTATGTTTGAGACTATTCCTCATTCAATATGTGTTCTTATTTGTGCAGGTAAAATGTTTCCTTGTTATTTATTTTTTACTTTATTTTCTTTACATTAAAAATGTAAAGAGCAGGAGGCAGAACATGTGTCCTGCTGCCACCCAGGACACCAAGGACACTTCCAGAGGTTGGAGCTGTTTGTTGTTGTTTGGGGTCAAGAGTTTGCATCTTTTTATAGTTAAATCCAATTTGTTTCATCATTCCAAAATAGTCCCTCTTGTTTTTGCTACACAGGTTCATTTATATCTCTGTTAGTGACACCAGCAGAACTATTTTGGTAGTGAAACTCAAAAAGATTTGTCAATAATTTGTGTTAAAATAGAAATCAGGACACCTATTTTCAGATCATTAAATAAACAAAGGTGCTGGCTATAAAAATAGGAATCCTGGCTCTTGTGGGTTCTGGCTGAAGGTGGAATTGGGAAGATGTAATGAATGATTTCCTTTTCAAGGAGCAACTTTTTACCTGGACTTCATGGGTGAAGATGTGCTCCACATTTGTATGTTTGCACTGGGGTAAGTGCTCCAGGTTTCTTTGACAGAAAGCTGTTGCTTCATGTGGCTCAAATTTTAAAAATACAAATCTGTTTTAAAAATACCTCTCTGTCAGAGCAGAGAGTGGCCCTTAGAGCTCAGTGTTGTGTTTGGAAAAAAATCATGTAACCCTTGGTAATGCACAATTACACAACAATTAATCACTAAATCCTGGGGATCAGCTCAGCATATGGCCAAGCTGCCTGCTCATGAATCTGGAAGAATTGTAAAATAACCCAAAGAGACCCTCTCTGGGAGCCTTATTTCAGATTTTGCACCTTCCCTGAACTGTGTCTGACTTCTGGAGTTTTTAGAGCATGGAGAAGGCACAATGCAGATCTGATCAGTAAAACATTTCCTGTGTAACTCAGTGTTTTGGTGTAATTACCCCTCCATAATCAGGGGACATTCTCAAATGGCTTTTAGGTAAGTGCAGAAAAAAATCCCCAAACAATTGGGAGATCATTGTTCTGAGCTGCACCTTGCTCTGTGACAATCCAGATCCGTGGCTGTTGGTGTTTACAGGGAGCCTTGGAAAGGTCAGGCTGCTAAATCCTGGAATCCCATCAAAGCAAAACCAAATGTTGCTATGCTTCCTTTCCCCTGCAGTTAGCCAAGGTTAATTAATTAATTAACATGAAAACTTTTCCCTGGGTTTGATAAAGGTGAAGTTGTGCTGCTTGCTGGGGGTGTTCCAGTCTGCTCAAGGGGGCTCAGCTTGGACAGTGCCCTGGAATTCTGCCTTGGCAGTGCCTGAACTGCAGCTCTGAATTCTGTAGGGAGCAACAGGGAATATTCTGTGCTCTCCTTGCCAGGCATCTCAGTGATCCTTTCTCCTCCCTCAGGTGCCTCATAGCATTCCTGGGAGTCTTCCTGATCACAAGGAATAGGAAGAAGCCTGTCCCCTTCGAGCCCTACATCTCAATGGATGCCATGCCAGGTGACCAAAGTCCAGGGTTCATCACCCTGTTCAAGAGCTGGGCTGCACAGGGAGGGCTCAGGCTTTGCCTCAGGGTTGGGTGGATCAGGCAGTTATCTGAATGTGAACTGGTTTGAGCACGTGCTTGGGATCATCGGGCTGGGTCCAGCAGGCAGAACTGATTTTTGGGGATGGCTCAGAAGTGAGGTAGAGGAGCAGAAATTTCCTTTGGGAAGCACAGCTAAGCTCTCTGGTGAGCTGTAAGAAAGATCTGCAGCACCTGATGGATAACTGAGAGCCATCCCTCATTCCCTGGAAGCTTATTTCTCCATCAGCTGCTCCAGTGCTGAGCACAAACCCATCCTGTCCTTGATTTAACACCCGAGCAGCTGAGGAGCCTCAGGGCCTGCTCATTTCCTGGCTGGACAGAGAGCAGCAAAAATGCACTTTTGTCCCTAATCTGTGCCTCTGCTCCTGCAGGCATGCAGAACATGCACGACAAAGGGATTGCAGTGCAGCCTGACCTCAAAGCCTCTTTCTCCTACGGCGCCCTGGAGAACAATGACAGCATGCCAGAAATCTACACCCCAGCCACGCTGCCCATCGTGCAGGAGCAGCACGGACCCAAGGGAGGCTCTGCCCCTCCCTACAGGGTGCTGGAGCACAGCAAGAAGGAGTGAGTGACCTTCAAGCACTCGTGGGAGTCGTCAGGAGGGTGACCTTTATTTATTTACCTGTTCAAATAGAAGCGAGCGTAAAGCCGACCTGGAGAAGAGTTTCAAGCTCGTCTCGAGCTGAACTTTCCAGGCTGATTATTAAAATCAACAACTTTTTCTAGCTGGGAAGTTGAAAGCACTTGGCAGGAAGCAGATCCCAGTGCTGCATGGAATTCGGCTGGCTGGGAGTGTGGAATGATGGACTGGTGAGTGCAGCACTTGGAACTGATTAGAGAGGAGATGCTGTGGAAGTGACTGTGCAGTTTTCAGCCCTGCTGGGAGTGGTTTTATCTCCAGACAAGTTTTCAGGAGCTGCTCTCAGAGAGAGGAGGATAGGATTTAATCTTTCATTTACAGGGACTGTGACAGATTCCCAGGAAGGCTCTAAATCCCAGTGTGACCACGGGGCTCCCCTGACACGGCAATAAATGGAATTGTTTTGAAGCACCAACACTGGAACTCGCTGTGTCTTTAGAGCAGCAGAACTGGTGAGAGTGAACACTTTATCCCTTCAAACTACCAATTCTGGGCACTTCTGATCTGGTGTTGAACACAAGCACTGAGGATGGGGGTTGTTTTTAGAGCACTACTGGATTATGTGGCTTAGAACAAAGATTATTTGCCAGTTTTCTGATTTCATAGCAGCAGCTTCAAGTTGGATTACATGGTGCAGAGGGAGCACTATAAAGGATGAGGACAAGGAGAAATGAGAATGATGGGACTGTATCTGGTGGGGAATTTATGCAATTTTGGACAAAATCTGAATTCTTGATCATGTTTATTTATTTTCTTTCTGACTGAGGCAGGATTTCCAACTTTGGTGGTCCCAACTGCTTAAAGGGGTTGAAGTTGCTTAGTTCAAAAGCTCAGTTGAGGTGATGTAAGCTGGGGTCCTCCCCCTTTTTCTTTCTTTTAAAAAAAGGAAGAACAATACTTGTCTGCTATTGTGGATGACCTAAGGAGAGAAGTTGCCCAGCACTCACTGAGGCCTGTGAGGATAATGGAGCTTGGTGTACTTTGATATTTGTCTTTCCAGCTTCCAGGAGACAGCCAGGAGCTGATACTGAGGGAGAGTGACACGGGGTGGGGGGGAGAATGGGGAACTGTCAAGTGAGGAGGACAGAGAACAACATTCACTGGTTATCCTGGCACTTTGATAGCACTGGCTGCTCTAAAATTGGGGTTTTTTTTTTTCTGGGAAACTGAATTTTAAGTCCACTCAGTGTGGTCTGGGCTGTATGCACAGTAGAGTCTCCAGAACTTAGTAGAGTCTCTAGAACTTTATTTGAAAGGAATAGTGCTCATGTTCTGCGTATTTTTAAGTGATTCCCCCTATACCAGGGAGTTTGGGATTGTCTTAGATTTGGAATAGTGTCCTTCTGCATTTTTTATTTGTTAAATTGACTCATGGCCAGTTTCTGTTCTCACTACCAGAAATTCCCAACAACTCCCCTGACCTGTACATGATTATTCTAGGTTCTTGTTGTAAATGACAACAGAACTGTTCCTTTGCATTTGTTTGCTTTGCCAGACTGATTCAATCTGGGCATGCTTTGGATTGCTTTGGCATTTTTGTGCAGCTTAGAAAAATAACCTTCCCCCTGCCCAGGGGAGGTGCCCTGGGGCTGTAGCCAGGGTTCCTCACCAGCTGGGCACAATTCAGATCTTATCAGTGGCATCCCCTGCACTGGAACTTAGGAAACCTCAAGAAATAACAGCTTTCCTTTCACCCTCAATACTTCATTTGTGATTAAGCAAGATAAGGATGTCAATGGGCTCCTGCTGCCAGAGCATTCAGTGCTGGGGTGCAGTGACACTGATTTAGTGCCTTTGGATGTGGCCATCGATTGTTGGTGAATTTATGGGCAGCTTTTGTTCATTACCAATGCAGAATGAGGCACTGCAGGGAGGCTGAATGGGAAGGGCACAGGAATGCTGCCTTTCCTTATCTCTTCCCATTTCATCAACCTGTTCTGACCTATTGGTTCTGCAGCCACAGAACACAGAGTCTGGAAACAAGCTGTGCTACACCACACACTTGCTCCATGGCAATATTCTCTCTGCTCAATGAGGTGGTGTGAAATAATTCAGGAAGGCCTAAAAGGCTTTCTGCCACCCAGACCAGGATGGTTCTGTGTGTGCCAGTGCACTGGTCCCAGCTCTCAGCAGGGTCTAAACCCAGCAGGTGCCTGACTGGAGCACAGACTTGGCAGCCATGGATCCTGGTTTGGGTTTTGCTCCTCAGCACAGCCCTGAGAGATGGACACAGAGCCAGGGGACAGAGCTGCTCTGAGGTGGCTGTGCCTCCCTTGCAGGCTGCTCCCTGGCCTGTTCAGGGGTGGTTTTGCTGTAAACTCCCCAATTCTCCTGAGCCCAATTCCTGCCCTTGCTCCCTGCACAGAGCCCTCAGGTGTCAGCCCTTCTCTGAGTGAAACTGCCCCCAGCCATGAGCTGAGCTTTTGTGCTATTGTGTGGCTTTGGCCCTTTCTTTGCAAAGATTCTAAAGGCAAGCCTTGCTCCAAAGCTTTACATAACCATGTTTTATTTACACAGGCTCTGTGTGCTCAAATAATTCTACTTAATAATGACAGTTCCCTTTACCTGCAGCCACAGGCAAATCTTCCTTTGTTTGCTTCTGGAAACTTCCCTGCCAAAGGCCTCCACTGGAGGTGGTGTCTGTTTCTACAGCACATAAATCACAATATTTTTGATCATTGTGCCACTGCAGTGGAGCCTGGGGTGTTCCTTGGCCATGGGCCTCAGCTCCACAACTGATGTAGGAGTAGGACTGAGGGACTGCACCTCACTCCTGTTTGCTGCTGCTGTTCAACACTGGAATCTTAAAATGGGGTTGGTTTTGTTTGGTTGGTTGGTTTTTATTTTATGCACGTTCCTCTTTCTTGCTTTTTCTCCCAGTCTTCCAAAAAATGTTATTTTATGCTCTTCAGCC
Source organism: Euphonia xanthogaster (assembly GCA_034509185.1). Classification (NCBI taxonomy): domain Eukaryota; kingdom Metazoa; phylum Chordata; class Aves; order Passeriformes; family Fringillidae; genus Euphonia; species Euphonia xanthogaster. The sequence goes on from JAYDZK010000086.1 coordinate 5,230,358, forward strand.
TAAGAAAAGGCATGAGCAGGGCCCAGAGAAACCAAGTATCTTGTTTAAACTTGACTGAAGGACTTCTGTGCTCTTTCTGGCTCTTTCAGGAGTGAATTAAACTCCTCACCTCCCTTCTAGTCCAGAGAAGCTGAAACAGGAAGGGGTTTGCACCCTCACACTGAGCTTTTCACAGAGTATTTGTTAGTCTGAGGTGACAGTGGCCATGCCTGGGACCACAGCAAATATTTACAGCTGAGCAGCACAGGAAGGTTTAAAGGAGAGGAGCCCTGTGCCACACTCCAGGGTGAAAAATGATTTAAGTGTTGTCCAGCACGCTCTGATCTGTGAATGTCAGCACTGCAGGGTTTCAGGCACGACCCTGCACGTGGCACAGCACCCCCAGATCCCAAATGGGAGGGATTTCTCAGCACCTGGAGCTGCTCCAGCACCTTGGTGAAGGGGCAGCTCCTTGGGTTCCTCCCTGCCTTCCTTACCCAGTGTGAGCTGACATCTATGGCCTCCCCTCTGTGTGGCTTCTCGATGCACCAGAGCACTTAAAAACATCCTCAGTGTGTATTTTATGTGTAACTGAACTCTGTGGAGCACAGCTGAATGTATAAAATGATCTGCCTACAACGTTCTCCTGTTCACATTAAAATGTGTAAATAAATCAAGCTTTACACTCTTGCACTAGAAAGGGTAACTGCTTCATTTTTCACAGGCAATGTTGCATGTCTGTTTAATTCTATTTGTCTTTCAGGTGAGACAAATGAAACCAAACTTTGAATAAAAGATTGTGCTAAAACCTATGGAATTCTGGCTTGCTCCATGCTCCTGGTAGAGCTTTAATTGACCAGAAATGTCTTGGGAGAAGTTGACAGGATTTAGGTGACTAAAGTGTGTATTGAAAGAGCTCTCTATCTGTTTTTATCAGGACACTTGTAAATGAAATGCAGATTGTTACAGCATTACTAATGCTCCCAGGTTCACAGGAGTCTCCACATAGTTGGGGTCAGCTGTAGGAATTGTGCAATTTACCTTTAAAACTTCCTTTGACAGGGCTTTGAAAAAAATATTTCGCATTTAATATTTTGAAGAGCTTGAAATTATGATCCGATGAAAGGGGTGGGGACAGAACCCAAACTCCCTGTATTTTTGGTGGCCTGACTAGTGATGTTTTTTACTGAAATTGAGCTTCTCTGACACATCTGAGCCCCCTGAGAACAGCTGGGAATGCAGCTGTGGCAGGTGTCATCCCTCAGCCACAGGGAACCGTGTCTGGGGTACAGAAAAGTGGCAATTTGGCTTAATCGACTGCTTGCCAGTCTAATTAACACTCACCAGATGGGTTTGCAGTCCGTGGGGAGAAGCAGAGGATAACCATCAGAATACTTTTAATTAAATCTATCTCTTGGGGTCCCAAACCACAAAGGGAGAAAAGACAAACAACCCAAGGGCAGCCTCGGCGTTAAGAGCTGCACTTCACTGCATCCTGGATTCCCCAATCCCCAGAATTTCTGATAAAAATGGCAGTACTTTGTTAACATTCACCATTCCAGGGTTAGTGGGTTACATTACAAGTGTTCTAAGTGCTATACAAAGATGTGCCATTGATGTCAGGAGCTTTTGAGGTGTTATTGCAAGAGACAAAGTATTTTAAATGCCACTGAAGTGGACACAAATGTTGCAGTTAGTGGTATTAAAGCAGAATCTATTGTTGCCCAGGGAGGAAAATGTGGTATTGAATCGATAAAGCAGGAGATTGCAGCAAGGGAGGGCTGAGGATGGAGAGTGACCTGTTACACCTGAATTTGCACTGCATCTGAATGGCAGAATGCCTTTACCTGGACAGGAGAGACTGATCCTACCTTCCTGAAGTGACATCTGCTGGGCTGTTTTCTTACCGGGAAAGGGACAAATCACCTGCTCAGCATCTCTCTGTGTCTATTTCTGAAATTTAAAAGAAAATATTTCAGCCACAGAAATTTCACTACTTCTATCACCAACCCACGCTGTCTTCTGTCTTTCCAAGTGAGGACGAAGCTGTTGAACTCAATATAAGTGTCAGCGAAACTCAATAGTTCTGTGTGGGTTTTTTGTGAAAAACCAAAGAAAGGATGTTGGTTTGTGCTTTCTTTATAGAGGTAAATGTGCACAGGCACTGATGTATCACCCAGCTCAGATGATGGCTGTCTGAACCATCTCATGGCTGGATTAAGCTGTGATTTACTCTGAGGAGGACACAAACTGTCACTGTTCCCAGCTGGCAGCTGGCCGAGGCTGATGGCAGAGCCATCCCGATTAATGCCAGGGGAAGAACCAAAGAATCCCAGCATGGTTTGGGTTGAAAGGGACCATAAATCTCATCCCACCCCACCCCTGCCATGGCAGGGACACCTTCCACTGTGCCAGGCTGCTCCAAGCCCCGTCCAGCCTGGCCTTGGACACCTCCAGGGGTCCAGGGGCAGCCCCACCTGCTCTGGGAGGCTCCTTCCTCCACAGCAGCCGCCAGCCCCTCGCCCGGAAGCTGCTCCGAGGGCGATTTGCAGCATTTTACAATAAATTCTCATCGCTCTGAGCTCAGCCATTCCCACAGGGACCCCGGACGGCCTGTCCTCGGGGCCCGGCGGGCGGTGCGCTCCCGCCGCCTCTCCAGGGCCGCCTCAGAGCCGTACAAACACCGCCCCAAGTGTCCCCGGAGCTCTCTCGGGGCTCCCCCTGGAACGCCCCGGGGGAAGCGGCGGCGGGGCCGGGACCGCGCGGCCCCTCAGG
>JAYDZK010000086.1:5233211-5245511 GCA_034509185.1 Euphonia xanthogaster
AAGGAAAAGGAAAAGGAAAAGGAAAAGGAAAAGGAAAAGGAAAAGGAAAAGGAAAAGGAAAAAAGGAAAAGGAAAAGAAAAAGGAAAAGAAAAAGGAAAAGGAAAAGGAAAAGGAAAAAAGGAAAAGGAAAAGGAAAAGGAAAAAAGGAAGAGCAGAGAAAGATCAAGAAGGGAATTAAGAGGATTATGAAAAGGAATCTTTTCATGGAGGGGAGAAGAAAGAAAATACCTGAAAAATCAGTGAAAATTAAGTCAAAGCACTGCAGGCAGTGGGAACAGGAAAGGAAAAGTAAGGAAAAGGGAAGGGAAAAGCAAGGAAAGGACCTGAAAAGCAGAGAAAAGTTTCTTAAGCATTGAAAAGGATAGAGAGTGAGAATAACAACATGAAACAAAAGGAAAATATAAGACTAGAAAAGTAAGGAAGGAAGGAAGAGGGAGGAAAAGGAATTAAAAGCATGGAAGAGATGGGAAAAATGGAAAAAGTCAAAGCAAGGAGGGGGTGGGAAAATGAGCAAAGGGAAGAAGAAATGCACCTGGAAAACATTTGGAAAAAAGTGGAGGAGGAAGGGGAAGAAATCTGAAAAGCACTGAAGTGAGGAAAGGAAACACAGAAGCACCCAGAAAGTATTGAAATAATGAGGAAAAAAGAAGGGGAAAAGGAAGAAGATTGGAAAGAAGAGGGGGGAAAAGATCTGAAGGGAAAGCAAAGTTGAGGGGAAAGCAAATGCAAATCAAGGGGGGCCAAGGAAGTGGGAAAGACAGGAAAAAACCAAGCAGGAAAGATGGGAAGTGAAAAGAAAATACAGGGAAGAATAATGAAAATAAAGGGGGGTGTAGAAAGATCCTGAAAAAATAATGGAAGTGAACTCAAAGGAAGGGAGGAAAAGTCAAAGCAGGGAAAATCTGAAAGCACCGAGAAGAAAACAGGGGAAAAGGAAAGACTTGGGAGGAAACCAAAAGGGGAAGGAGGAGGGAGAGGAAGGGAAGAGCAGGGGATGGGGAGCAAGAAAAAACAGGGGAAGAATGGCAGGAAAACAAAAGCAAGGAAGACACAGGAAAAGCTGTGAGAAGAGAGGAAGAGAATAAAGAAATACAGGGAGAAGGAAAAGCAGAAAAGATTGGGAGAGCAACAGGGGAGAGAAAACAGGAAAAAGCAGTGGGGAAAAAAGGGAAAGGCAGAGATGGAAAAAGAAGGGGGAAAAAGAAGAGCAGAGGGAAAATTCAAAGCTGAAATATGGGAAAAGGAGGGGAAGATGTGAAAAGGAAGAAAACATTTAGGAAAGGGGAGAAGGGTCAGAGTGGAAAGCAGGGGAGGGGAAGGAAGCACTGAGAAAGGACAGGAGTTTGGGAGGGGGCAGAAAGACTTTGAAGTGTTCCTGAAGAGGGAAACGAACTTCAGCTTCAACTTAAAACCAGATGAAAAGGGCATTGCAGTTCTTCTAGCCAAAGTGGCAGTGCTGGACTTCTGACAAAACTCCATCCCTGCTCCCAGGAAGGAACTGTGGAACATCTTTGCTTTTGCAGGCCCTGGCTCCTGAGATTCCTGCATTTCTCCTCCCAGGTCACTGAGGTTGTGACACTCAAGCTTTGAGAACTGAATTCCCCAAGGGGCAATGGGCACAGCCCTGGGGCTGCCAGAGCTCCAGGAGAGCTGGACAGCGCTGCCAGGGATGGGGATTGTTGGGATTGTTGGGGGGCCTGGGCAGGGCCAGGAGCTGGAATGGGTGATCTCTGTGGATTCTTCCCACTCAGGACATTCCATGATTCTGTGGGTGAATTCCCTCAGCTTATTCTTGACTCCAGATGTCTCCAGAATGGGACTTTCCTTCAAGGACAACTTAGGAAAGGCTTTGCTGAGTTCAGCTCAATGTGCTCCGTTCAGGATGAGCCTTTCTTCCTGCCCTGGGTAAAGGGAACTCCATCATCATTATCATCATCATCATCATCATCATCATCATCATCATCATCATCATCATCATCCCTGCAGTCTCAGAATTATCAATTCCATCTACCAGCTGCTGATATTGATGGGAAGGAGTCCTGGATTCCTGCCTGAGCTTGCTGGCAGGAAAATCTGAAGGGAAAGAGAGCTTGGAAAATGACAGGAAGTGGTAAAGATGTCCCCAGCTGGGGAAGGAGAAGAGAGATCCTGAAGAAAGATTTTTTTTTTTTAAGATGTTCTGCTTAAGATCTTCCATTAATTTCTTTAGAACATTTGATTTTCCATATGTCATTTTCCAATCATTAACTCCCTGCTGTTGGACAATCAACATCCTTTAAATCCATCTCCTTTCTCAAGGGGAGGCCTACAGGAGGGGGATTTGGTTTTTAATTTCTCCTGCCTGAGCCATGCTCCTCTTTTACTACTCAGCACCACAAGCAATACCCATAAAACCTGAAGTTTCAAGAAATTGTTAAAATTCCTGTGATATTGCAAGAGATTCGTAAGTCAGTGCTCAGCAGGACTCAGTGATCACACAACAACAGATTTGAGAAGTTTTTACCCATTTTTAACAGAATCAAAGAAAGCTTTGGGTTGGAAGGGACCTTAAAAATCATCCAGTGCCTCCCCTGCCATGGCAGGGACACCTTCCACTGTGCCAGGCTGCTCCCAGCCCCAGTGTCCAGCCTGGCCTTGGGCACTGCCAGGGATCCAGGGGCAGCCCCAGCTGCTCTGGACATCCCCGCCCTCCCACGGAAGGATTTTCTCCTGTGCGCTCCCTGTCCGAGCAGATTTAACTGTTCCTGTGGAAATTGCCACTGTTCCCAGCCCTTCCATTCCTTGAGCGGCGGGATGTGACCGTGAATGAGCTGCTGCTCCAGAGGATGCCCAGGAAAACTCCCCGGTGCTGCCTGTGCCGGTGAAGAGCTACAGCTGCCCATGGCAGGAGCTGCTTTGCTTTCATTTCAGATGATCTTTAGCCTTCTGTGAAGTTGGGGAGTTTGTTTATAAGCATTTCCCTGTCAGCTGGTATTTAAATGATAAGCAGGTGTTAATGCTCAGAGAAAGGACTTAGTGAAAGGTCTGATCCCAGTGGCTTTAGTTCTTGGAATCCTTTAAATTGTCCTGTTTAATCTGAAATCTGAGTGATCCAATAGTTTGCAATGAAACTGCTTATAATTCTATTGCTGTTAATACTATGATAAGAATAAGCAGATTGTAATAAATAACTTGGGTTTGCATATCTCCATTCACATCAAACAATTTATAAATAGGAATCTCTCACCTTTCCAAGGAGGTAAGTGAAGAAATTCCCTTTTTCCTGGAACAGAGCAGTTTGGCTGTTGCACTGATAATCACATTCCTGTACCTGTCAAGTTTGGGAGTGTCCTTCTTCTGATTTTGATACTTTATAATAATTGCACAGTAAATAGTTCTACCCAGTCTGTTCAAGTATCACATCTCACAGGGCTGTTACTCACAGTACTTCTTAATTAATATTCATACCTGAATCTCACCTGTCTCATCCTGATGTCAGAGGGCTGCTGGAGATTTTTGCCTTGCTCAGTCATCAGGTGTTTTGAATTGATTTGGGTGAAGTAATGAAAAATCAGTTATCTGAGAAAAGAAATAGAATTAGCCATGAGATTTATGATTAAAAACAACAGAACTATGATGAAATCTTAATTAAAAAAGAAAGAAGTACAAAATGATTGCAGTAGCTCCTGTAGCCCAGTGTTGTCTGCAGAAGCACTCTGTGCTGAGCTGGCTTTGGTTTAATGGCACTGCTGCCCTGACTTTGTTCTGCACTGAGCTCAGACCTGACCGAATCTCGAGTTGCTCTGTGTTCCTCACTCCATGTTTGATTCACCTTTCACCCAAGTATTGAGTGTACTTCCCAAACTCTCCTTTTTCTCTGCCAGTGTTGCTGTCTCCTTGCTGGAGGCCTCCCCATCCTTTGGGCTGTCAGAAAAGCAGAGTTTGTGGGTTGGGTGGTTTGATCCCTCAGGAATGTGGGATCAAAACCAGGCCAAGGCTGGAATGTTGCTCCCAGTCCACCAGAGCTTGGCTGGATGTGGGTGTCTGTCCTGGTGCTGTTTGGATGAGCCCAGATCTCCTCAGAGCCAGATGGTGCCTTTTGTTTTCACCATGCTGGTGCATTTTTGTTCCTTTTCTCTTCCCTCCTCGCATGAATCAGCAAGCACAAGAACTGAGGTTTCCACCAGCTGCCTGTTCTCCCAAATTTCCATCCTTCCTGCCATGCTGGGCAGCAGAATTGAGATCCCCAGGTGTGACTGGGGCAGTCACTGTCATCAACCCAGTTAATCCCCCCTCATCAGGCAACTATTCAAATGAGATCATTGCCAATGAACCATCATATATTTACTGCCTTCTTTTAGTTGGTGTCACAAATTATCACTCTTTCCAAACCCAGATCTGGTGCAATTAACCTGTTTTTCTCTCAGCTAAGAGCAGTGTGACAACCTCAGGAGTTTTGCAGGGATTGGTGGCAGAAGGTCTACTCCAGTAAAATCTTTTCTATTGTATAAAAAATTCTCTCCCAGATGTTTTTTATTTGGTCTCTTGCTTATTTGCATTTTTTTGTCTTCCTTGATGTGTCTCCTCCTGTAAGTACTCCTGCCAATGGGAAAGGTGTAGGAAAAGGACATTTCCTTACCTCAGGAGATTTTAGGCTTTGGAGAGGCTTTGGAGAAATGATTTAACTTTGTCCATGTGCTCTCATTGATGAAATAAAGTTATTTTTTCAGATACCAGAGGACTGCTCTGATTACCCAGGAAATGGTTTTAATTATTAAACAAGAAATTGTCACTCTCTGTAAAGTGTGTCACGGAGAAAAGCTTCTAGAACAGTGCTGTCATTTTGGATTCCTGTCAGAGTAAAGGGAGGAGAAATTGCAGTTTCTTGATGGGGTGACTTTATCTTCCCCTGGATGGAGCAGCAGAGTCCTCCCTCCATCCTCAGCAGGGGGACGTGGTGCTGCTGATTCGTGGGTGACAGAACAAATTCTGTGCTGATTCTTGTTCTCCTTTGTGGAATTCTTTGCCTTTAACAGCGGGGCAGGAAGCTGTGCTATCCTCACGTTTGGGTTTGATTTTTGGCTGGCAGGGCCCTGCTGGAAGCTGGCACCCGAGGAGCTGCTGGGGGGGAAGGATGCTCAGGGATTCCATGAAGTCCTGGAGCGACAGCCAGTCAGACCTGTACAGCAGTGACCAGGAGGAGGAGGAGCAGATGATTTTTGGAGAAAATGAAGAGGATTTGGAAGAGATGATGGATTTCAGTGACTTGCCTACCTCACTCTTTGCCTGCAGTGTTCATGAGGCTGTGTTTGAGGTACAGGAGGAGAAGGTAAGGGAGGAGTGTGAGGTGCTCTCAGTGTTCCATTGAACATTTTGGTCTGGATTTTCAGTGTGGTAATGCACATCATAATTGAGGGGAAAAAATCTGTAAATGAGGTCTCTTGTGGATCAGAGAGCTGGTAAATTAATTGAATTTCATAACTGAAAATTATTAATTGGATTTCAGAGCCATGAAATCGATTTTCCTGACAGTGCAGTGCAGCTGCAGCACTGAGCAGCTCTCGCTAGGTGGCACTTGGTGTATTCAGAGTTTCTGGGCTCATTCACATCACTTTGCTCTTGGGATTCAGGTGTAACCAGTGAGACAAAGCTGTGCTGCCCTGAGTGTGGATTTACAAGCAGGGAGAGAGGTGTGAAATGTGCAGGTTGAGGTGATTCAGGAAATGGATGGGATTTGGGTGAGGACAGTAAAGGAAAATATCTTTCCATGGAGTGAGAATGTTCATTTTGCACCTGGAGAATGTTTGTGCTTCTCTCCAGGAAAGGTTTGAAGCACTTTTCACAGTCTATGACGAGCAGGTGACATTCCAGCTGTTCAAGAGCTTCAGGAGAGTGAGGATAAACTTCAGCAACCCTGAGGCAGCAGCCCGAGCTCGGATAGAGCTGCACGAGACCGAGTTCAGCGGGAAGAAGCTGAAGCTCTACTTTGCACAGGTACAGTGGGACACAGAGACCTGGTTCCTCTGTCCTCATTCCCTTATTCCTCCTTTGCCCATGAGCTTCTTTTGGGGGAAATATCTGAAATATCTGAATTCATTGTTCTGCACTGAGCTGTGCCAAAATTTTAGGGCACAGTTTTGGTTTTTGTCTTGAGCTGAGATTGTCTGGGACGGTCACCAAACCAGACACACAGAGGGGCTGAAACAAAATAAGTGGGTCCCAAATTCTCTTTCTAAGAGATGTTTTTCCCTGTTGCATTGGCACAGGTCCCACAGCAGCCCCTGCACAGGTTCTGAGCTGCAGCAGCTCCCTGAGGTGTTCCACAAAGAGCTGAACCTGTTTTGGTTTTTAAAGCTAGGCTGAATTAAGTGCAGGACATGGATGTGCATGAGTGGGGAAATAAACCAAATAACAAGGGAATTAACATGTGTGCTCTCCTGGCTTTGCCTGCAGGTGCAGGTGTCCAGTGAAATTGGGGACAAGTCCTACCTCCTTCCTCCACAACCTGTGAAACAGTTCCTCATTTCCCCCCCTGCCTCTCCCCCAGTGGGGTGGAAACAGAGTGAAGATGCAACTCCTCTGATCAATTATGACCTGCTCTGTGCTGTCTCCAAGCTGGGGCCAGGTAGGGACCTTCACCTGCTTTTGTTTGGTACTTCCCTTCAAAAGTGGCTATTGAGGGAGTTTATCTACTTGTCCTTTTCTGTGAGAAGAAAATGAGTCTCTTCTCTTTCTAAGCCTTCCTGGGAAATGTGGTGTTTGCTTTCTGTGAAAAGCAGGAAACGGGCAGGCTTGATGTGCTCAAATGCTTTTGTAGCTTTTAGTTTACAAATGTCACAGAAATGTACAACACAAACGATGTCACTTAGAAATGTGTTTGCTGCTCGTGTTCTGATGTCTTCCTGGGAGTTTTTTACATCCCTCCCTTCCTCTAAATGGCAATTAAAAGATTGATAGTATTCAAAGTGTGCTGTAACTGCTGCAGGGACTGTTTTAAGTTATTTGGTGAAGAGTGGAGGTTGAGCACATTAAAGATGGGGTGGGAATTAATGATTACTTGGTTGTGCTGTTGAAGTTAAGGGGTTTTTCAGCTAAATGCTTTTCCTTGGGGGTGTTTTTAACCTGCCTCTTGCTGGCTGCTCCCAGGGGAGAAGTACGAGCTGCACGCAGGGACAGACTCCACCCCCAGCGTGGTTGTGCACGTGTGTGAGAGTGAGACAGAGGAGGAGGAGGAGATGAAGAACCCCAAGCAGAAGATCCTGCAGACACGGCGCCCAGACCCACCCCCCACCATCCTGAGTGACTCCAAAGCCTTTGAGTGTGCCCTGGGGGGGACAATGCCCTGCTAGAGCTGAGCTGCTCCACGTGGCACCAACTCCAGGCCCCCGGCGAGTCCATGTGTTGCTGTCTGTGCTGCTGCTATAGGTCACAACAGATCTGACTCGTAGTTGTCTCTCATGTTCAAGATTTTGGATGCCAATGCTCTGAAAAGCACTTTAATTTTAGGGACTAGTCCCCCCTGAGTGTAGCAAATCCACCTGACTTGAAATAGTGACAATTAGGGAGTCTGGCTGTGTTTTGGTTTTTTAGGATGTTGCCCTTTGCTCTCTGTTGTACAGTGTGATGTTCCAAGTGCTGAAATAATCTCCTCCTGTCACGAGTGGGTTCCAGCAGGTTCCTCGTCCAGCAGTTAAAAGCTGATCTGTCCAACAGCTTCCAGTTAATCTAGTGTTAAACACAAGTGAAATGCACTCTCTGTGCTCAGATTCCTTGCCAGCTGAGGTGAGGGTTAACCTTTGCTTTTCTCAGAAATACCAGCTGTGTGTTTGTAGTTTGACATGAGGCACAAATACACTGAGGAGCTGAATTCAGGGGGGTTGGTGACTGCAGGGGGGAGAACACCAGAGGAAGAAGCTCAGAGTCTATCACCAACACTCCTGCTCTGGTGTCTGTGGTGGTGCACTGACCCCTGATCAGGAGTTCATGGCAGTGGTAGGGTGAAATATGGCTCCAGCTGTTGAGTGTGCTGTGTCTGATCCTCTCTGACAATCTGGGGATGTTTGTTCCTCTCCAGTCCTTGGGACAGCCTCCACCTCTGAATAAATCCAGTGACTGTTAGGTCCTGGCAGGAGCTAAAACATCCAAGGGTTAATTGTTAACTTCTCCTGTCTGTTTTGTATTTTCAAAGACAATCAGTTGCCTGGCTTAGCCAGTTTTTATGCAGTTTCAGCCCTTGTTTGCTGTTTTTCATGAAGACATTTTCTGTGTGGCCTCCTGTGTGTCTGACAGAGCATCTGCTGCTTCTGAGACCAGGATGCATCTTTTAGAATACAGATCTTTTATTTTGTGATCTTGTGTTAAGTGTTTTAGTTGGAGGGAAATATGCCTTGGTATAACAACACCTGCTCCTGTGCTTTTATGCTATTTTATAGCCAAACTTTTTTAGTCTAGACAGATTCTTCTTTTTTTTCTATTTAAAAAGATAAAATGATTTGTGAACAAACCAGGCTGCTGATGTTCCTGTGTAGAAATCACTCTGAAATTCAGATGTTTCAGGTTCATTTCAGTGTGTTTCAGTTGTACCTGATGTGCTCCTTGAACTTCCAGAAGTGTTTTCACTTGACTGACAGCAGGGGGAAAAGGAATGGGCAGGGATTCTCATGGATGTGGAGGTTTTCAACTCTGTGTTGTGCCTGCTCAGGATCCCTCCTGCCACCAGCTTCAAATGGGATCCTGCAGGGAGGTCCTTGCTCCAGAGACAGGAATAGGACAGAGTGAAAAGGTAGGGAAATGGGGTTTGTCCATCTATCACAGGTGTGGTATTTATGTATCTCTTCAGGTATTGAAGTCACTCCAAGCCCAGTTCACTGTCTCACTGTTCCATGGAATAAAAACAAAGGTAAAAAACCCAACAAAAACCTGTGTTATCCAGCAGGCCTATGGATTTTTGAAATTCCAGAAGTCTGGGTTGGATTCTCTGTGATGTTTCTATTTTTTAAATAATTTCATTTCTACCCCAGTGTAGAAGTTGCTGTAAGTAGGAGTAGGTGGAAAACCTTCAGCAACAATTTTATAAGGAGAATCAAGTGTGATGTTGATGTATAAATGTGTAAAATGTGGAACAACATTCCAGCACTTTCCATTGTGTAAAGACACTTCAAATAAAACAATGCAGTGCCATTCAGCTTGGGATTTGGACTGTGTTCCATCAGGACAAGGTGGATATTGGGATCTGTGATGGTGGTGTCTGCTGGAATGTTCTCCTGGGCAGATGGGATGGGGACTCCCTGTGCCTCTGACCCACAGGAGGGATTTGGGACCCTTGGCTGGGAAGGAGGAGCCAAACAGAGGCTTCAAAGCTTTAATGAAGCCATTGATCAATATCAGAAGTGATTCTGCTCCACTCCAGGGTGACAGCCTGCCTTGGCAAATGAAGCTGGAGTTTGCTTTATTCCTCCATGCCATGATTCAGTGCCCCCCACCAGAACCTGTTTCTCCTAATCACTGACCTGCTGGTGAGGGCTGTTTTTAGCAGCAAGCTTGCACAGAGGCACCAACTCAGCCCTTTCTGAGCCTGCACTTTGTATAAATAGTCCAAATTCCTTTAAATGTCCTCCTTGAGCAGCAGCTGAAATATGTGGTGTTTCTTTGTGTTCTGGAGTTATGGGAGTACTTTGGTTTTATCAAAACTGAGAACCTGTGATTGCAGCTCCTCATTCTGCCTTGTCCCCTGGAAAGACCCTGTGCATAAAATTCCAATTGCTTCATTTATTCCCCGAAAGGTTTAATGTCCATTTTTGTCTGGGTTTGGATTAGGGATACTTTTGAGCCCAGAACAGAAGGCTGATTTGTGAATCTTCCTGGGTTTTGTTTATTTGCTCCACTCTCAGTGTAAAACTTGCTAGGAGAGAATCTTGGTGTGGAAAGAGACCCCAGCCAAGCTTCATCCCCTTGGAGAAAATGCAGAGCAAGATAAAAGACTTCTCCTGTAGGTACTGACCCTGAGATGTGAGTGTGACACAGCTGTCCCTGCCATCACTCAGTTCCAGGGAGGGTCACAGGGTCTGATTGCTCCATAAAACAAGAGCAGGGCCTGGAGAGTGGAAAGCACTGTGTTTTAGATGTTCCCTAATGTGTTAAAATGCTGCTCTGAACCAGGCTCTGTACTGTAACCCTTTGGCATGCTCAGGCTTGCAGAGGGAATGTTTGATTCCCCTGGCGAAGGGAGCATATTCCAGCCATCAGCAGCATCAGGGTGAGGCAGTGCCAAAGACATTCTGGCAGTCTGGTTTGCTCTTACATAAAACATATAAAAAGAACCAATTCCTGTCCTCTGGGGCTCTGTGTTGGGATCACAGGCACAGGACAGGGCCTGGGAGGGCAGCCAGTGCCCCCCTGCTGTGCCAGGTCACCTCAGCTCCCTTCATCCCTCCCACAGGGGTCGGGCAATTATTTCTGAGGCTGTGGCTGCATGGAGGGCCTGATTTCACAATTCAGTTCCAGACTCAATCATAATGAATTTTTAGCTGGTTTTGATATCTGCTGTGATACCTGCTTCCTCTTTGTTCTCACTGAGACACTCCAGGGCTGCTGTGTCCTGCCAGGGGCAGGCAAACCACAGGTTAACTAGCAGAGCTGTTCCAGCAGGAGTCTGGAACACACTGAGACTCCACACCTTGTAAGGCTGTGTCACTTCCTAGGGGTTGGTAATGCTGTAGTAAGCCTGGAGTTAATTCAGAGTTATGTTTTATCCTTTGATGTCCATTGACTTCATCAGGATTTTATGGAGCATCCCAGAGTCTCCTTTGGTCCTCCTTTAATGGGATAAGCTCAGGGTTGGTGCCTGCAAACTGGGTCACTGATGTTGACCCAGCAGAGCTTTATTTTAACAGTGTATAAACTTTAATTATACATTTAACAGGGTATAAACCTGGTGTGTGGCTCTAGCTCATAGTAAAGGGCTACAAATTTAGGACCTGGTGAGGGACAAACCCTTGGGAAAGTCCCACCCTCCCTCTCTGCTGTCACAGAGGCTTTGGGAACTCACATTTGCTTTTATTTGGGCTGCTGGCTGGTCACAGGGGCTGATGCCTCCATTCTTGTACTACTTAAATTGAGTTATTAGCTATTTTTATTAACTTACATTCGTACCTCTTCCCAGTTATGGCTGCTGACTGTTCAAAGAAGCCCCTTTGCTCTCCAGAGATACAGCCCAGGGAAGGTTTGTGGCTGGAAAACCACTCCTGTTCCTGGGAGAGCCTCATGCTTCTGCTTGTTAATGCAGGATGGGACAGTCACTGTAAGGAAATCAATCAAGGGAAATGTGTTCCCTTGGAAAGATGATTGGTGAGTAATCCCTGCTGGGGTTTCAGTCTCTGGTTTTACGGAGCTGCATGGGCTTCAGTGGGATTGAGGTGGAAGTGACTAATGTGGGTCTTTGTAGCTGTACAAAAAATTTGCTAAATAATTGGGTCTGGAAACTCTGGTTTCTGGTGAAAAAGCCTCTGTGGTTGTGTTCTGTGTGGAAATCAGGTTATGGTGGACATCAAAGTGAAGCATGAGCTGTGTTAAGGGCACAAATGTTTCTGGAGGAGAAAAGGGAGAGCTGCAAGGTAAGGAAGGACCTCATTTTTCAGCCCAACTGGACTCTGGTCTTCCCAAGACATCCACTGGAAATGTTTATGGACCATCAGGACCCTGCTGTTGCTGCCTTCCATAGGGAGGTGGGATTCTGCAGGGAGCAGGTTTTCTCCTGTTTCAGGTTGCATTATAAGGGAGGTGGGTGATGTGGCTCTGGCTGCAGCTGGGGCAGCTGAAATGGAGAATGGGGGGAAACATCTGCACAGCAGCTTGACAACCCTAAACCATGAATGGAGCCTGAATGAGGGCTGTGCCTTGTTCCCGTGGTTTCCTGGTTTCCCTTGGGAGCAGCATCAGGCCCAGGCAGGGGACAGATCCCTTTCTAAAATGTGATGTCCACAGGAAAAATCCAGATAGGGACTGTGGTCTCACTCCTCTGGAGGATAAAGCCAACGAAGTACAGGTTAAAGGAGAGGATTCCTTTCCAGTTTGATCCTTCTGATTCCATTGACGAGCAGACAAACCACTTATTCTGTGTTTGGGCTGGATGTGCTTGGGATCCTTCTCCTGAAGTGCCTGGGAGACCTTCGGGCATCGAAGAGCCGCAGAAACCGGACTGTTCCCAAAGCTTGGGAACTCCCGCTGTGACACGTGGGTTTATCCCAGACTCCTCCATCCTCCCAGCTCTGCCCGGCGGGATCGGGGGCACCCGCAGCCCCGCACGGGCCCGGGGAGGCGGC
>JAYDZK010000086.1:5254992-5257492 GCA_034509185.1 Euphonia xanthogaster
CTCCCCGGCCGGGCTCCTCACGGGGCCCTGAGCGGCCTCGGCCCCCGAGGTCCCGACCCACGCGGGGCCGTGTCAGCGCTGCGACCCCCGAGGCGCGAGGGGGAGAAGGGGCCGAGGGCTCTGAGGGGCAGCCCGGGTTTGCGCTGTCCACGCTCTTTAGTGGCCAAAGCAAATAAACAACCCTGCCTCTATTTTTATTGAGGTTTTTTAGAGGTTTTTAGGTGTATTCATAGCAAAAAGAAGTTAGGCTGTATTCATACGTTGTTATTTTATTTTTAATCCTTGAGTTTCTTCTCTAGTCTTACAGCTGTGCTGCATTTTCTGCAGAGACCATGAAACCTACGCAGGGTCTATTTATTTTCTTATTTTTCCTCCATTAATTGAAACGACCTTATTTGGGGGGTTTCTGTGATAATTTTTGAGAAGCAGTCTAAATTTCTAGGTTCATTCATTTATTCAGTCCGTATTATTTTCATTTCCTGCAGCTAGGATGCTTTTAAAATACAGTAGTGTAAGTAACCCCTCCCTTAGTTCAGTTCTATGTTCATGGACTAACTTGAGAAAAATAATTGCAGGTTAATTCTGCACTTGTTCTAATGCAGTTGTTAAAAGGTTTACGGTTGATTGACAGCAGGATTACTGGGGCTGAAAACTCTGGATTAGAAATCTAATATTCTTTTAAACGGGCCTGTGGAAAGTGGCATTTTATAAAAACCAAAGCAGCATGGCACAGAAATGGGGCTGTGAACAATTTTATTCTGGGTTCAGGAGGAGCCAAATGTGAAATGACAGAAATGCAGCAGAGCAGCAATTTGGATTCCCCACGCCAAGCAACCTCCTGTTTATAATTCTGTCAGTTCTTCACATTTCTGTGAAGTTTCAATGCAGACTTATTTTGTCTGTCTTTAAATTGCTGTAGCCCCCTTGCTCTGTCCTGTTTGGTTCCCTTTGCTGCTTGCCACGTGTTATCAACAAGAAACTTCCCTTCCGTTTCCCTTCTGGCTTGTGAAATAACTTTAAAAAACCCCTAAAGAACATTCAGTTGTTGAGTGAACTGACGAGTATTGTGGGTTTTTTGTAAGCTGCACGCAGACTGCAAATATTCTAAAGAGTTTTAATCCTGGAAGTGCCTGTGCCACAGTCAGACTTTAGGATTCCCATGTTCTGGAATAGCAACTGGGAATTGTCAGTGGATTCTTCCCTTTCCATAACTGATGACTTTGCAGCATGTTATGTCGCTTATTCCAGGTGCTTTCTGACCAAAGTGAATGTAGAATTTGGGGTTTTCTCTTCTTTATTATAATTTAATTTCTTGACAGTTTATATTTTTGCTTGTACTGAGCCCTGTTCTTCCATTGAGCATTACCTGTAGAAAATTCCCTGGTTTCCATCAGTGGTTTCCAGAATAAACTTCCTCAGCTGTGGGTTTGTCCCCAGTCATGAGCAGCCCATCAGGACCTGGATGCAGCCCTGCACCTCCTCTAATCCTGCCTGGTTCTGTTTAAGCTCTGCCTGTAAATTTTCCAGAACTGGACTCCAGGCCTTTCCCTCCATAACGAATTACCCTACAGCTCCTGTCCATGGAAGTGGAGCCAGTTGGTGAACTTTTAACAGAGCAGGATCAATAAAGTGCATTCTTTGTACTTCTCTTTGCCTAAGGAAAGCTGCCCAAAGGTTTCAGGGATGTCACTGTAAGCAAACAGGACATTTTTGTCCCTGGACAGAGGAAAAACACTTGATTTCTTTTATAAAGGAATTAATAAAGCCTTTTCCTGGCAGTCTGATGCTGCTAATACTTTAATTTGTGGATTATGATTGGGGTGTCACTGTGGGGCTCAGGAGCTCCTCACCCCAAATCCTCAGCACTTGGTGAGAGCTCAAATTGAAAAGGAGCAATTTTCACCCTGGGAAGGAACAATTGACAAAAAACCAGCCTTGCAGCTTGGTTTCACTGGTGCACTGTGCAGACATGTGGGAAAATAATCCTTGGAGGTGGTGGAAGGCCCTGCAGCTGAGTCTGTTCTTTGCTGTGCTCCAGGGAACCAGTGCAGAGCAGGACAATCGCTTCAGCAACAAGCAGAAGAAGCTGTTGAAGCAGTTGAAGTTTGCAGAATGCTTAGAAAAGAAGGTAAGTGGGATGGGGGAATAGGAAATTCACCAGTCACTTTTCAGTGGGGTCTCTGGTATCAGGTGGAACAGAGGAATGTGAGGAATGTCTTCCCTAAAACCTTACTGGAGGATATTTGGGATGTCTCCTTGAACATCAGGTGCTGCAAGGATATAAATGGTCTGGTTGGTGTACTAAATATCACCAGCAGGCTGTTTTGTAACATACAGCTTCAAAAGAAGTCAGTTTCCCAGCAAATATTGATTAGTTTGGAATTCTAAGCATTCTTAAATGCAGCCCCCCAAATTGCTGGAGTCTGATAGATGGGAAGTGGTGAGCCTGGATCAAGACTTCCTTTATCACTCAGTTCCATTTCATTTAATTTCATTTACT
>JAYDZK010000086.1:5259992-5267561 GCA_034509185.1 Euphonia xanthogaster
ATATAGACTGTCTGTTGTTTTTTCAGATAACCGGTTTGTCTTCCTGTCATATCTCTTTGCAGAACCCAGATTCCAAAATGATGCAAATCAACCTGACTGGTTTTTTGAATGGGAAAAATGCTAGGGAGTTCATGGGAGAGCTGTGGCCACTGCTATTAAGTGCACAAGAAAACATTGCTGGTATTCCAACTGCCTTTCTGGAACTGAAGAAAGAAGAAATAAAACAACGACAGGTGGGGTTCTTTCAAATGGAATTGTGGGTGGGTGGTGAGCAGGGGGCAGAATTGGTGGCTGTTCCAGTAGATGTTCTGGGATCAGCAGAATTCTGTCTGGGCAAAATGTTCCAGTCCTGAAGCAGATATTTGCTGGTGTTGGACATGCATATTTGATAAGGTCTTTGTGCTGCCTCTGAGTTAAGTGCTGATATTTGGTTGCACAGATAGAGCAGGAGAAACTGGCTTCCATGAAGAAACAAGATGAAGACAAAGAGAAGAGAGATAAGGAAGACAAAGACAACAGAGAGAAAAGAGACAGATCCAGGAGTCCAAGAAGGTAATGAAAATGCACAGGCAGCATATCAGGAGCAGAGGGAGGACACGTGGCAGAGAAGAATTAATTGAGCTGTGGAAATACTCCCCTTAGCTATTGTAGCAGGCTGGCCTGACCTACTGCTGAACAGGAACTGCAAGTAAACCAGAGCAGCTCTGACGGGGGTGTTGCTTTTAGTGCTTTACCTGTTCCAGGTTTTGTTAGTTTTAGTTTCGAGGGAGTTGGATTTTTTTGTTTGACGTCTTAATTTGTCTGTCAGTCAGCAGCAGCAGGTGCAGTGCCGTGTGTGCTTTGAGTGCTGCAGACAGTGCTGGGTGTCCCTGGGTGAAGAGGGCTCTGTCCCCGAGCTGTGAGTGCTCTGTCTCTCCCCAGAAAGTGCCATGCCATGTGTGCTTTGAGTGCTGCAGACAGTGCTGGGTGTCCCTGGGTGCAGAGGGCTCTGTCTCTCCCCAGAAAGTGCCGTGCTGTGTGTGCTTTGAGTGCTGCAGACAGTGCTGGCTGTCCCTGCGTGCAGAGGGCTGTGGCTGTCCCCGAGCTGTGAGTGGCCTGTCTCTCTCTCCCCAGGCGCAAGTCCCGCTCTCCCTCCCCGCGGCGCCGCTCCTCGCCCGTGCGCCGCGAGCGGAAGCGCAGCCACTCCCGCTCCCCCCACCACCGCACCAAGAGCCGCAGTGCCACCCCTGCCCCCGAGAAGAAAGAGGCCACTCCTGAGCCAGAGCCCTCCGTGAAACCAAAGGAGACTGTTGTGCAAGAGGCAGCTTCAAACAGGTGAGAGCTCTGTGTGTAGAGCCATGTATTGCCTTTTAAAAATGGAATTATTATTCTGATACCTCACTGGAGCTGGCTTGGGCAATGCCTGCTCGTCCCTGTGCCCCTGCAACAGCCAAAGCATTTGTTTTAGAGTCTTCAGTGAGGTTTCTTTGTTCTGTGTAGAATTCTAAGGGCAGTGTGCTTTGCCGCCCCTCTGATTTCATTGTCCTGCTCATCATTGACACTCCTGACAATGTCATCTTGACTTCCAGCTGGTTGTCATCATGTAGCCTCTCTGTTACTTATTCTTTTTGAGTCATTGTAGCACATTCTAACTCTTTTCACAGTTCTGGAGCAGTTTGTCAGAGAATGGGCAGGAGAATGTTTGTTGTAGAGGAATATCTTGGCAGCTTCTAAAATGCAGGCTGTGGTTTGTATATGCTTACAAATGAAGTCCTTATTTTTAACAGTGATATCCCAAAAGCTCCTAAACCTGAACCACCTGTACCAGAGACTAAGGAAACTTCACCAGAACGTAATTCAAAGAAAGAGAGGGAGAGAGAGAGGGAGAGGGAGAAGGAGAAGGAGAAGACTCGTCAGAGATCCCCATCTCGGTCCAAGTCCAGGTCAAGATCCCGGTCCCGTTCTCCATCTCATTCTCGACCCAGAAGGCGCCATAGATCACGGTCAAGGTAGGGCTTCAGGTGCTGACTGTGAAGCTTGAGAGTACTTTCCGCTGAAGGTGCCACTTAATGTTGTTGGTTGGTGATGTTTTTAGAGCTGTTGAGCTGTGGATGTTTTGGGCCAAATGAGAAGGGTGCATTTGGTGCATAAACGTGTTTGGGAGGGTTTTGTTTGTATTGATTTATGAGAAGATGCTCATGGTGACCAGCACTGACCAGGGAAGGAATTCAGCTGCTTAATACTGATAATGAGAATTGTGTAGCCTTTCTTTAGGACATGGGTTTGATGCTGAAAATGTTGTAAAATACTTTCTTTACCTCCTTTTTTTATTATTCTGCTACTTAATAGAGTGATGTTGTTAAACTTCAAAGCCCTGATTGTGTCTGTACATTTGGCATCCTCACCTAAATACAGCCTTCATACCATGCACTCAAAGGAAACCAACTCTGCACTCAGTGCCCCGAGGATAAATTTCCTCAACTATGGAAGTTAGATAGTTGCTTTTCATTGGAATTTCTGATTGTGACAGGTCTTACTCCCCTAGAAGGCGACCCAGCCCGCGGCGCCGGCCGTCCCCGCGCAGGAGGAGCCCACCCCGGAGGATGCCTCCCCCACCCAGGCACAGGAGGAGCAGATCCCCCGTGAGGCGGTAAGAGCCCTGCTTTCTGAGACAGCTGCAAGTGCTAAACCTGCAAAGTTCAAGGGAACTGTAGCTGTCTTAGCAAAATCCCCTTTTTCATCTCACCTTAGCAGTGGCAGGTGTGTGGTTTGAGTGGTGGAAAAGCTGTGGTGTCACATTTCCTGAGTGTGTTGTGGGGGAACACGCGTGCAGATGTGAAATGATTTCTTCTGAGTTAGGGTAGTGATGAGAATTCCACCTTTTTTAAAAGTGGCAATTCCAGAGCTTTTTTTCTTTTTTGCCTCTTCAAATGGCTCTGGGTAGCTCCCAGCACAGGCTGACATGATATCCCTTAGGGCTTTTTTGCTTAAGTCTTAGTACTTTTCTTTCCTGACTGGGGGAAAAAAATTGAGAACAAGTTGGGAATTTTACTTGTTAGGAATTTTTAATTATGACTTGTATTTCTATCACATAAAATGAAATTTGGACTTGAAGAATGTTTCTTCTTCGTGTTCTCTTACTTAAGATTCTTCAAGATTTGCCTGTTGGTGTTGAAAGTCACATTTTTCACAGCATAAGAATTGCTTTAGAGGCAAAGCTCTTAGCTGCCTTGCAAAGTAAGTGATGTGCTTTTGGCAGTGTCAAAATAGACATTTGTCTTCATGGGGCGAGAACAGATTCTGATCGTTTTCATAGGAAGAGAATCAAAGTGCTGCTTCTTGTATACAGCAGTTGTTTTTGAGGAAGGAACACTTCTCTTCCTTTCTGTGACAAGGTGATGACTATTGCCTGAGTTTGTCAATATGTTCATTTCACACAGTTACTGGGAAAACTGTGAAAAGTATCAAACATGTATGTTGCAAGATGTACAAGAGCACCCTTTCAGCAAATGTTTATCTCACTCAAGGTAGGGTTTCTTTTTTCCAGGTTCTCAGGAATTCTGCAGCCAAAGGTGGATTCTGCAGGTACACAATTGCAACAGAACTTGCCACAAATTTTGCCGCAGAATTCTGAGGCCCTACCTTTTAAAATTGCAAAGTAAAGATGAAAAACTAAAGCATAAGGATGGATAGATGAATTCTGAATTGTTAAGTTGTTAAGTTGTCTGAAATTTTCACCTCCTGGTGTAAAACATTTTTGTGTCCTTGCACACTAAGCTCTTACCCAGATCTGATCTGGAGGTCATTGAGTGACACTTGCTAACACAGACAATTCTCTTAACCACCCAGAAGTTAGAGAGCCCAACCAAAACTAATTGTTTCCAGGGGCAAAGCTTAGCTGTAGCCTGTAGCTTGACAGAAAGCCAGTGAAGGTGACACTAACAATTTTTAGCTCACTATTATAATTAAGAATAACTGTGAAAGATTGGTCGTTATCCTCCTCTTCTCCAAACCGAGTGTTGCAGGCAGTCCACCATGTTTGGGAAGTGCCGTTGTCTGTGGCTCAGTGTCTGTGCTTGCAAACAGCTGCAGTTCTTTGTTCTTTGTGCTGACACGTTCCCCGCTGCGGCCGGCCAGGACCTGATGTGGCCTTTGCTTTGCAGGAGAAGACGCTCCTCGGCCTCGCTGTCCGGCAGCAGCTCCTCCTCATCCTCATCGCGCTCCCGCTCTCCACCAAAGAAGCCTCCCAAGAGACCCGGGGCCAGCCCCCCTCGCAAGACGCGCCGGCTGTCCCCCTCGGCCAGCCCTCCCCGGCGCCGCCACCGGCCCTCGCCCCCCGGCAGCCCCCCGGCCAAGCCCCGCCGCTCACCCAGCCCCCAGCAGTCCAACCGCGCCCGCAAGAGCCGCGGCTCCAGCTCGCCCAGCAGGGCTTCAGGTGAGGGACAGCACCCGGGGCTTGGGTTCCCTTTGGGGCTTCTGTTCCCTCGGAGAGCAGGTGTGCCTTTTGTGGGGGTAGAAAAGCGTGAGGGGACAGCGTGACTTGCAGCTGAGCTGTTGGGTTTTGTCTCGTAGCACCCAAACATAAGAGTACTGAGAAAAGAGAGTCTCCTTCGCCAGCACCCAAGCCCAGGAAAGCAGAATTGTCGGAATCAGGTACGGCTCTGGCTTCTCAGCTCTGCTACTGGGTGTGGGGTTTTTAGTCAGAAATACTTGGGCAGTGAAGTGCTGAGCCCTCCAGGAAGTCTGGCATTGAAAGCAAGAGTTTTCAGAACTCTAAAGATGACCATTCCTACTGCCTCATTCTGTCCAAGATGGCTTGGAATGAAAGTTCAGCCCAAGTGTATTCCAGCCCTGTGTTATCCTAAGATTTGAGTGGGGGAAAACCCCATACCTGATGGTCTGCTGTCCATAACTTTGCTTCTGCCTGCATAAGGCAAATCTGTATCCTTGGTTTAAGTGTCCTGTCCTTGTGTGTTCTTTCAGAAGAAGACAAAGGAGGCAAAATGGCTGCAGCAGATTCTGTCCAACAGAGGCGCCAGTACAGGAGGCAAAATCAACAGTCTTCATCTGGTATGGAGCACAGAAATTCCCTAAAACTGGGTTGTAGTTTCCTTTTGCAGGAAGTAGTTAAGTTCAAATACAGATTAAAACTATTTGCTCGGTGCTCTGCAGTGCTATTGTAAACTTAATTACAGATTTGCCACTCATAATGAGGTCACTTTAATTATTGCTCAGGAAGAGGAAAAGTATGACTTTTAAAGGTCATTACATCTTTTGTTAATGGGTTTGCATCTTTAAAATTGCGCTTCTAAACTCTTAACACCACGCACAAATATTGTGTGCTGTGGATTACATCATTACATGGACTCTTTTATGCTTGAGATCAGTAAATTCACCCGGGTGTTTTTGTCCACATAGTTTCAAAAAGCAACTGCAGTTCACCTTTTAAATTATCTGTCTAGCCAGATTTCTGGGGACAGTTAAGTATTTTTACCCAGTAGATTTATTTATCACTTAAGTTCAGCCAACACCCTCCGTCGATCTGCTTTTGAATTTCGGGGTCTCCTTTTGAACTGCAGCATTACCCTGTCAGTGAGCAGTATCACAAGGATCATTTTCCAGAGAGTGATTCTTTCTACATTTGCAGATTCTGGTTCTTCATCTTCCTCAGAAGAGGAGAGGCCCAAGAGGTCGAACGTGAAGAACGGGGAGGTGGGCAGGCGCCACCGGCACTCGCACTCGCGCAGCCCCTCGCCCCGCAAGCGCCAGAAGGATTCCTCCCCTCGGTAACTGCCTGACTTAGCTCATCCCTTCCTGCTCTTTACTGTCTGTCTCTCTGCAACTCTCACCAAATACACATCAAGTCATGCCCGCTCTGCCCAGACTTCTTTCAAGGTTTCCTTCCCATTACACTCATTTGGCAGAAATTGCTCTGACCTTTCTTTGATGGTGTTCATTTTTGCCTGAGATCTGTGGCAGATAGATCTGTTTTGTTTTGTTTTGTTTTCCCTCCACTGCTCTCAGGATGCAGATGGAAAAGAGGTGGCAATCACCAGTGATGAAAAGGTTGGTTAGAAATTCATCTCTTAAACAGGCTGTCATTTATTTTGGCATGGATAAGCGTTTGCCATCCTTTGTCCTTTAGACTTCCACACTCACAGTGAGGGAATTTCAGACTGAGGTGCTCCTTCATGTGTTGGACCTGGAACCATATCACTGGCAAAAAAAGAAGGAGCAGCACCTGCTCTGTGTCCTTCACTGCTCACCCCTTGTTAATTCACATCAGCCTGTGACATCAATAACTTTGATGTTACATCCCACGGATGCCTGAAAACGGCTGAACCCTTGTGTTCCTCGGGGGCTCCTGGCTCCAGACACCCAGCTTTGGGTGAGCAGTGTTGGCTTCCTGCTGCCACTGACTCAAAACCCTCCTGCACACTTGCAACAAGCAGTTAAAATCTTGATCTTCTGGGTTAGAGATGATTGGAGATTTCAAAACTCATTCCTCAGTCCAAGAGATGTTTGAAACTACTGGAAGTAGACAATCAGTAAAACAGCAGTGACTTTTTTACTTGTGACACTTTTTCCTTTGTGTCTCTGTGTTGATCTAGAAATACAGAAAGGTGCAGGAAGCTTGATGGGTTTATTAATTGGATGTAATGACCCTTGAGCAGGCTGTAATTAAGCCTTAGCTAGCAGATACTCCCAGCACACATCGTGATGTAGGAGATAAGGATGACTCCCTCACCAGTGCAGACCTTCCTAATTATGGATCCTGTCAAACATTTCTGTGGAAAACAGGTTGGGATTCAAAGGCTTTGATCTTGTTTTGCAACACACTGAATTCACGTACTGCCTGTTGCATAAATACATGTTTAATTAGGACAGTTAGTACATTTGAAGGCTGGGGTTTTTTGGATCATGAAAGAACATTGTATTTTGGAGCAAAGTCTTATCTATAAAAGTGTGTTTCATTGCCTTGGAGAACAATACCCAGCATATTTGAAATCAGATCTCACTTAATGTAAATGAGCTGCTTTGCTTTTTAATTGCTCTCAATTTTCCCTTATCCAGTCATTTTATCTTAATTGCTTTAAAAAAAAGAAAGGAATATTTCACTTTGCCAATGTTCCTTTCCTTTAAAATTCTATGCAAGAATGTGTTGGATTAAAATTCCCCCTTCCAGAAGTCTGTTGTAAACCTTGCAAAGCAGAAAATTGCTCATTTGGTGATCAGTTTTAATCCAGAGAGCTGCAGTTTAGCAGCCACTCTAGGTTTTTTTCACTGCATTTCAAGAAATAAATAGTTTTGGATTTCAGATGGAGCACAGTTTCACACTGTGAAGAAAATTAACTCCACCCAAGGCAAAAATCCATGGCTTATTCCAACCATTTGGTCTTTCTCTGGCTACAAGGTGGTGATGGATCAGGTTGTGCAGATGTGGAGTTGTGTCCTGGCTGATGTGGTGGGCTCAGGGTCACAGTCAGACACCTGTGGTGGGCTCAGGGTCACAGTCAGACACCTGTGGTGGGCTCAGGGTCAAGGTCAGACACCTGTGGTGGGCTCAGGGTCAAGGTCAGACACCTGTGG
>JAYDZK010000086.1:5269061-5334342 GCA_034509185.1 Euphonia xanthogaster
CTCTTCCGATCTAGCCTTAAAAAAAAAAAAAAAAAAAAAAAAAAAGGTGTCCTTTCAGCAAAAAATGAGACTGAGCTAGCCCTTCTCTCTGCTACCTGGGCAGCTGGGGCTCTTGAAGCCCTTGGGTTTTTTTGTGGGAAAAAGCAGAGTTTGACAGGAAGAGGAGGGTGGGGCCCACAGCTCCATTCAACAGGTGATGGAGTGAGCAGAGAAGTGATGTCTTTGAATTTGGAGGTAGATATGGACCTGAAAGCTCGTCCTAATGCTAACCCTTCCACTGGACCGGGTAGCTCCAAGCCCTGTCCAGCCTGGGCTTGGACACATCCAGGAATGGGGCAGGCACAGCTTCTCTGGGCTACCAGTTTGGGACATCTCCCTTTAAACAGGGACAGAAGGGAGAGGTTGTTTTGGTTTTTTTATAGGTGATTTTTGAGGTGGGGTTTGGGCAGGTGTGCAGCCCCTGGCACAACTGAAGCCCACCATCCAAGCACTGCTCTGCTTCACCTGTCCAGGCAGCCTGTGTCAGGTGATTGAAAGGAGCTTTTTGGGGCTGCTGAAAGTGCCAGAAATCAGAGAATCATATCCTGAGTGGAAGAGACCCACCGGATCATGGAGTCCAACCCCTGGCCCTGCACAGACACCCCAACATTCCCACCCTGTGCATCCCTGCGAGCATTGTTCAAGCACTCCCGGAGCTCTGGCAGCCTCGGGGCTGTGCCCATTCCCCGGGAAGCCTGGGCAGTGCCCAAGCTCCCAGGGGGCACCCTCCTGGAGGGGATGGGGCCTCTCTAACTGTGCGTCCCCCCACGGCAGCCGGATCAACGAGAAGTCGGTGTGGTGCTGCGGCTGGCTGCCCTGCACGCCCCTGCGCATCGCCGCCACCGCCGGCCACGGCCCCTGCGTCGACTTCCTGCTGCGCAAGGGGGCTGAGATCGACCTGGTGGACGTCAAGGGGCAGACAGCTCTCTACGTGGCCGTGGTCAACGGGCACCTGGAGTGTGCCAAGATCCTGCTGAAGGCCGGCGCTGACCCCAACGGGAGCCGGCACCACCGCAGCACCCCGGTGTACCACGCAGCGCGGGTGGGGCGCGCCGACATCCTGCAGGAGCTCATCAGGTCAGAGCTCGGGGCTACCTCTCCCCCCCTGCTCCCTTGGGGTGCCTTCCCTCCTCACCTGGCTGCAGCCTCCACACCTCTTGGACTGGAGAGGAGAGGGTGGAGAGGTGCCCAAAGGGGTCATTCTTGGATTTCCCATCACGGGGCCGTTCCCACCTGTTCCAATCCAAGCCCAGGAGAGGAGTCTCCAGTTCTGAGCCTACCATCCAGTCAGGTCCTTGCAATCCCCCCAGCTTCCACCATGCCCATGACTGGAGTTAGGAGGGAGGTGGATTCCCCCAGAAAACCTCCCTCAGGGGTGTTGGGTTTTCCCTCAGGCAACTCCCTTGGCAGCACCAGCAGGGCTCAAGGTGTAGCAGGAGGCTGTGGGAACTTGAATTGCTCCTTCTGTGGCGTGCCCTGGTTATTCCTTCTTTTTAAATGGGAAGATTTCTGTCCAAGGGATTGTTCTGGACAACTATGTGGGCCATGGATGCCAAATAATAAGGGATCATAATGAGAAAATGTATGTTGTAGGGAGAAATAGTGAAAGAGAAGAAAATTGAAGGAATCCCTTTGATGACCTCAAATGCTAGAAAATAACAAAAGGATTTGAATAGGAAAATATTCAAAATCCTTGGGGATTTTCTTCCTTTTTTGAATTTTCTTACAAGTTCAGCTTGGAGGAAGAAGGGGAGGTAATCCCCCTCTCCTTGCTCCTTTCCCAACAAGCTGAGAGGAGGATGTTCCCATCAGCACAGGCTTGTTGATACAGGGTTCAGCTCGCTGCATTCCCAAAAATCTCCCCTGCTCTCTCCACCCAGGCAGGGTGAAATGTAGCAAATGGTATTTCAGCAGCACGGGGAGAGCTGATGCCTTGATTTATGTGTCTGCTCCTTGGGATAGCTCACCAGCAATATTAAAAGCAAGATTTTGGACAACTTTCAGGATTAAAAATTAACTGGAGTTTTTCCAATCTCTTTTTATTAGGCAATGTCTCTCCCAAGGCTGCTAAGCTAATACCAAATTGTCAGATTGCCCGAAATTTCAAATATCTCAGAGTAGGGATTTCAGAGATCTGTGCAGAGTTTCTTAGTGAAAAATGCAGCCTTTATGTTACAGGGATTTTAAAAATGTTAGCTCTACCGGATTTGGCAGAGAGAGTGCAACAAGGAAGACACTTTTCCTGAGATAGGAGGGAATATTTTGAGAGAACCTGAACCCAGTCAGGTGTGCTGCAGGTGTGTAAACATCACCTGGTTTGAAAATCCTGTTGGGATCCCTGAGCATTCCTACAAGTGCTGAAGCAAGAGGTGAAATCCCATCCATGAACAGTAAATCCACACTATGGAGTGGGGATCCACTTTACTGGAAGGCTGCTGGAAATATTTAGGGTTCTAGTGCCAGGGTATAAATGACATTCCTCATAATTTGGGATCATGCTGTGGTGGGATCCACTGCTACCTGCAGTGGAACTGAGGGTAGCAAGGATGAGAGGATCCTTTTGCCAGGCTAAAACTGGGGAAAAGAGAGCTGCCAGATCACCCTCATCCCTCAGGTGCATGCCTGACCCTGCTAAAAGCAGAATTTGGGGGTTTGCTTTGAATTGAGGGCTTCCACTGAGAATTTTGATGGTAATAATGGGGGAAGAAAGGACTGAAATAGAGGGAGATCTGCTGTCTGCTCAGGAGGCAGCAGCCTTTAATCAGCCCTGTGGAAGTCCCAGAGCAGCACGATAACTCTGTCCAAATGCTTGTGTAATCTGATTTTAAGGGGAAAAATACACTTTGTGCCATTTGCAGCTCTTAGAGGAGTCTCTCAGCCCTTGTTGTGGGTGTGCTTAGTTGGAATGAGGCTCTTGCCATGCTCAGAACTGCAGGATTTGGTTAAATATTTGCCGGATAGGGAGCAGTCCCTGCTGGTTTCAGCAACAACCAGAGTGCCTGCTTTGAGGTAGGATTTGTCCCCAGGTATTTTCCTTAGTTTTATGAACTCCTGAAAGGAATATCATGCTATCTAGGAAAAACCTGGTTCTCTGAGTGCTCAGTTGGCAATCTGGGGAGAGAGACTGGTGGGTGAAGGAACCTTTTCTCCCTCTCTGGGTAGAACGGACAGGGCTTTAGATTAAAACCAGCTACTCCTTAGGGATTGTGTTGTCTTTCTCCTCCTTCCCATCCAAACTGCATGAGAGGTAAATGGAATTACTGTCCCCACTGCCTGAGGAAATCCACAGTAGATTCCAGCCCCTCCAGCTCCTTTGGGAGCAGGGGTTTGTCACACTGTGGAGTGCAGGTTCCGGTTTCCATTTCCCTGCTGTTTGGGATCGAGTGCCTGCGTTGCTTTTTTGTCAGTTTTATCCTGATAGGGAAGTTATTTCAGCATCCCCCTACAGTGGAGTCATCTGGAAACATCCCTGCTCCCCAGGCAGCTCATTAGCATCCAGCATTACATGGTGTTGGCTCGGGGCTGAGCCATCCCTGGTGCCAAGGCACAAGAGGAGAGAAAACACAGCTAAAAGTTCTGGGGTCAAGATAAGGAATGGGAGAGATAAGTAGGGGAGATAAGGAAGGGAAGAGTTCACTCACTAAATACCATCATGGGCAAAACAGACTCAACCCAGGGGTATCAGTTTAATTTATCCCCCAGTAAAATCAGAGCAGGGTAATGAGAAGTGGAATCAATCTTAAAAAACACCTTTCCCCACTCTTCCCTCCTTCTCAATAGGTAAGCAACATGGGGGAAGCTTCTGAAAATGCCACCCCTGTACCTTCCCACCACCACGCAAACCCAACCCACAAGGAGGGCAAGGATGTTGCTGTTCCTCCTCTCGCCAAATCCCAGGCTGTTGTGGGCAGGGAAACATCTTTGCTTCTGGGAGATCACACTGTGTTCTCCCCACTCAGAAGCACTGCCAGGCCCATCTGAGGGTAGGGATCACAGAATCCCAGAATGATGAGGTTGGAAGAGACCTCTAAGGTCATCGAGTCCATCCTATGCTCTACCACCTCCCTGGGAAGAGCATTCCAGTACTTTATTGTTCTTCAGTGAATTTTTTTTCCTAATATCCAACCTATCCCTTCCCTGACGTAGCTTGAGGCTGTGTCCTCTTGTTCTGTCAGTGCTGCCCAGTGGAAGAGACCAACCCCACCTGTGTGCAGCCTCCCTTCAGGAAGGTGTAAAGAGCAATAAGGGCACCTCTGAGCCTCCTCTTCTCCAGGCATGTCAGAAGCCAGGACATTCCTCTGGCTGCCCTGGAGGACTCCAGACCCTGGCAGGGGGCTCAGAGACCTTGGCATGGAGACAAAAACATCTGTGCCTTCGATTTTAACCCATGAAAACAATTACCAAACTTTGGTGAAGAGTTACAAACCACAGGCATTTGAATAGAATGATAGTGAATTTATCACCAGGTGAAAATGTAGAATTTTAAAGTTTTTAAAATGGGAGTTCAGGAGGCAAGATGGAGGACTCTAGATGTGTCCAGTCTTTCTTCTTCTTGCCCTCCATCTTCTGCTGTGATGGTGGCACTTTTAAATTAGTTTAGAGTAAAGACAAACTGTCTAACATAAGTGATGAGTATTAAAACATTATTATAGAAGAAAAGTACACGTCGTTTTGAGTATAAAAAGATAACACTGCCCCGAGGGCAGTCAGTTTGCCTCAACCTGATCTGCTGAACAAACCTCTGCAGATCCAAAAAAGCACGTATTAAAAAAAAGAAAATCAACAAGCTTGAAAACCAAAGCCGAAGAATCCCGACCTCTTCTTCGAGCGTGGGGCTGGGAATAAAAAAACTTTTAATACCTCACAAGCCATTCCAACAACAACAAACCCGAGACAGGCTAAACAACCCCAGCTCCTGCAAACATTCCAGAGGCTGGTGTGGTGCTGGAAGAGCTGTACCTGAAGGGAGCCTCTCTGCTGAAGCGCTCGCGGAGCCGCTGCTGCTGGGCGTCCAAGGCAGCGCAGCTCTGGCGCAGCGCTGTCACCTCGCCGGCCTGCAGAGGGGCCACCTGCTGCTTCACGGCCTGGGCCAGCTTCTTCACCTGGCTCCACCTCTCCGGCAGCTCCTGCGGGCACAACGGCACTGCTGGGGCCCCCTGATGTGGGTGTGATTAGCACTGGCTCCGTGATGGAGAAGGGGCAATTAGCACTGTGTGATTAGCACTGGCTCCGTGATGGAGAAGGGGCAATTAGCACTGGCTCAGTGATGGAGAAGGGGTAATTAGCACTGTGTGATTAGCACTGGCTCTGTAATGGAGAAGGGGTAATTAGCACTGTGTGATTAGCACTGGCTCCGTGATGGAGAAGGGGTAATTAGCACTGTGTGATTAGCACTGGCTCCGTGATGGAGAAGGCTGCACTGTGGTGGTGTTCGGGTGTCCCCAGGATGAGGGAAGAGAGTAGAATCTTAACTCCACGTTTCAGAAGGCTGATGTGTGATAACGTTGTGCGATAACGTTGTGATATTGTAATATGTTATGTTCTGATATTGTAATATGTTGTGTTATGTGTTGTGTTATATTAGAAATGCTCTACTAAAACTATACTAAAGAAAGAGAAAGGAGACCTCAGAAGGTCGGAGAAGAATGAATAATAAAATCTCGTGACAGACTCAGAGTCCGACAGAGCTGGCTGTGATTGGCCATTAATGAAAAACAATTCACATGCTGGGTAAACAGTTCTCCAAATCACATTCCAGGGGAGTAAACCATGGAGAAGCTGAAGCTTCCCAGCTTCCTACGAGAAGAAATCCTGGCAAAAGGATTTTTTATAAAATATCACAGTGACACTGAACCATTGCTTTATTCTTCTACATTATATTCTTACTGTATCCTTAAGAAACCCGTAACCCCTTCCAGCCTGATAGAGCTTTGACCTCATTGGTCAACCAAGCAAAACACCACTGTGGTATTCACATTTTCTGAAAAATCTCTTTGCTCAGGATTTTTCTCCTGGCAAGGTGGGAAGCCTCAGAAAAAAAGAAAACAATTATTATCTTATTTGTTTCTCTTGTGTTTTGCTCCGCTAGAATGTGTTCAGAGATTGTTTCAATGGTTTCTGCTCTGGGTTGTTTTCACTCTTTGGCCAATCAGGGCCAGGCTGTGTCAGGACTCTGGAGAGAGTCACGAGTTTTCATTATTATCTTTTTAGCATTCAGTAAGTATCCTTTCTGTATTCTTTAGTATAGTATAGTTTAGTATAGTTTAGTATTCTTTAATATAGAATTATAAAGTAATAAATGAGCCTTCTGAGAACATGGAGTCAGGTGCATCATTCCTGCCTTCATCAGGGCATCCCTGCAAATACAATAGGTGAACCTCGTGCACTCCTGGTGACTTGTTGCTATTCATTTGTTGATACTAAGAGGGTCAGTTCAGATGGGATATTGGGAAGGAATTCCTCCATGGGAGGGTGGGCAGGCCCTGGCACAGGGTGCTCAGAGCAGCTGGGGCTGCCCTTGGATCCCTGGAAGTGTCCAAGGCCAGGCTGAACACTGGGGCTCGGAGCAGCCTGGCACAGTGGATGTTCCCTTCTTATAGCAAAGGTCAGAAAGAGCTGAGCTTTAAGAACCTTTCCAACCCCACCCATTCCATGGCTTGATTCTATGATTCAGTGATTTTGCCAGGTTGCTCCAAACTCTGACTGAGTTGTGGGAGCCTCTGCTCTGGGCATTAATCCAAAACTCATTTCTACTTTCTGTAAAACCTCCACTTCTCCACTTCCCCCACAGGTTTGGCTGTGGCTTGCTTTTCTCTCTTTAACTTGACAGACTCCACATTCTTTGCTGTTTTCCTCGTGTGGGCATTCCTGTGCTTTTTGATGGCTTTGGTTCCTTCTCTTGGTCTCCTCTGTGATAACTTCCACAGGTTATTTAACGGTCCAGGCAACGATGTGAACTAAGGGTTTCACAGGCTCAGGCAATTGTTCTGATCACTCATCTGCAGGTTATTCTCTTTTGGAATTATCTGGCAGCAATTTGGAGCAGAGGCAGCATGGATGTGTCTGGGGAGGGTGTGGGTGTCAGTCATGGGAGCCCCCTTTTCCTGCAAAATCTACTGCTCTGAGTATTTTTCCATGTTACCTATGGAAACTTTGGAGTTTTCCACACAGATATCCCCCTAATTTAAATCTTTCTTTCCATTACTGCATTACTCACAGTTAGGCAGAGCTCAGTGAGTGTCTGGAAGTTAGTTAAAAGACCCACACTATCTCTGGAATATTAACTGTCTTCCCTCATCCATCCTGGTTGAATCCAACTCCTTTTCTCACCTCAGCCAAACCCAGAGAGGTCTCTGAAAAGTGTGAGTTAGTGGTAAGAAATTACCAGCTCTCACCTTGGATATGGGCAAAAGATGAGTGAAAAGCAAGACTCAGGAGCAAGAAAGCTCTCCTGGGAACATGAATCTGTGTGCAAACACATTTTCATAAAAAGGAAATTGTCTGACAGGGACAGCCACAATTATTCCAAATTTCATGCCAGACTGCTGTTTCCTCATCATGTTTCTCTGTACATCAGGGCTGTGTCTGTAAGATGCACTCTGAACTGCACACTGAAGAAAAGCCCTGCTGCTGAAAGAGCCCTAATTCATTTACTAACAGCCCCTGTTGCTGTGCTTCAATAATGCAATCATTTTCTCTGTGTCCCAACCATATGATTATTCCTGTTGTGTAGGAAATTTAAGTCCAAGGAATGTCAGATCAAATATAAAAGCCTAGTGCTTACCCATAGTTTTTATTCAATTAAGTAGCCATTACAGAGCTCATGCTGTTTCAAATGACATAATGCAGAACACAAATGCAGTCTTTTACTACAAATATATGTTCATCTAAACAAAATGGCACCAAAACAATCCAAAGCCATTACAATTTTTAGATTATTATGCTGAGGCTATCATTATATGGTGAGCAGATGCTGTGAAAGACAAGTGGGGGAACTGGGGCCTCCACAAACCACACTCTGAGCACAGCAGCACTGTTATTTGAGGTTTATTTGTGAAATTCTTTAATGGAGAGGAACAGTGCTGATAAAAAAAAATAAATAATGAAAACACTGAGCTGCAGCTTGGAGGACACTGACTTTGCAGGTGATGGGTGGGAAAGTCATGCTTAGGACCTGACACACAGAAAGAGGAGCCACAGCAGGGTCTGGGTGTTCCCCCCTAAAATGACTTCTAAAAAACTCTGTGCCTTCCCACCCACTCTCAAGCACCTCACAATAGATGTTTGCACATGCTTTCTTCACTGCCCACAGGATTTCTCCTGCTCAGCATCCCCGAGGACTCCCTGTAACCAGCACAGGGCCAGAGCTCTTGGCACCACCTCTGAAGTGATGCCCAGCACCACAAGTGCCTTAACCTGCAGGTTTTTCCTTTGTAATCCCCCAGCTCTGCACCTCTCCAGCACTGCTGCCCTGATGGGCTCCTTGGGAAGGCTATGAGATCCCTCCTGTCCCTCAATTCCTGCCCCTGCTCTGGATTTCTGTTTAAAGGTCATTAATGATGCACTTGTCCCTTGCCCTGGTGATCAAACACTCCTGTGGAAGGTGGGAGAGGAAGAATCCCCCTGGGCAGAGCTGGGAATGGCACCTGGATCTGTGCCCCCTGATGGAGTGAAAGGCTGGCAGGCTGTCACCACTCGCTTCCCCACCTCAGACACGTTGTAGCTGATTTTTGTTGATCCAAAGCTGGGCTAACACAGCAATAAAGGGGCTCAAAGCTGAATACAGAACAGTGCAAATGGACACAGGAAGCCTGTTATGATTTACCCCTCAAATACTGAAAATAATATGGAAATAAAGAGATGGCACAGAAACAGTTGTTGATTATGTAGAGACTGAAAAAACACACCAAGAAATAGAGTTTAGATGGTCACTTTCTATTTTTACAGACAAAAATCAATCCCAAACTTCCAAAGGTATTTTGTGTCTGGTTTATTATTTTCTTCCCATAACAGTCAATGTGGTCCAAGATCTCTGAATGTTATCATGCAGAGAGGAAGGACAGGCACAATTTCCCCACTCAAACCACTTTATTGACACTTGCAAGACAAAAATAAACTGCTCCCTGCTTCCTACACCCCTCATGCCAGCTTCTGTCTGCAACTTTTCTCTTTTTATTTTTTTTACTTTCAGCTCATTACAAGAAAGTCATTTTATTTTCACATTTTGCTGGCAGCTGGAATTCTCCAAATGAGGGAAGCAGGGCTGAGATGCATCTATCTCATCCCTCAGCAAAAATCCCGGCAACATACGGTGCTGTTATGACTCTGAGCTTTAGGTGGAGAGGGAAACAGGCATCTGGGCTGGGTTCATTTGTAACGCTGCACTTGCTGGATTAATATGGAAAGACAGATGAAGGCAGACACTTTAATTACTTCACCCTAACTTTTTATTACAACATCAAGTAAAATGGTGAGTTACAGAGGATAATGGGCGTGAAACATCTGGGATGAAGTCGCACACAAGCTCATGGGTTGTTATCTGCCAATGGGGTTTTAAATATTGATAATTTCTGTACATGCATCTTTGTGTTATTTCTGATCTTGATAAATCATCTCAGGATTACTTTGTTTTGAGCTGTGAGGTAGCTACTAGGACTGGGACCCAGCTTTTTTCTTCTGGAATTTTCTGAACTGGGACTGTATCGCCACGGCCGCCCGCTCTGTCTCTGGCGCGTCCATGTCTATGTCAAACTCCTCTTGGACCTTCTTTTGCCCATCTGCTCAAAGGAAACAGAACAAAAACATCAACAGCTTTTTCAGACAGGGATGATCATTGAACAGCACAGGTGGAAAATTCTGCTGCTTTCTGCTTCTTCCTAAAGATCCTTATTAAATACCGAGGTAAAAGCCCTTTATCCCTTAAGCTTATCCGGGTCTCCATTTTCAGACTGAGGAAAAGGCATCAGTAGACACAGCCATGGCAATGGGGAGCAGATTCAGGGAAAAAGCCTGGCACAAGTTACATCAAACCCCTCCCAGTGACAGAGCCTGGGGAGCTGGGCACTGAGGAGCAACATCCAAAGGGTGCTCAGCACTCATCCAGCATCTGGGCAAGTCTCCCCAGCCCAGGGAGCCAACGGTGAGGGACAGAGGGACTCCTCTGTGCCACCCAGCAGGGAGAACTTAAAGTTCCTTTCCAACCTAAATTATTCTATGTTTACTCTAAAAAAAGAGGCAGATTAAAATATTTTAAAGTAGAGGCATTAAGACCCTGTTCTTATCACACCTCCAACATGAGAGGAAGAGATAATACTTCCTAAGGCTAATTTCCATCCTTTCCACTCATTTCCTGCCTCATCCCTTCCAACACGCACAGCTCTTCCCCTCTGAATCATTTATGTCCAATCTCTCCACCACCGTGCTGCTTCCCTCACTTCTCTCCAGGCTCTGCTCTTGTCTTTCATCCTCAATCCTTGGCTCTTTGCCTTCCTTTATTCCCAGGCCCCAGCTTTCCCTTCAGCTGCATTCGGCCTCCACGTGGCCAACCCAGCTGACTCTGCTGAATTTTCCTTCACCCACCTACAAGTTAAAAGTGCAGCCCTGGGAAAATTCCTGCCCTGGTTGCAAAGATAACCCTAAACTGCCTGGACTGAGATGGTGGGAGCACAGGTTTGCCCCACTAACCTTGTCACAGCACTGAGTTTTTCACCATAAACTGGTTTGTTAAACTCACTGATGTGACTCTTGTCTGCCAGCCTGCAGTGCACATCACACCAGGAGTCTGCAGGGAGCTCTGCTTGGGGGAATTCACCCATTTTGAACCACTTTGCTCTTATTTCTTGACATTAATACCTCCAGGATGCTCATCCCCAAGTAGTGTTAATGCAAATAAAGGCAACACATTCAATGTATTATTAAAAGGAAAATAAACTTATCCCCCATTGTCTCTGTCCCGCACACTAGAAAACAGGGATGCCATTCCATGGTTTTAGCATGAGTCCTGCAGGATTTCTTGCCTTTACTTCTTGTTCTTACTCAGAACTCAGTTTTTGAGTCCATTTTCTATTCTAAACTGAGGAAATATTTAAAGGGAAGGTTTTGCAAAATTCCATATTGATTTTATTTTAACTACAGTAATCAAATAAATGCAGCTATGCTAATGTAAGAGAAATGTTCACTTAGTATTTTGTTTTATTTAGAAAACATTTAAGAAGAAAGATGAATATGGAAGAAGAAAGAAAAAATCTGGATAAAAAGAACAGCTTGAGAGCTCACCAAATTTTATTATCCAGACTAATGAAAAGCTAAGCTATCAAAACAAAGACTTTTGTGGAACAAAATCAATCCATTAACTTTATGTCATTAAATCACAGAATCATGTCATTAAATCTGAGAATCTGCATGGTTTGTGTAGCTATTCAAGCAATACAACCACCCTAAGTACAGAAATACAATTATAGTTTATCTTCCATGGGGAAAGGGATGTGAAGGTCGGAAATGACACAGCCAAGGAGAAACTGGAACTGATTTTTATTTGGTATTTATGGGTTAAAGGCAACCTAACAGTAAAGTGGAGTCTATCCATTGATTTTAGCCTTTCAGTGTAATAATTGCTGTCCTTTGGAAATGCCAGTTGGGAAAACCAGATGGGTGGATGAACAGACACAATTGGGTCTGTGGCTCTTGAAGAAATCTGGCTTGTACAGCTCATTTCCTATTTCAGCCAAGTTTTAGCACTGTCTTAACTTGCAACAGTGACTCAGCAAGCTCACGTTAACACTTAAGAAAATGCAGCATTTTGTGTAATTTGTCTCTAAAATTTCCAGGACACTTAAATCTTTGCTTGATGTGTACCATCATCACTGCCTTAAAATCAACTGTAATACAACAATTTACAACACCTTAAGGTCTAACTTCCTTTTATTTCTTTTGACCTACAGTTGTTGACATCAAAACCAAAATTCCATATGAGCTCTTCCTATATTTCTATTTTCTTGTCGCCACTGAGAAATGGTAGCACAAGAAGTTTTCAGCCAGGACTTAGACTTGTAATTAAGAAATTAGAAGTGTTCAAATGGGCCAAGATATTTATATGAATAAAGAAGAAATTCATAATTAGCAGATGGCAGGGAAATATGATTACACATATGTGCACAATACACATTACAAAGCAACATGTGCACTGTCTATATAGGTAATGTAATATAATGGACATTTCTGTATAATTTTCTTTCTCCCTATGCCCATATTTCACATTTTATACATGGACAGTCCATCCACACTTCCATACATTGAGAATATATATTAATACATAATTGCACAGCCATATTTGCTTAAAGAGTTCAAGTCCTATGTCAAACTGAAAAGAGCTGGATTGGGTATTTCCCAAATTTTGGGAGTGGGTTTGGACTCCCCAAACCATTTCCTATTGATAGCTGTCACAACACAGATACTTTACCAGATGGACTGTCAATCTCGAGAGAAAATTCAGTGGGGTGCCAGCTTGGGCTTTGTCTAAGGGAATAAAATTTTAGCTTTTACCTTGAGCTGCTTCTCTAAAAGCAGCCTTGTGATTTAAAAAGTATCACACCCTGCAAACAACATGGTTTTAATGGTTAGGAGCAGGAGTTCCAACTCCTTTGTGATAGAGGAGCTGGAACCAGGTGATCTTTAAGGTTCCTTCCAACCCACACCATTCTGTGATTCTACAAATTAAGAATTAACCAATAAATTACAATGGAAACCTAGTCTGGGCTCAGGACCTGCACAGACTAGAAATCACCTCACTGCACTGATAAAAAGATTGAAGTTTTTTTTCACCCTTCCTACTCCATATCCACCCATGGCACAGTAACTTTTCCCTGTCAATAGTTGTTCACATAACTCAAGCGTGCAGGCTGTTGGATTTGAGTCCTCAAATCATTAAATTTCTGCAGAGAGCTGAAAGCAAGTAGTAGAAATGCTCCTCTTTCATGCACTCCTGGTTTTCCTTTCACAAGGGATAATTAGCTTGGAAATGGTCTGAAAACCAAGGAAATTCTTGCTCTCAGCAGGCCACAGCACAGGTAAGCACTGGCACAGGTTTTATACTCCTGGACTTGATTTTTTCATTCCTGCTGGTGGGAGCCAACCATAAAAAAAGGTGGATAAGAATTCCCTCCCCATCTTCTGCCACACACAACCTTTTGTTGGTGTCTTCCCTTTCCAAATTAAATGATGATTCCTTCCACATGGGTATCTGAGGATACCTGGACTACACCCACCCCCAGGAGAAAACCAGGGAAAACAAAACTGTTGTCAGCAGAACTAAAGTCATGAGCTTCTTGTGATTTTACAGGATTCAGAGATGGCTGGTAAGCCCTGGCCTTCATTTTCTGCTTTCTGAGGGGGGATCTGCTTTCATTAGCACCACCATAAATAAATCCCCCTAACCCTTCCCACTAAACCCAGCTATTGCAAGGCTTTCCCTGAAAGATTTCTTCATACTTTGCTGGGCTCTTCTGAACACACCCTGACCAACCAGGGCAGCCAGAGCACATCCCTGCTGGGCTCTGATCAGTGCCAGCAGGGGAGGTAAACAATCCCACACCAGCAGTTGTTGGACATAACAAAGGATTGTTACCCAATGAATTTCCCAAAATCACATTTAACCATGGACTGGCTCTGGTGCCAACTGAGGCAAATCTGATCAGCGGTGGAGCAAACTCCTTGGAGAACTATTGTATTTGCTGGGAAATGTCCCAATGGAGGCAGGAATGATGAATCTGACTCCATGTTCTCAGAAGGCTAAATTGTTATTTTATGATACTGTATTATATTAAAGAATACTATACTATACTAAAGAATACAGAAAGGATACTTACAGAAGGCTAAAAAAATAATGAAAACTGTGACTCTTTCCAGAGTCTTGACACAGCTTGGCTCTGATTGGCCAAAGAGTCAAAACAACTCACAGCAGAATCCAATGAAACAATTTACCTGTGCATAAACAATCTCCAAACACATTCCACATGAGCTAAACACAGGAGAAGCAAATGAGATAAGAATTGTTTTCTTTTTCTCTGAGGCTTCTCAGCTTCCCAGGAGAAAAATCGTGGGCGAAGGGATTTTTCCAGAGAATGTGAATGCCACAAAGAACAACATCAACTGCCTGCTGACAAGGGGCACCCCACACCCCAGCACCATCACACTGCAGGGCTGGAGTCAGAGACAATTTATAGGGCACAGGTTTTCCCTCGCCCCAGGCAGCACTCATCCCAGCAGGGGAGCCTGAAGCAGCAACTAATGAGCTGCTTTCCAAGTCTCCCATCATCTTGCTCTGCTGCAGCTGAAAAAAGATCTCTGTTTTCCCTTTCCAGATGAAACAGCATTAGAATGCTGTCCCCATGATCTGCTACAGTGCCTTGTGATCCATGGCAAACACTGGATGGATAATGAAGCTGAAGGAAAACAATAAAATCTTACACATAAATCTACCCATCAAACTCTAAAGAAATGTGGTGCAAATGTAATTATTCACAAATGTGCCTCCAGCTATTTCTTTCATTTACTTTTCAACTATGAAGCAAAATGAATTGTGATAATGCTGGGAAAAGGAAACATTGCTTATTCCTTATGGGCCAAAAGTTTCAAGCAGCCTTTTGTGACATTTGAACACAGCCTAAACAGACCAGTCCTTCCCAGAACTGCTCAGGGAAGGGAAAAGGTTAGTGGGGTGGAAAAGGGGACTCAGTCTATTCTCAGAAATTCCCATCTTCGAGATGAAACAGAAATTGCTCGTCACATTCTGGAAAACCATTCAGCATGAAAACTCACGTGGGCTGAAGCCTGTACCTGGCATTTCATGTCTCAGGTGCCATCCTCTGCCTCTGCTCACCCTGCTCACATCTAACAGGAATTATGGGACCAGACTGAAGATGGAATACACTCATAAAAATACTGCATTTTTCAGGGGCTAAACTGCAGCGTTTGGGAAAAGAGATTCAATGGAGTGTGGGACAGACTCACAGGGCCAGAAGCAGTGTTTGCCTCAGGCAGGATCATTACCTCCCACTGCTCCAAAGAGTTTTCAAGCTGTGACAATCTTTATCCCAAGCTATTATACCAGCCCGTCCAATGAGGCAGAACAGCCCCAAATTAAAGAGGACCAAAATGGGCAGGAATCACATGGATGTTGAAACATCACATGGATGTTATCTTTATGTGATGGGAAGAGTAATTTTGTCTGCTCAGACTCCACAGAGCAACCAGCCAGCTGGAGAAAACACATGGATGCTCAGAGGTGTGGAAGCCACACTCAACTCCTCACAAGGAGCAGTTTTAAAAGCCAAGAGTTGATGTTGGCCATTCTTTCCCCTCTGTATCTCTTTGAGGGTGAGGAAGTAAAAGACTCATTTTTTAGGGGAGTTATAGAACCATGGAATGGCCTGGGTTGGAAGGGACCTTAGAGACCATCCCATTCCACCCCCCTGCCATGGCAGGGACACCTTCCACTGTGCCAGGCTGCTCCAAGCCCCAGTGTCCAGCCTGGCCTTGGGCACTGCCAGGGATCCATGGGCAGCCCCAGCTGCTCTGGGCACCCTGTGCCAGGGTCTCCCCACCCTGACAAGGAAGAAGCTTTTTCCCAATATCCCGTCTAGCCCTGCCTCTGGCAGTGGAAGCCATTCCCCCTTGTGCTGCCTGCATGAAAATCCTCTCTCCCTCCTTTTTATAAGACCCTGGAATGCTGCCACGAGGTCTCCCCAGATCCTTCCCTTTATTTGCTGGCTTTAAAGAAAACCTAACTTTGCCTAACTGTGAAAGGGGACCAACACTTCTCATTAGCTCAGAAATAATTCCCTAAGTGACCATTCATGATAAACTGCTACAATTGTAAATATTTTTGTCTTTAGTGAGATGCTGCTTTTCTGAGCAGACTGTGAGAAGTGTGGTGCAGGCTTAGGAATTTTTTCAGAAGGAAGATGTAGCTGAATGGAAAGCATTGCACAATTAAATAGCATTGCTGTTGTCTTGACTTTTAATGTGGCTGTAACTTAGTTAAACCAGAAAGGCAGCAGTTGGTTCTGAGCAGCACCAGGGTTGTTTAATGCATTATCCCTCTGCATTATGGATCCACTCTGCCATTGGATTGTTTTGCCTTTATCACACCACCAAAGCAATTAATCTATTTATTTTTTTTAAACAATTTAAATCTTCCAAGTGCAGCCTGACCAGATTAAAGCACAGCTGTTCCTTTGGCTCTTGTGTTGGTGTTGCCTTGTTCTGTGTCTCAGCTCTGACTGACTCTGTGTTCCCCAGGGCTTCCACCCCCAGCCCCCGGCGCGTGTCCTCGTCCCGCTCTGCGTCAGGGTCACCTGAGAC
Organism: Euphonia xanthogaster; assembly: GCA_034509185.1. NCBI lineage: Eukaryota > Metazoa > Chordata > Aves > Passeriformes > Fringillidae > Euphonia > Euphonia xanthogaster. Next base: position 5,285,460 of record JAYDZK010000086.1, read on the forward strand.
AGCTCCCAAAAAACACCAAGGACCTGCATCTCCTGCCCGCTCTCGCTCCCCTTCTGCAAACTGGTCACCTGCAAAAAAGGCCAAGAGCCCAACTCAGAGCCCATCACCTGCCAGGGTATTTGTCTGCTCATGAAACAGAACTGCTTTGGGTTCCAGGGCGGGCTCTGGTTGGGAAGGCTGAGCTGCTGAGCAGCCCCAGGGTTATTCACAGGGGGGAAACTGCTTGGGGTCATTCTTCGTAGTTAAAAACTTCTAAAACTAATTTGTAACATGAATTTTTTAAGCTTAACATCTCCAAGTGTGGGAGAAAATGGTGCTCTATAGAAAATCAGACCTCTGGGGAAAAGTCTGTCCCATTTCATGAGTGTACATGAGTTCTGTGGTCTACAAAGTGAGGGGGGCATATTTATGGTCAGTGTCCTTTGTGCAAACTCTAGTGGGAGGAGAACAGATTGTTTGGTGTCTTCCCCTCTTCTCCTGAGGTGTTTCCCAGGGGGAGTTCCCTTCTTTGCTAGAGAAGTTTGAAGCCTTAGAGATGAGTTGTAACATCTGTTGAATTATTTATTACAGAATTCAGATCAAGAAGGTGGTGGCAAGAAGAAGAAGAAAAAGAAGGATAAGAAGCATAAAAAGGATAAAAAGCACAAGAAACACAAAAAGCATAAGAAGGAGAAGGCAGCAGCAGCTGCAGTAGCTGCTGCTGTGGCTCCAGCAGACACCACCTCAGTGCAGGGAGAGCAGGAAGCAGAGACAGAACCCAAAAAGGTGAGGATTTGGGGCTTTGTGCAGGGTGGGTGTGCACTGCTCTGCTGGTGTTCTGACAGCCCGAATTCCAAAGTGAGATCTGGGCTCTGTGATTCCATGTGGGGATTTCAGTGCTGGGAGGGCTCAGCCTGGCCAGGCCCGGGGTGTTTGAAGCAGCTCTTTGTGTTTGTTTGAAGGAGACAGAAAGTGAACCCGAGGACAACCTGGATGACCTGGAAAAGCACCTGCGGGAGAAGGCCCTGAGGTCCATGAGGAAGGCGCAGGTGTCCCCCCCCTCCTAGGCCAACCCTTTGATATAATGTACATTTTATTTGGTTTGTACTCAGAATTCAGTTTCAAATTGCTAAATGTGTTTGAGCTTTAGAATATAACATTTGTTGTAATAATTGCTAGGTTGAGGTTCACCATGTACAAAGGGCATGGATTTACATTACAAAAGGTGTCCACAGTGTACTAGTGACATTCTTTCATTGACAGTCAGCATAATTTCATTTAGAGTGAGACTTTTTAGAAGCAGTAGGAATTTGTTTTGGAGGTTTGAAACATGACCGTCAGTTCCCTCGTTTCTTTGAAATCCAGCAGAGCCTTGAGCAGAACTTGTGAGGGGCTCATTTGACTTCTTTTGTGTCACTTACATGATGCTACTAACCTCTGTGGTTTGTAGGCTTGCCCAGGAGTAAAACCACTGCAGAATTCAAGGGAGTACATCTCTATTTTAATGCTTTCTACTGTTGCCTGTATAGTCTCCATTAAAGCCAATCAAGACTAGCAATTTAGAGTGGTACATAAATGAAAGCATGTTGTTTACCAGGACACTGTGGGTTTATATTGATGTAACATGTTGATTTGGAACACTGGAATTTCATTTGTATTTTTATGTTCTTTTTTTAAAGGGCAGTTTCCATGATCAGCAGACCCAGAAAAAAAAAATAATTCCTTCAGTTCCATAAATTTTGTTTGTGAGCTGTCGTTGCCCCATTCATAAATCTTGTCTCGTTATGGTTCTTCAGAATGGTCTGAGCAACTTTCAGAGCTGTGTTCTTTGAAAGTGTAGAGGAACCTGAACTTTGGATATTGTCATGTTTTCACTGTTCTTTGTTTTTGTTTTTTTAACTAAAGCTATATAAAGCTTGTGGATTAAACAAAATAAATTTCTAAATTTAAACAGATGTTGGCTATTTTTATCTGGACGTTTACATTTGCTAATCAGCTTTGTTTTGTGCAGGGTTAATGACTGCTCAGAGATGAGAAAGGGTTTGATCCACTGTGCTGGCTCTGGAAAAATTGGGGCTTTTAACTGGCCTGGTGGAGCAGGAAAAGCCCTTTAATTAGTGATGCTCCTCTGGAGTTCTGGCCAAGCAGGAGCCTAACAGCCTTACCTGGGCCGTGCTCTGAGAGGATGGAGAAGCTCAAACTCAGTATTTGCTGTGAAAATTGCTGGTCAGAACAAGGGAAGTGTTTGAAGGCCCTGCTAGAAATGAACAGCAGGTTTCATTAACTTGGGCAAGGAGCTGTAGTGGTGTGAGAGCTCATCTGAGGAATCCTGGGGGCTCCCTGCCTTTCCATGATCATGGAATCACAGAGTGGGTTGGGACCTTACAAAGCACCCAGTTCCAAGCCCCTTTTAATCACTGCAAACTTGCTGGGTTGCTGCTGTGGAATTCTTGTAAAAACTCCAGCTGTGATTGTGAAATCAGCTCCCTTCTGAAGCCTGAGGTCCTTCTGGAAGGTGCTTTTGAATTCTTTTTTGCAGCTGCAGTAGCTGTGATGTGCACAGGGAAGTTGGGGATGGGTGAGTCTTTCCTTGCCCTTGTGCAGGGTCTAACCTGAGGCAGGGCTGCTCCAGGTCCTGGCTGGGAGGGGAGGTTCCAGAGCAGCTCCTTCTGCACTTCCCTCTGTGCTGAACCTTCTGTTTCTTCACACGAATCTCATTGTGTGCTCAAGTGCTTGTAAACCTCCAGAGCTGGAATGCTGAGGATCACCACTGAAACATGTGTGATAAATTCCAAGAAGCTTCTGGACAGAGGCATTTTTCCAAGTCCATCTGGGTGGATTTGGTGCTTGAGGAGCCACAGACCTGAACTCAGGACGTGCTGATGCTCATTCTCTTGGATTTCCCCTGCATGTCCTGCAGGGGTGCAGCTTCCCGGGGTTTAATGCCTCCTCCTTTATCATCCCAATCTTGCTTCTACCTGGGCTTGGTGACCTCTGAGTGCCTTTTAATCTTAGCACTAATAGAAGTTCTTTAAATACATTCAGGGCCTGAGTCACTGCTTATCTTCCCTCACACCTATTTCCATCTCCTGCCTCCAGGGCTGATAAAGGACCTCTGGATGGGCCAGGCCTTCCCTCCACATTTCCATCTCCTTTAGAGTTCCTATTGTTGCTGCTCCCCCTGCCTCTTTTTTTTTCATCTATCCATAAAGAATGGTGTAGGCTTAAAAAGAGCAATTAAATGCAGTGGTTAAAAAGAGTATAACTTCTAAATTGTATTTAGCTTAGTATTTTAATTTCTTCCTGCTTATCCATTCAAGTAGTAACATTTCATTTAACTATCAATTGGGGTAATGAGCCCTCTCCTCTCCTGAGCTGTCCCTGCTGTTGCACAGACCCTTTTTAGCACAGAATCTCTGCTGGGCTGGGTTCCATCTGTGTCTGCTGTTCCTGACACCACTGAATTCTCTCCTGATCCTCTGATTGAGCTCCCCTCATCCAAAGCCAAACTTGTCTGATCCCTTCCCCGCTCCAGCTTCTTGGTTAACCTCTTCTCTCTGTTTTTAAATCCTTGTATTTGTAGTTCAGAAATGACCCTGCAGGTTCCTGGTGTGATGAGGCAGGAGCTGCCTGGATCTGACTGCTTTTTTGTCCTGGATCTGCTCATGCTGAATTTTGGCTTCCTGACCCGGGCCACCCTCATGAAGTGACAGACACAGGGTCTAGGTAAGGGACGTGCTGCAATGATTGTATCCAGCTCCACAAAGAGTTTAATTGGGCTGTGTAATTGAAATGGAACCGAGTCCTCAGCAGTGAGTGTGAGTCACAGGTCAGTCTCTGTAGCTGCTTCTGAAGAAAGATGTTTGTTGTGTCAACAGCTGGGACAATGGCAGGTGTGTGTGCAACAGTTCCAAGCTTATAGAAACTCAGGGCTGGATTGCTAAATTTTTCCACTTGTGTGACTTTGGCAATTTGCCTGGGAGCTTCCTGAGCCGAGGGATTTACCCTGAATTGCCTCAGGACACAGAACTGTTCTGCTGCTGCTCCCTGGGAGCCCGGGGTAAATCCCAGCACCAGGGCAGAGTTCTGTGCTGGGAGCCATCCCAAAACCTCCCTCACCTGAGACACATCCATGTCCTGAGCAGTGAGGGCTGCAGGGAGGGACCTGGGCTTGCAGGAGCAGTTGTGCACCGTGACTTCATTGGCAGCACCAAACTCCAAATCCCTGGGTGTTGGTGTCAAAGCAGCTCTGGGAGGAGCAGCTCAGCAGGGCATGAGGCTGTGTGTTGGTGGAGTTCCATTCCACCTGTTGTGTGTCATAACTGATGATCTGGTACAGGATCATCTCATAAACCCTTGATTTGTCTGCTTGAAGTCCACTGTGGATGTCACCAATATCTCAAAGCTCTGACAATTCAGTGGAATTGTGTTTCTCTTAAATCAGGTCTTACTCATAAATTACTATTGGAAGTAATTATATCTTTTCCAAGGTAATAAAAAGATTATTGAATCTCAGCACAATGGCATGGGGAGTTGTGTATTCCCAGACTAATCAGCAGTTTGACTTTTGAACTTTATGCAGCAATCCTGAATGAGTTCAAAGAGGCTGGAACTGCTGGAGTCCCTTCAGCTGGGTGTGGCACAGCAGCTGGGGATGCTCCCCCCCAGTGGCTGGAGGCAGAGGGTGTCCTGTAGCAGCCACTCTCACCTGGGCTCCCTCTGGCTCAGGATCAGATGGTCCAGCAGGATCTGGAGTCCTTCCTGCCGTGTGGCACTGGAGGGGTGACACAGCTCAGCTGCTCTGAGCCAGGCTCTGGGGGAAAGAAGTGCTTGGCTTTGTTAATCACTTGTTCAGTTTAGCTCTGACTTGAGCCAGAGCGTTTCCTTCTGCTGTGAGTGGAGCTCAGGGAGCATCCGACATGGACAGAGATCTGCTGGTCCACTTGTGGTGGTTTGTGTTTGCTGCCTTGGTGGCTGCAGGCTGTCAGGTGGTGAATTTTTCATATGTCCCATCCTGAGTGTGGATTAAGCCTTGGGAAGATGGCTGGGAAAAGTGGGGTTGATTTGAATTGCTCTTAAAGTAGGAGAACAACCGATATACAGAGGGAATGATGTTCAGGGAGGTCCCCAGTTCCCACTGCAGGTTTGTCCCTAAACATCCCCAAGTGGCTTTGGCTCTGTCTCACCAGGCTGGGAATGGACTGGAAGCTGTTCCTGAAAGGATGAGGATCACAGTTTGTTGTGGAGCTGAAAAGGAGGCTTTGGGTTTTTCTTGCCTTTTTTCCCAATCTTTTATTTAAAATCAAGAGCACAAAGTGCCTCCTCTGGGGTTTGCTGGTGTCTTGTGTAGGGGCTGTGCCTGAGCAGCAAACCGGAGTTGTGTGGCTCCAGCCCATCTCCCAGGGAGAGAAAACGCTGTGAAATTCTTCCCTGGCTGGGAGTGCCGGATTCTGCAATGGGAGGGGCAGGGCTGTGGGTGAAGCTGCCACCGGGGCGGGGCTGACTCAGGGGCCACCCGTGCTCCTTCGTGCCATGCTTTGGGGCTGGGCCGAGCCTGGCTTGGGGTTTGGATAACCCTAAAAATCAGCGCTGCAGGAGGGAACGTGCTGGCTCCCAAAGCGGGGCTGGGGTCAGGGCCAGGAGTGCAGCTCCCCAGGGTCGGGGTTTGCTGCAGGAGGGAAGGCTGAGCCTTCAGTGCAAGGGGTTTTAATCACCAAGTCATTAATTATCTTCAGCGTTCGTGCTGTGGCCGATTCTGTAAGAATCGGGGTTTTTTCCCATTCGGCCTCAATCCATCGGGAATTGCGTGAACACCTCCCAGGGCCAGGTGTGGGACTCGACCTCCGGGCGCAGCCCGGGATGGGGTCAGGAATCCTTCTGAACTCCCACAGCTGCTTCCTGGGGCCGAGGAGCTGAAGGCAGGAGGGATGTGGGTCCGGAGCGTCCTTCCTCCCACACAAAGGCAGGATGCAGCCGCCCCGGGCAGCTCCGGAGTCACTGCGGGGCTGAGAGTCCTGGAGCCGGGGCTGCTCCTGCGTGCAGCTACTGAATCCCGAGGAAAAACGGAGAAGGACCTTGTCCAGCAGATCCTGGGGAGCTCAGGCTGCTTTTGGTGTGGGGCTGGTCCGTGTATTGATCCGGGCATGGGGAGGAGGATGCTCTGAATCCCTGGGAAGTTCAGGATCCTTCTGTTTCACTTGAAAGAAACCACGGAAAACAGCTGTCCTGGGAAAGCTGCGCTGGGAGGAAGGGAATTGTGGGGAATTGTTCGGTTCCCCCACAGAGGCTTTGTGTTCAGTCCAGGGGCAGAGCTGCAGCTCGTGGAAATTGTTGTGGCTATGAAATAAATGGAATTCTGCTGCCGAGGTCAGCTGGGGATGGCCCCTGGAGAGGAGGGTCGGCGTGAGGGGCCAGACTCTGCAGGGCACGTGCAGCCCTTATCAGCTCAGCCAGAGCTTCCTCTGCCCCAGCCCTGACCTGTGCCGAGGCCGTGCCCTGCTCCGGGCTGGCCCCAGGGGCACAAACCTCCGAGGGGTCCAGCCCCTGACCCCCACGGGCAGTGGGAGAAGGGAATGTCTGTGGGGGCTCAGCCTGGGAAGCTCTCAGGAGGTTTTTTACCTGGGGGGACTTGTTGTAGTTCCTTGCTCAAACTCGAGCTTCAGATGAAACCAAAGCTGATGGAACAGTTGTGAGAAATGTGGATCCCTTTTAAGGCTTCCCCTCTCCAGGAGGGAGGAAGCTCCCATTAAAAATTGATAGTCTCCCTGTCAGCTGGATTTTAATTCAGCAAGTGGATTTGACTACTGATGTGAAAAAAATTACCTTTGTCACTGTGCTGATATTTTTTTAATGAGACAGAAATGGTTTGGCACCTTTCCAGCTTATTAAAACCTTTGTGAGTCCGCAGGCATGGGCACAAGGAGACGAGAAGGGAAAATTGCATTAAGTGCATGATTGGCAAAACAAAATTGAGCTCTTTTTTATTTATTTATTTTTAATCTATTACAAGCCTGTGAATGAATCTTCTATTATTTATGGGGGAGGATAAAGGGAGCCGTCCCTGTGGCTGCAGGCAGACTCCGCTTTCAGTTCAACTCTTCTTTCCAGACAGGGAAAGTGGACACCTGCTGTTATCCAGGACAGAGATAAGTGAAGGGAGCTGTGTGAAAAGGGAGAAATCCCCATGTTCTGTGGGAGAACAGGGCCCTGGGCATGACTGATCTCCACGGACACTGGGTTTGTGTCTGTGGTCTGTGGCTCACCACAGGGTGGATTTCTCCACTGGATAAAAGCCTTTCCCCTCCCAGGGGGATCAGACCCTTTCATCCCACGAGTTGAGCCCCCCCCCGGGTCTCCATCCTGGCCGGAGCAGCTGCAGGAGCTGCTGCAGCCCCGAGGTTTTGCTGCCCAGAGCCCGTCCCGAGGCTGGCTGCCTTGCCAGCGGGGTCTGGCCCCTCTTCAGCTCTGTTTTCCCCCTCCTGCCCCCAGCCCGGGCCCTTCCCTGCCCGCAGGGCCCCGCAGCCAGGCTCAGCCCGGGCCCTGCTCCCTGCCCCTCGCTGAGCTGGGGACGCTGGCACGCTGGGAATCCTCGTGGGATTCCCCTCCTGCCTCAGCAGTCCCGGTGCCATTGGGGAGATTCCTGTTGATGGAGGGCTGGATGAAGCTCATGTGATGAACACTGAGTGCTGATAACCGAGGCTCTTCCAGCAGCTCTGGGAGCTGCTTTGCTGCAGAGGGGCTGAGGAGGGGCTGGTCCTGCTGACACCAACCCCCAGGGAAGGGAGGGGGTTTCCCCCTGCTGCCAGCAGAGGATTTGGGTTTATCCTCTCCAACTGCACATCCCACTATTAATGAGCAGCCAGGGTACCATTTGAATTTTAATGGCATCACAGACACAGTGCTGCTAATTGCTCATTTGCTTATCTGGAATGAGTTTTAAATCTGTGAAAGAAACTTGAATCATGGAAACCTCTTGTGCAGCTGATCAGGGCAGGGTTAGAGAAGCAGCTGTCCGTGGTTTAACCCCTCAAAGGCAATTCCTCCCCTTCCCATCCCATTGCCCACCTTGCTGCACTGATCAGCTGGGATTCATGGCTGGGATAAAAGCAAAGGATTTAAAAGGAGAAAATCTCCACAGCCTCGGTACTCAGAGAGATGCTCTGAGAGCCTGGCTGGGTTTGGACATCCCTGGCCGGGCCAGGGGGCAGAGGGATGGCTCCAGTCCTCAATTATCTCCCAGGTTTGTGCCTGAATTTTTGGCTCTAGCCAGCTCTTAGGGTTGCTCAGTAGGAGCTGAAGAGCCTTACAGCAATCATTACACAGACAAGCCAGCGGGGTAAAGAGGTGATAATTACAATTGCAAAAGCAAGGACCCGGTGATCTGAAATACCAGAATTTCAGCCTGAGCAGGTCGAGCGTGTGCTCAGATAAGGAGCAGAGAGACAGGAAGATTTGGGAACTCTTGGTCCTGCCCTGCAGGATTTGTTGTTGTTCTCCCCATCTGCAGGGCACAGTGGCTTTGCTGGGGACCGCAGCTGCTTTTTGAGTCAGTGACTCAGGAGGTTTGGGTTCAGTTCCCTGTCCTGCTGTGGGTATCTCAGGGATTTGGGATGTCATTCCCTTGGCAGTGCCTCAGGCTGCAAAGTTTGGAGAAGGTGGAGGAGTTTCTGTTGCTGTGTTTGGAGAGCTGGAGCACTCTACATGCTGCTGCAATGCAAATAATTTTATCAGAAAGATTATTTCTAAATCCTGGTAGAACTGCGAGATCTTGGCCTCTTGTCCTGCCCACAATTCCTTTCCTTTCCTGAGTACTTGGAAAAATATGTGGCTCCTTCCAGTGTGACTCAGGTAGGAGGAAATAAACCCCACATTCATCATGTCACTGCTTGAGTCAGATCAGCATTTACGCCATGGCTTTGGAGCAGGGTGGCTCTGGGGGAGGTGTTCCCTTTGTTCCTTGGGATGGATGTCATCCAACCCAGATGGGGACTTTGCCCAAGGAACCTCCTGGAAAGCTCAGGGGATTTGGGATGCACAGCTTCACCCCACAGGCAGAGCAGAGATGTGAAACTTCAGCTGGTGCCCTGCTGTACAGAAGTGCTTTGGGTTTGTGGAGCTGACAGTCCTGCCCTAAAGTGGGATGGATTATCAGGTGCCTGCACTGATGGAATCAGAGAATCATGGAATGGTTTGGGGTGGAAGGGACCTAAAGATGATCCAGTTCCACCCCTGCCATGGGCAGGGACACCTTCCATCATCCCAGGTTGCTCATCCTTGGACACTGCCAGGGATCCAGGGAAAGCCTGTGCCAGGGCCTCCCCACCCTCACAGGGAAGAATTTTTCCCTAATACTCACAGCTTTGGATCAAGCCAGCCTGGAGATAAAGAGGTTTTGTGTTGGACTTGGGTTTTTGTGTGAATCTTTTTCTCTCTGATGTTGGGCTGCACCTCAAATTGAGCATCATGGTGTCATTGCTGTGACTGGATTGATCCTGCAGATCCATGGGAGGGGGACTGGAAGCTGGGAAGGAGCTGCTGCTTCCCCTGTGCCCACACACAAAGGGCAGCACACGGAGCCAGCAGTGCCTTCCCACAGCTGCCCTTCCCTGGGTCCCTCAGAGCTGCAGCCCATGAGAGCCCACAGCAGAGTTTGTGCATTTCAGCTCTGACAGAAGCCAGGCCACGGTGCTGGATCCCAGCTGGGATATCATGGACAGGGCTCATTAGGGGAGCCCTAGCTACCAGCAGCTTCCAGGCTTTTCAGATGAGGGGAATTCAGCAGGAAACCTTGCTGGTGTGTTTGATTGCTGCTGCAGGGCACTGTGGCTGATTTAACCACTTAATCAACCTCAGCCAGGCAAAGCTGGGGTTGTTATTCTGGGAGAAGCAGGTTCTGGAGTGCTTTTTTCTTCACCAAATCTCCTTATCAGCCCAGGTGTTTGAATCACCTGGGGACAAACCTTAAAAGAAAACAGCCAATACCTGAATTTATTTACTTTCAAGCAACTTCTATACATAAAGGTGGGGAAATATCGATTTTTAATCAGGCTCACAAAACTAAGGGTTTTTTTTCCCCAAATAACTTTTCAAACTAGAAATGCAGTGGATTTGGGGTTTTTATTGAAGGACTCCTTGTGTCCAGTGCTGCCATGGGAAGGTTTCCCAGCACTCCGACCCAGCTCCATCTCTGCCTCTCTATCCTTTCCAGGTCTCTTCCTGCAGAAGGAAGAAGCCCAAACCTTTGTTTCCTGATGCTCGCAGCAGAGGACAGGCTGATAGCTGAATTTGGAAAGTAGGGCAGCGAGAAACCCTGGGCAGAGCACAGCAACAGCCTCCTGCTGAAAGGGGAGAGTCAGGCATTCAGTTACTCCTGTTGTGTGTGTGGTCCTGGGAGCCAACTTTCCTTTCCCCCCCCTTGGATCTCACCTCCAAAGGCAGGAAGGTGACAAGCACTTCAACTTCCCCCGTGTTCCAAAGGAAGCGAGGTGAAAGCTCTGCCTGTGTCAGCATTCCCAAAAAGCTGCCTCTGGTGCCTCCGTGGAGGGGACCCACTGCAGAGGGAAACTTGCAGACAATGCCTGCTTTGTCCCCTCCCTGCTTCTTGGGCGCCCTGAGATGCTGAGTCCAAACATTTAACCACAAACTGCATTAATTACCATCCAGCTCCCCGGGGAAAGGACCATATGCCAGTATCCAGGGGAAACAAAAAAGGAAGAAGCACGGAAAGGCCATTGATTATTAAATTACTCCAAGTGCAATTACTGCCACCGACAGTTCTTGATGAACATTTCCTAGAAACATTGAGTTCTCCAAGCTCTGCGCTCAGAGCGGTGCTGACTTGGGCCATGGAGCACAGGAGTGACCCAGAAATTGTGGGATGAGGTCACCTTCCCACATAATGCCACGGGATGTGTCCTGTGCTGCTGTAACTCTGCTCAGCCCATGGCACAGAGCTGTTTTCTGTGGCAGCTGCGAGCTCCAGGGCCGGCTCCACGCGTGTCCTCAGCTGCTCGTTGCAGCTAATCCTAAAGTTTGGCAGCCACCCCGGAGGAAAATGAGCCATGCAGGGACAGCTGGTTGGGAATCACAGCAAGCTGTGAACAGTCTGACACTGGCAGAAGTTGGGTTTCCCCCGCAATCCTTGGAAATCCGGCAAAGCAAACCCTGCTCGACGCTGGGGCAATGAAAGAGGAATGAGCCATAACAAATTCATCCCTCCCAGGAGGCAGGTGATGGATGGAGCCAAAACCCCTCTCGGTGCCTGGAAGGGAGGGAGGAACGTGGAGCTCCTGGGATTGCTCTGCTGAGGGGGCAGCAGCTCCTCAGAGCACCTGACACGAGGGCTGGGCCTGCGGTGGCTGCGCTTTCACTGCTGCATCCCAGCCCAGGAGCCCGAATCAGCTGTGGAATGGGAATGCTGGTATTTATAGCCAGGGTGTGTCAGTCCTGCTTGCCTTTAATGGGTGTCCCTGGGCAGGTTCCTCTCCCAGCTGCGTCCAGCACGGCTTTCAGGAGCTCTAATGAACCCGGCAGTCAGGACAGGCTCCTGCTTCCAGCCACAGCCAGCACTGGATGCTCTCCTTCCCTAACCTCCTCAGCATCTTTCTCCTCACAGCAGTTTCATTATCATTTAAAAAATGGGATGTTCTTACATGTGTCCCACTGAGTGACAACATGACCTGTGTGCTGAGCTCCTCCCGTGCCTGAAAAATTCCCTGTGGAAATAAAAACCCATTTTTGAGCCCCGGGGTCAGCATGGCAGAGAATTCCACTGGAGGAACACGCAGAGCCAGGGCGGGAGAGGGCCTGCTTTCATATCTTTAACATCTGATGCCTCCAGTTTCAAAAGCACTTGGAAAGTTTGAGATGGAAAAACTGCTGCAGAAAGGCCAAAACTGCTGGAGAAGTGAAACAATCCCGCGTTGTTTTGCTGCTCTGCCAAATGGGGACAAAGCTCCTGAATGCAGCATGAAAAAATACTGAGGGAGTGACCCACTGAGCACACGTGGGGGGCCACAGTTGCTTTGTTCCCCCTGCGTGGCTCGGTGCAAATTTAGCTTTGAGTAAGTCACTGAACTTTCCTGACTCATTCCTCACTGCTGTTAAAGGTGGGCGATGCTCATTTCCCTGTGGATTGTTAGGAGCACAGGTGATTTATTATGTAAAGCGTGGACAAATTAATTATAAGTGTTCTAAAAAAGAAATAAATAAATCCAGAACAGTACAAACAGCAATTACTGGAGGAGGAAAGAATTGAGAGCTTTCAGACTGAGCATTGTTAGATGTTTCAATTTGAATGGGGAGCACGAGGGGTTTGGTAAGTGGTAGCTGGAAACCAGGAAAATGTCATCTGAACGTGAAATAATTGAAAAGATATTAAAGCAGAGCCAGGGCTGGTGCAGCTGGGTATAAATGAAATAAGCTATTAGCTGCTCTGCGAGATACCAGCAGGGGAGAGCTTTTGTTAGAGCAGAAATGCAGCAGTGGTGAGGGAAAAACAGCCCTGGCAGCTCCTTTGTGGGGCTGGGAACATAAAAAGGCCCCGAGAGCCTCACAGACCTCAAATTTGTTGCTCTACACCCACTTTTGTGGGCGCCGTGGGAGAGCTGTTTCTTTGTGCTAAACCACTGCCTGTGCTTGAGCAGGTGGGTCTGTGCTCTGGGGAGCTCTGGGAAGCACTGCAAGTTCGACAAAACCCTGGGATTTTGAACTTTTTGGTGAAGCAGAGAGGAAGGCTTGGTCCTTGGCTGAGGGGGGAGTGCCTGGCTCAGTGTTCCTTGTCCTGGAATAAGGACTCAGCTCCTGCCTTTCCCAGCAGGCAGAGGATCCAGCTTTCCTTTGCCTCTCGTTAAACCAGTCCCAGAATCCACATTTGGCCCCAACTGGTGCAAATTTCTTACTCTGCCAGGCAAAAAAGTGAATGCAAAGCCTTCAGCAAAGACAGATGCTTGTGGAATCTCTGGGACAACCCCATATAAGGGAAATTTCTTCCCTTGTCGGAATGTGGGTTCCAACAGCAACAACAACGGCAGGACGGTGTCCTTCGTGGTACAGGCTGCAATTAATGACCGGGTAATTACCAAGGGAGGTTCCTGGCCAGGGCTGGACTGCACAGCCCCTCATCAGTTTGGTTGCAGTGCCACACCAATTTCCAGCCCAGGCTGTCCCACCCCATGAATCAGCGAGATTCCTTGGACTCTAAACCAAGCACAGACGGATATTCCACTGGCTCCCGGTGAGCTGTGGCTGTCCAGAAGCCGCAGCAACAGAAATAAAAAGGACTTTGTCACATCGATGGCCCAGCCCTATCAGCTCCAGAGAGGGGCTCGCAGCAGTTTTTCCTGCTCCAGATGAATCCAAGGGCATTCAAAGCTGATATTTGCGTAAAGACATCCGGTTATGCAGAACCGAGGGCAGCGAACGCCTGGAGAGACAGGAGGTTTTGTTATTAGCAGCGAGCGCTCCGTTGGTAACCATTCCATGTGGAGCCATCCCGGGCTACATTTGGGTACAAATTACAAATTACAGGGAGGCTCATCCCGGGTCACAGACGGCATTGAAGTCACTCTGTGCCCCCTCGGGGGATGCCACAGCCCGGCCTGCCCTGGGAACGGCTCTGCCGAGACGCTCAGGTGCAGCTCCACTCAGACTATTAAAAATACAGTCTGGGCTTCCAAAAGGAAAGCGAGGACTGGGAGCAAGGGCGGGAGGCGCCGAGGCATGAAAGCCGCTCTGTTGTGTGAAGCCGCATGGGGAAAATGTGATCGTGGCTCTGCTGTTCCGCTGGAAAGGCTGGAAAAAGTGCAGTTTCCTCTCTTTCTGCTCTTTCACCCAGTTCTCCCGCACTTTTTTTGTCCGGCTCCTCAGTCCCTGACCTTAATAGTGAGGGGAAAATTAGGCTGGAGACTCAGCTGCCTCTTGGGATGGATTTTTTCCCCCTGACAGGAAAGCTGTTCGTAGTGCTCTGATGCGGTGGGTTTATAAGGGGAAGTTTCTAGATTTTAAGTTTTTCCCTTGAGGGTGAGGCAAGCTGAGGCGATGTCGGGGGAACACATACCCCGGAGCTGGCAGCTCCCACAGGGCATGGCCCCGCCGAGGCCGCTCCCAGACGTTGTCACCGAGCATGACAGCAGCCGCGGGCGGTGTCTCACGGCCGGGGCGCCCATGGCTGACACGGGGGTATCCCCGCCACCATAAAGGGACCCCCGTCCCTGAGGGGACTCCGCGCCCTCCATGGCCTGCGCTGCCCCTCAGAACTGTCCCCTCACGGCGGCCACGCGGGGACCCCCGTCCCTGAGGGGACTCCGCGCCCGCCATGGCCGCCGCTGCCCCTCAGAACTGTCCCCTCACGGCGGCCACGCCCCCTCGGCGCTGCCCAGCATTGTCCCCTCATGAGGCCACGCCCCCTCAGCGGTGCCCCCTCACTCCTTGTCCCGCCCCCTGGCGCGGCCCCGCCCAGCCCCGGCGGGCTCCAGGCGCGGGGCGGGGCCGCTCTCAGTCGCGCTCAGGGCGGGTGAGGGGAGCGGAGCGGCGTCGCCGTCCCGGCTGTGGCAGCGGCGGGCGAGGCGAGGCGGGGCAGGGGCTGCAGCAGCAAGAGCAATGGCGCTGTCCGTGCCGGTCAACGGGCTGAAGGAAGGCGATAAGGAGCCCGTCATCGAGCTCTTCGTCAAGGTACGACCGAGGGGAGGGGAGGTGGGGCGGGGGAGTCTCGTCCCGTCTGAGCGCCGAGGCGCCGCGACCGTTGGGCGCTGCCCTCCCCCCCCCCGCCATCCTCCGTCCGCTTTCCCGCCCGGGCGGCTCCGAGTCCCCTCAGGGCTCCCTCGGGCCCCGCCGTGCGCTCCCCGCGGACCCCGCCCGGCACGGGGAGCCCCTCGGAGCGCCCCACCCCGGACACCCCGCGGGCGCGGGGGGCTCCGCTCGGGGCGGCTCCCGGCGGCGGTGCGGGCACAAAAGCGGAGCCGAGGGCGTGTGCCCGGCGCCGGGAGGGAGTGCGGGAGCCGCGGTGAGTCAGAGCGCGCAGATGGAGCGGGCGATAGCGCCGGCGGACCGCAAGAAAAGTCGCTTTTTTGGGGGGAAAAGTGCGGCCCGGATGCGTTTTGCCGGAAGATTCTCCGCCCGGAGCAAAGGGTGCCGCGGGTGCGGGGCAGCACCGCGGGCAGCGCTGGCACAAGGGAAGAACCGAGTGCCACAATGGATCGCCCTCGCTCGGCATTGTGCGCCCGGCCAAGCGCAGGAAGGCGGCAAAAAGGCAGCAAAAACACGAGTTACTCCTCGCTCCCCGCCCCAAAAGTCTACTTTTTATGACGGGAAGTGAATATGTAAAGTAACACCAGGTTTTTATCCAAACTAGAAGAATGAGCATGTGTTGTGCTGCCCTTATCTGGCGAAGATACCATATGGTATCTCCACATGTTTTGCATTCGTTTATTGCTGTATGATGCAATATTTTGCATCCTCCGGGGCTCTGGTGATGCAGCATCTTACTTTTGTTTCGTATCAAAAGTAACACCAATTACTCCGTGCAATCTTCTCTTTCTGTGCTTAACCGTCCTTTAATGAAAGCCTCTGCAGGAAAGTATTTACATTCTTCAGATGAAGTTTCTTCCAATTGCAGTGAGAAAATCAGAGATCTCTTCATCTGGGAACTTGGGAGTTGCTTTGTATAAAAGCAACGATAACAAACATTAAAATTTCCAGCTATTTGGAAATAAGTTATTAAATATCGGTTTTATTTCTTAAATTATACTCTCTAAAAGTGTTGCATTTTTCCTCTTTTCATACTCCCTAATAGTAGTATCAAGAGGCACTAATGGGACCCCAGGGAGGGCATTGCAGTGGAGGATTCCAGACCTGATTTTGGTCAGAATATTTAGGCTCTTAGTATAGAGGTTAGAACTTACAACTGCAGCAATTAAGTTACAGATTACTCTGAATTATTTATAGCAGTGTATCTTTAATATAAAATGCCAATTTGTCTTCATCTGTCCTAAAGTTCGTCAGCTGATTTTTCTTTTTTTTTTTAACAAATTCGAGCAGTGATTGATGGCAGAATGATTTGGGGGCAGTGGGAAATCAGCTTTGTGGGTGTGTTTAAAGAGAATATTTCATGCATGAGGAGTGGCATGGAAGAAGCTGTAAAAATAGTTTTGAGAGAGATGTGTTCATTCTGATTAAATCAGAATTGGACCAATAAACGTGTGAGATTATATGGAAGGGGGAAATCAGGGAATTTTTCTGTCCTTTTCAGTTCAAATTTCTTTATTTGCATTGGTTTAAGAAGGCTAAATTTGGGGTTATCAGTGAGGATTTTTTCCCTCAAGGAAACCTTTTCCCATTGTTATGGATGACTGCTGAGCACTGTCTGCCTTAAGGATAAAGTTCAGGTTAAAATAAGATGTTATTATTGCCTGCCTTCACAATCTTCAGGTAAAGGTTATTTCCTGTAAAATCCTTCAGGTGGAGGACAACCCCCAGCCCAGCAGAGAGACCAAAACAGTTGTTGCACCTGGGTGTTGTGCCTGTCCCACTTTATTGAAGCTGTTGAGGATTATCAGGACAGCTTTTTTGTGAGGCAAATAAAATCTTGTTTTCTGACTCATTTAGATGCTCACTTCAGAAATTGCTAGGAGAATATGTTTATTGAAGAGAACCAGCAGTGTCTGTCCAAAGGAGCACTAAATTTGGATTTTAGTAATTATATTTTTTCTCTATGATTGGGATGCTCACTTGCAGTTTTTCCACGTGGTTGTGGGTGCAATCTAGGAAAAAAAAAAATCCGAAGTTACTGAGAATTTCTCCATGCAGATAATCACTTTTCAAGCCATGTCTGGGATCTACCTGTGCCCTGTTAGCCAGGGAAGCTCTTTCAGGCAGAGGTAGTGGAAAAAGTTCTGGACCAAACTCAGCCCAACGCCCGGCCCAGGGGCGGTGACTGCATGACCTGAGCACAAAGGATTGTAGCAGCCAGACCTGAGATGAAACAAAGATAGGGATTAAAGCTTGAGAAACAAACCTGTGAAGCAGGAGAAGGGGTCTGGCTCTGTGCCCAACCTGTGGGGTTTGAGCCTTATTAAATTGTGATCAGTAATGAAATAGGATGGGCTCGGCTGGGGAGGAGCTCACGCATGGCTGCGCTCAGTTGGGAACGGCTCTGTCACAGTGTTGTCACCAGCACGTTGATACGATTTTTCCCACCAGACAATGTATCAATCTGCTGTAATTTGTATTTTGATAGTCTGTGAGAACTCCGTGCAGGATTTGGGTACTTAGGTAAGAAACTGTTACAGTGGTGGTTCTGTTTCTTGGGGTCACAATGAAAACTTCCAGCACTTTTTTCATTCCAGAGCTGGTGGGCTGCCAGTGGTCTCTTTTAAACCAAGTGTAAATATTTTCCAAGTTTAATGTTTAAATGTCTTTTCTCTTGAGAGCTGATTAGGACAAAACCAGTGATGTATCTGATTTCATTTCGTTTCCTTGTCTGTTCCATGTTTTATTAACGAGGGAGGCTTCCATTGTCTAACAGGAATATTTTTATGTGCCCTAGTGGCATTTCAGAGCAGTGAAGGCTGCATTGTGGTGAATGTGCTCAGAGAAACTTGAGCTCTGGGATTGGAGTGCAGCTCAGACAGGTCACTTGGAATAATAGCTTTGCTTTAGTTGGTGGTGTGTGGAATTTTATTGTAAATAAAAACCGTGGTGAGGTGACTTGGTCAAATAGGCCCAGTCACCTGTGGAAATCACAGAACAGTTACAGAACTGCCTGTGCAGTTCCTGGAAGGGAGTGGGTGAGGATGGAGCTGCTGAAAGCTCAGCCCTGGGCGTTCTGGAGGGCACTCAGTGATTGCATCCTCTGCTCCTACCGAGGTGAAGACAGAGAGGGTCAACAAGTTCAGTGTTAAAGGAACCAAACACCAGGCTCCACTAATGAGAAATTCAGAGCTGTGTATCTCTGCTGGCATGGCTTAAAGCAGATGTAGGGAACCAGTGAGGAAGGTCTCCCCTCTGCACTGGGTAACTTGTGTGTGCTTGTAATTCATCAAACCTTGGGTTTCTGGCAGCTCTCAAGGAAGATGTCATTGCGAAATGGGGCACCTGTGTTGAAAATCAGATAGAGTCTGCTGTCTGTTTACCCTTGAGTTGTCTGTCAGTACAAAAGAAAAAGCTGTGATTTCACATTTAATAAATGCCCCACTCTGAAGCACTCCCAGTGACTGTAGCAGAAGCTTGTCTCCACTTTTGTGTATCTGAACCAAACAGAGGTTTGGCAGGTGAACTGTTTGTCTTCCGGGCTTGGGGTCTGTTTTGTTCAGTGCAATGCTGGGGCCAAGGCAGGAAGGGGATGTGAGCATCTCCAGAGGATGGATGTGTGTGGATTCAGGTCTGCCTTTGTCTCACCCTGTGCTCATTCCCTTATGTAAGCTCTGCTGTAGCACTCTGCAGCCCTGTAGCTCTGTACATTGGTTTATAACAAACCATCCCTGAGCTTCTTTGGCATCAGTTTTTATTTTTTTTTCACCCACAAAGTAGCTGTATGATTTAGAGGCACATCAGTACAAGGAAATAACAGGACTGGAGACATGCAGTGCTGCTTCTCAGAGATAGTCTTGGCAGGGTTATTGCTTGATAATCTTATTAGATAAGTCTCCTCCTTATGCACCAGATCATCCTTGGAGGGTTTGATGTAACCTCAGCAGCTGAGAGCCTCCTCAGCCTGTCTTTGATATGTGTTTGTTGTAGACAGCAAAATGTCATGTGAGGGTTATTTCTTGGGAGTGTTGTAAAGGAGCCCTTTGTAAACTGAGGTGTAACCATTGAGTTCTATCCTGTGCTCAGTGGGTATAAATCAGGCCTTTTCCTTCTCTGGTCAGCAAACCCTAATTCCTTTAAATCCTGCCTGGGGAAGTCCTCACAGCCAGAAACATCCTCAGCTTCTTCATTTGGGTCTGGTTGGTGATACAGGAACTGGTGCTCTTAGTACAGAGACGGTCTCAAGTGTAAATGTTAAATTTTTTTGCAAATCATTGGTAAGTAAGCTTAAAACCTCCTGGCAATAATTTCCAGAGGGTTTACTCATTTCCAGATGAGTTAGCTTTCCTTCAGTCAGGAATTGCTTCTGAGTAATGGTTGTATTCCCTGGCATCCCTTCTCCCCTTCCCAATGATTAACATCAGACAGCTCTGATTGTCGGGAGAACTCCTGTTTGACTTTGCAGCTGAAATGTGTCTGAACACTCAGGCACTTTTCCTCTTTTCCCCTCAGAGGGCTCTGAAATTTGTGTGAATTCCCAGATTTCAGCTCGTGGCCCTTCACAGGCCCAGGGCTGGGCTCTGTGGTGGTGCCTGTGAGTCACTCCCTCCGTGGGACACATGCCATGGGCACATTCCTGCAGCACAGCTCCTGCTACAAAAGACAAGTCTGTCCTCAGTTTTCCCAGCTGGGATTTCTCAGGGTGTGCATCCAGGGCTTGAAGTGGAAGGAAAAGCCTGTGTGTCAGAGCACACGTTGTGGGGCAAACTTTGGGGCCTGGAGGCTGCTGGAAGTCAGGGATAAAGGAACACTGAGGATCCAGGGCTTGTCCTGATGTTCTGGGTGTCAGTCTGTGACTGAGTGTGCAGTGATGAGTTCACCCAGCAGGGAAGGGCCCTGTGAACACCAGCATTCCTGTGAAAATGAGTCAAGAGAGTGAGATCCTCTTTAAAGAGAGTTTTGTGGGGGCATAAAGATGCTTGATTGTTGAGAAGTAACGAGATATGAGAAATCCTCACATCAACTTAGGGAGTGGGTGGGAGGCCCTGCTAATCTGGCAGTGGGCAGCCCTGGGACAGGATTAGCACGATGAGAAGTTGGTGATCATCCCCCTCCCAGCCTGGAGTGACTCATGGCACTGTCTGCTCCTTCCATGGCTATCCTGACCTCATCTTGGGCATGGAAAGAGTTCTTTATTCGAGGAGCAAGCCTGTCGGTCCTGGAATGGGGAGGGCAGAGAAATCATTGGTTCTCTGGATGTGGATTTTTGAAGGCTGAGTTGTCCCTTCCAGGAATCTGTATTTGAAGGAATCTAATTGGGGAATTCCATGAACTCCAAGCTAAACAGTAAGCTGTGTGCTCTGGGAGGCGACTGTTGGACTCTAAAGTCTGAATTTTTAAAGTGTTCATTAGCTCAAAGGGACAAAGAAAAAAAAAAAAAGCCCTGGACTGTTTTCTCACCAGTGTGTGTTCAGATTGTGTTTAAATGAAACATTTCTTGTGATGTGACAATCACAAGGCCTGCAGGATTTGTAACAGTGCCTGCACCAATCCCAGCTTCTGGCCAGGCTGGACATACCACTTAAAAATCCACAAGAAGGACTTTTAAGACTGGATAACTGTACTTGGCAGTAATTGGATTTGTTGCCTTGTTTTGGTAGATGTTCACTTTTCCCAGTGAACTGAGCAGTGCAATTCTGTAAAGCCTGAACTGGACAAGTGTGGGAGAAAACAAGGTGGTTTTTGTCTGCCAGGGGAGGCATTTGGTTTGTCTAAGACAACAAAATTTAATTAAGGTGGTGGTTGGTTGCAAATAGATGGTTCATGGAAAAATAGTTTACATCTGTATTTGTTATCCACCTAATTTGATTTTTATCTTCAAAGTTCTGGGTAAATAAGCTGTAACAAACAGCTTATTGTCCTCATCAGGTTTGGGTTTTTTTCCTTGCATATTCTTCAGCCTGGAATAATATAGTTTTAGTCTTAAAATAGATGCTAGGTGCTCCCTTGTGGTATTAGTATTTGTGCATATTTTAACAGTAAAAACACCCAAACCCAAAATTGTTATGTTGTCTTCACAGGAGTTTCAATAGAGGTTTGACTTCAGGACCTTTAAATCCTTTATTTAGAATATTTTTTCCCTAAATATATATATATATATAATAGTTAATTTTTTTAAACTTGCTTTGAATAGTTTGGGGGTTTTAATTCAGGTCAAATACATTTGTGGCACAATCTGGATTTTTAGGGTGTTTGCTTCTGCTGAAGTGAAAAACATAAGCTAAACTGCTGTCAATGACAAACATCTTTGTGTGGGAATTCTCTGAGAGTTCAGACTTATTCCTTGTATTGTTGGCCAGACAAAGGGCAAGGAAAGGAAATGACTGAGTTCTCCCCACTGAATCTCCATATTAGGCATAAACTAAATATAGGAGTGTAATCCAGGAGTGAAGTCATATCTGTGTGTTTTCCTAATGGGATCAGTCAGTGCTCCTGGGCCAGCCTCCGAGGTTTTTGGCTCTCTTGGAGCTTCACTATTTTGGCTCTGTCCTTCGGAGAGCTGCTTTTCTGAAATAAAGGAAACAGCTTTTTTTACGTGGTTTTATCTAAAAATAAAATCAAAGCAAGTCTAGGGAGGTTTCTGTGGCCTTTCAGGTGCTGCATGAGGTGTTGTGGAGCTCAGGGAGATCAGGACACAGCTTCCAGAGGAGAAACTCGGCTCCCATCTGCCAGGGGAGGGGGAATTCAGTCAGGGAGGTGCCTTTTGGTTGTGCATGGCTTGTGTTGGACAGAGAGCAGGCCTCCCCCAGTCCCTTCACTCTGAAATAGAAACTCCAGCCCCAGTTTTGGTCTCAGATAATGTTTTTCCTCCCCAGAGCTTCTGAATGTGCTGCTGACAGGGGAGCAGGTTCAGGACTGGGTTTTGAGAGGCTGCTGGGAATTTGGGCACTTTGTGTCTCACTGCCCCTCCTTTGTGGGCGCTGCTGCTCCCAGCCCAGGCTGGGGCAGTGCTTGAGCTGCACATCCTGGGTTGTACCAGGCTTTAAAGCCCCAGCTGGTGCCTTTTGGGCTGGGATTTTGACATGAAACCCCTCTGGGTTTTGCTGGGTTCAGTCCAAGTCAGCTGGGCTGGGATGACCTGGAGGAGGAGCAGCCCAGGGTGAGGCTGGAGCAGCTCTTGGTTGCTCTCTCTGCTCATCTGCCCCAGCCCCTGGCTCATCTCTCTCCAAGTGAGGTTATAAATACCACAAACACAGCTCAGCTTTTCCTGTCCCACGGAAGTGAGGCACAGCCAGAGGTTTATTTGAAGGACTGTGAAATGCCACAGATGCAGATTTGACTGGGTTCTTCTGAGCCCCAATGACAGCGTTTGCAGGTCTTTCCTCTCACTTTGGTGCTTCATGATTTGGTGGGGGAGGTTTGGAAATGGGTCTCTTGGGCTGTAGCCAAGGCACACACTGTACTGCAGCAAATTGAATAAGTCCAGGGAGAGAGAATCGCTGTCATGAACAATTCCTGCTCTAGGTTTATGTGCTGGAGACCCAAAGGCAGTTTTCAGGCAGTGTAAAAGAAACCCTCAGTGCTGCAGAGTTAATTGTCTGCTAGCTGTTTCCTACCAGAACATTGCAAGATTGTGTCAAGATGTTGCCCAGCACGTTGCAGTCAGCGTGGCCCCGCTGATCCGGTGGGGTTTGTTCAACACCAGCTCTCTGTTCAAGGTACTGCCACAGCAGAGATGCCAGGCCTGTGCCATTAGTGAATAATTGGATTTTCCTGTGCCAGGCCAGGAAGTGTCCTGAGTCTGTCCACAATAAAGGCAGAGTTTTGTGTTCCTGTCATTAAGCTCATTTCTTCACTGGAGAAAATGGTGATTTGTATTTAAAGCAGGTTTGAGACTCTCCATCTGATTCTTCCAAAGGGTGAGCATGGAGTAATTCCTGTTCTCCAAAGGACTAGAAGCACTTAATTAAATTCTGCTGAATTGTGAATTTACTTCCCTACACCATCAGGATCCCACAGCATCTTCCAAAAGCTTTTCAGTGAGAATTGGGCAGTGATGAGGAGGAGCTGCAGGAAAGTGTGCAGGATCAGTCTGCTGATGATTTTCTTGGGAGCAGCATCACAAGGCTAAAAATAGCATCATCCTAAAATGGTCAGTGGCTGTTCCAGTGTGTGACACAGAGGGGACTTATCAGAAAGGTAATGACTGAAGGGGCAGCTTGGATGGGCTGGCAAACATTCCTTTCCCTGCTGAAAGAGCCAGATCTCAAGTAAACACAGTCACTTGAGTTAATTATTTTGAAGTATTTTTTGAGTTTAAAGGAATTTCAGCTGAAGTGGAACTTGGGTTGGTTACAAATGGTGATAAGGGTCAGGAGAGGCAGTGGTAACTCAGGTTGGTTTTGCCCTGGGTGTGTTAATGTCAATCAACATCTAGCAAATGTACACTAATTATCTTAGGGAATTCCAGGTGTCAACACTGACCTGATGCTTTTTGTTTTCCATTTTCCTATGTTTTCCTCAAAGGATTGGCTATTTAAAGTAGCAGTGATGGCCTCAGTTGTTCAGTAGAGCTAAATTTGGGCAGGGTGTGGTGGTTGTGACTTGAGAGTTTACCTTCATACAGTGTTACCAAATTAAGAATTCACTTTCAAAAGGCGCTTCTGAGGTCCTGAACCCTCTGCAGGATGTGCTGTTGGTTTTTCTCCCTGATTCCCACCTTTCCTGGGTTTGTTTATCGTGGCAGGGAGGTTCTTTGGGCTGTCAGCCCTGTTTTTGTGCCAGCCCATGAAATGTTCTGTTCATGTGTGCTCTGCCTGGTGGCTTTGCCCTGGAGGTCGTGGCCCCAGCTGTGCCCTGTCCTGGAGTGCCAGAGGTGACAGGAGGAAGTGTCCCTGTCACTCAGCCCTCAGATTAAATCTGGCTGAACTGGATTTAGTCAGGGCTGGACTCTGCCTTGCTCCCTGACCTGTTCCTCCCCTGAAAACAAACCAACTCCCTTCTCAAACTGCAGGTCCGGGAGGGTGGCAAGGAGTGCAACACTACTGCAGATAAGCTTTTCCAGCCCTGCACCTCACTGCCTTGTCACTTGTTTTGCTTTTGAATAAGAGGAGAACATCAATATTCATCAATATTTGAGCCTCTGGGAGCCTTTAAGGTCTGCTTTGCTTTGCAGAGTGGGTGTGAGCACCGAGCATCCCCGGGGCTCGTCCATCCCTGCCCGAGCACAGGGAGCAGTTGCAGTGATGGCACCGTGGGGAGCATTTGTTCCATCGATTGCTGTCACTCCTTCCATGGCTGCAATTCTTTACCTCTTAGCTGAAACACCCTCAGTCAGCAGCACAATTCTGCCTGTTCAGCTTGGCAAGGTAAAGGTCCAGGGGTTTGGGCTGATACAGCCAGATCCTTCTCATGTGTGGAACATCAAACCACTCCTTTCTGTATCCTCTGTTCCTTTATCTCACACCTTGCAACTGCTGCAGGTTTTTCACTTGAATGGCTTTGTTAGTTCACCTTAAACCATTTCCTCTCAAAACAGTAATCCTTAAAGGATTATTATTAATTACTCAGTTTTGGAATGAGCTTTCTGCTCATTAAGCATGCAAAATTGATTGTTGTCTGCTGGTTTGAGGCAATGGCTTTGCATCATGCTGGGTTGCTCATGCTGTTTTCTCAGCAGGTTTGGTTTTCATTGTTAGAACTCAAGACATATTTCAAGATTACTGAGTTGAGGATTTGAACATAGACTCTCTTTCATTTTCAATTTCCCCCCAATCTCTTTATTGGCTGGAACATTATTCTTCTAGACTTTGCAGAGTGCAGCTTTCCCACTTGGGGGAATGGGGATTTCCTTGCTGCTGCAGTCACATGGCTCCAGTCGTTGTCTCTGGTGAAAAGTACTCTGAGATGCCTCTAAAATGTCTTTATCCCTCTTCATCCAAACTTCTTTTACCACTTCTGGTAAAGATGTCACATCTGGGAGAAATTCCCTTGAGAGTTTTGGGTAAATTAAGAAATGGTCTTCTGGTGTTCTGCCCTTTCCTTTTGTTCTATTTTTGCAGGCAGAGACTGAGCTGGATTACATTGCTCATCAGATGCACTTTGACTTTATTATTTTTCTGCAGTTATTTGATCTAGCTTGGGAAACTTGTAGTGGGCTCCTTTTAACTGATTAGTATTTGAAGCAGTTTTGCAGAAGTCTTTGGGACCAAGGATTTCTAGAATTCTCAGATCTGTGCTGTATAAGAAGGGTTTTGTGCCCTGAAATGTTTCTTTGCTTGTCTGGCTTTTTGTTGGTCTTGCAATAAACTTCAGCACTCCCTTGCTAAGGTAAATCCACTCAGGTTCTCGTGTCAGGAGTCAGGTTAATTTTTATGCAGCTGTAAAGACAAACATTTCACAATTTAAATGGATTTTTTTCCCTTCCCTTAGCTTGTTCAGCCACTCAAACAGATGTTTGATTACTTGTACTCTCTGGGGTTTTGTTTTTTTGGACAGTCTCATTTGAATGAAATCACTGCTCAGGGGAAGAGAAAGGGAGGAGGTGGCTTCCAAGCTAAGCTCACTCCTGCAGACACTGGGATAAGTAGATTTTGGGGGTTTTTCCCTTTCCCAAGGGCTGCACTCCTGCATGGGCCGAGCTGCTGGGCTCTGGGAGTTGCCAGGAATTTCAGTGTGGCTGTGATAAACCAGGCTGGCTTCTCAATGAGCAGCTGATCTTCCTGCCCTGGAACTCTCCCATTCTTGTTTGAACTTCCTTTCTTGTTTAATGTTTCTTTAAAAATAGCTTTATTTGTTTTCACAGAACTCTGTAGAGCAGCGTTCTGGAGGGTGTGTGCTCTGCTCTCCCTGTGCCACGTCTTCCAATTAACAAGGTCTTTTTTGCCACCTTCTCAGAAGTTTTTTGTATTAAATTCTGTTTGTAGAGGGTCACACGCAAATGAGAAATTCCATGTTCCTTGCTGTGTGAGAGGTGTGGCACTTTTCCTCTCTCTGGTCCTAATCCCTACAATTGAAAAGCTGAAATTCAGTGAAATTAGATATATGGTGAGGTTTTTGGATACATATCCTTCCGTGGGAGATGGTAGAATTGGGAATTAGCCCGAATTGCAGGCAGTTTGGCAGTAGTAATATTACCAATATTACTGGTACTAAAGATTTTTAGGCTGGTTTTAAAAAGAATTTGAAATAAAACCCCAAAGCTTCTTGGTATAGAATGACTATAACCTCGTTAAATAACAAATAACCAATGCTGAGGTTAGTGCAAAGAAGTCAGCATTTAATATTTGCTTTACTCTGATGGTGATGAGGATTAGACACTGAAGACATCCTGAAATTTTAAGGCCTGAATTCAAAGACCAGGCAATGACAAGCAACAATTAATCTGTGATTAACCCCTGCATGTCAAATCATGTCAGATTTCAGAGTGTTCTTCTAATATGTAAAGTTTAGAGTTTATTGCCAGCACAGCTCTGTTCTGGCAGAGAAAATCAGAGGCAGGAGTGAGTCCTGCAGGAGCAGCCACCACAGTGGGGACCTCTGAGGAGAATCCATGGGTTGAGGGGGAATCCAGAGCTGGCTGCTCCTGAGGAGGGGCTGGAGCATCAAACACCAAGTGGGCCTCTCAGGCAAACAGTTACAGAGCAGAATTCCTTGGCTCCAGTGGAGCCAAAGTTTCTTGGCATTCTGAGTGCATTCCTTCTGCAGTGTGTGCTCAGAATAACTTGGGACTTTTTGGAGCAGAAGTGGGACAAACGTTTGCAGACAGAACAGTCTGGGCTCCCTTTGGGCTGCTGGGCTTTGGGAGCACATCAGGGTTTGTTCACAGCACTGTTCCTGGGCTCTAATCCCCTCTTCTGACTCAAATAACCCAAAAAGCCTGTCCTAAACCAAAGCAGATGCTGCTGCTTGGTTGTTCACTTGGAATGTTGCACTCGTGTTGGGAGAGAAGGAAAGCTTCAGGATAAGTAAATGCATTTGACCTTTTTTGGTCACTTTGATTTTGGCTTAGGAGCATGGACCTTAATGAAAGCCACAGGTCAGCCTGAAATGTTAAACAACTTTTTGTGCAGTTCTGTGGTGTTTAAAGTAGGCTTGGTTTGGATTCCAGTGGGCCAGGTAAAGTTTAATGGGATGGGGATTTCAGCCTGTGCTGTTACTGCAGTGTAACTCAGGCTTTGCTTGAAGTCTGAGGACTCAGATCAGTTCTGAGTCAAGAATTATTTCTGCTTCAAAGCATGGATTGCCCTGGGCAGTACAAAATATCTATTTTCCTTAGATAGGATGCAGTGTTGCATTTTTCAGTCCCTTTTTTCCAAAGGTAGATCAGACCTGACACGTGGCAGCAGAAAAAGCAGCTGAATATAAATCTGTAATTTAGCTGTAGGAAATGTCAGTTCCAGTGTAAACGTGGGTGGGGGGGGAATTGCTGAAATCCAGCCTGCTGTGTGCAGGGACAGTGATGGGTTAAATATTAACATTATCTGTTTCTAGATGCTTCTAGAGTTCACCCTCCTGAGCAAACACATGGCAGAGTTTAAGACAATCCATTAACAATACTCTGCTGCAAGTTTGACTCTACTATCCAGAGATAAAGCTGGCAATTTGTAATTTGTGGCAGAATAACAACTTCCTTTCTCTGTCAAGTCTTCATTAATGGCACTAATAAAGGTTTGAAGAAGACTGACTCTATCTCCAGCCAGGTCTTTGGGAGCTCTGACAGGAGGGACACTTGCAGGAATGAGTCCATTAGCTGTAGGGACAGTAATTCATTTAAAAATCCTCAACAGCTGTTAAAGAGTCTCAGCTTTATCTGCAAAGGCCCCATGACTTCACAAAACCCAAAACAGCTTTGTGAATTTAAGACAGTTTCACTGAAAAACTTTCTCTTTTCCTGGCCTTTGAAAATCTTGCTGTTACTCTTCTTAATTTTCGAAGTCTTTCTGAATTCTCCTCACTGTGATGATGAAAGAATTGGCCAGGCTTTGAGAATTGCATGGATGAAAATCACTCTTGGAAGGACTCGAATAATAACAATAATAAGCAAAATCCATTGAAGCTCCTCTGATATAAAGTACATGTCAGGATAATCTGACATATTTGGCTGCTTTAAGTACTGAACCAGTTCTCAGAGGATTGAATTTTATAACAAAGGTTTCCAGTGCCTCACTCTAGCCCAGAAAAAGCTAAAATTTTCCAACTCAGCAATGCCTCCTTCATCGTCAGAGCGATGATGAGATGGGTGCTATCACTGGGAGCTCACTGCTGCTTTCCAAAGGGCCTTTGTGGTGCTGGGACAAAGACTGCTTGATAAATTGCCTATAAAAAGTGGCTTTGGGATATTATTTAATTGTCAGTGAAGTCTCTATGTACTCACAGTTATGTCTTTCCCCACAACACCTGCAGTACAATCCATTCTCAGTTCCTGGCTGCCCTTGGCTCCCTGGAGCACTGCACAGGCAGAGATAGAGGCCCTGAACTGGGGAGATGACTCCAATTAATTAGAGAAGAAAGAAAAGGGAATACTAAAGAGCAAAGAGCAGCATTGCCATTGGAAAGCTGCCATCAGAAGGTGTGGCTGCTCAGAGGAGGGTGCTCAGCTGCCAAGGGCACTGCAGCCCTGGCAGTGTCACAGATAACTGAAATATTGCTCTGTACATTTTCTGAGCAGCTGGAGGACGTGACAAGTAAAAACTTGACAAATGTGGCACTTTCAGTTGTGCTGAGTGTGTGTTTGAGTGAAGCTGTTGCAGTGGCTGTGAGATGAGCAGAGGGCACAGGCCTGCCCACATTAATGAGTGCTCTGTTCTGTCCTGCAGGCTGGCAGTGATGGTGAGAGCATAGGAAACTGCCCCTTCTCCCAGAGGCTCTTCATGATCCTGTGGCTGAAGGGAGTCGTGTTCAGTGTCACAACAGTGGACCTGAAGAGGTAAGAAATACTTGGTTTATTGGGCCAGCAAGAGTTCAGCACCCTTGGTGGAACAAAGCTTTGGCCAGAGCTTTTGTGGCTCACAGGCTGGTTTTGTGAAATTAAAATCTGTCCTAATAATTGACTGAGGCAACCTGGATGGAAATGGTGCATTCATTGCTGGTTTAAGCAAAAATAATGGTAAGTTCTCTTGAATTTGTTCAGTGATGCTCTTCTGTAAAACTCACACAAAGTCTTTTGTAACTGAATATTGACTCTTCCTTTCCTGACTTCACATCAAGATGCCCTAGGTGGGGACAGATGAATATTTTTAGTCAACCACCCTCTGGTCAAGTCTCCAGTGATGGATAATTGTCACAAACAATGTGCAGCCTCCTCCTTTTCTTAATGTTTTTAAGATAATTTTGGTTATTGTGCAGTAATAATGAGAATACCTGCCCACGAGGTAAATCCAAGTGAGATGGGTAGGAATAAAATGCAGGATATTCTGCCTTTGTTCAGTGTCAGCCAGAAAAGTGATGATGCTGTCACCCAAACCTCAGCTGCTCCTCTATGAAATGAGTACCCTGGTGGCTAAAACCAGTGAGAAGGGAATCCAGGAGTCTTCCTTTCCTCAGGCTGGGCATTCATTTTCATGGAAGTGCTCAATTCAGCAGGGCCTTGTGTTTGCTTTGGGTGTGAGGTCATGTTTTCCCAGCACTGATGGAAACTCTGTCAGTCACAGCTCTGCAGAGGGGAGGCTGCCAGTGCCTCCAAACCTGAATTTCAGGAATAAAGCCAACAGAAACACTGCTCTGCACTGAGTCCAGCTTAGAAGGGAGAAATCACCCTGCTGGACTTCACCTCTTGGGATTTTTGTGAGGGAGGTGACTTGTTTGGGTTTTAAAAACCACTGAAGTTGCTGCTTCAGTGCTGGCAAGGAGTGTTAGAGGCTTCCATGTGTGGTGAGGGGCAGAAAGCAGCTTTTGTCAGCTCTGGGTGCATTTGGAGCTGCTCAAAGAGCTTTTCTGGCCAGTGTGGGATTTCCCTGCACATGCTGGTGCTGCCAGCCCCATAAACCAAACGTGTCACATCTTCCACCAAGCCCTGCCTGTGGTTTCTGCAAGCTCAGGAGCAGAACTGGTGCTTGTGGGCTCTTGGTAATTTGGGATTTCCTTTTCCCTTCATGATGGGGTTGTTTAACCACCTACTGCAGTTACTGGGGTGGGCAGGAGGAGGAGGTGGACAGAGATATTTTAGGTTTGAAAGGCTTTTTACTGCTGAACCAGTTTAGCTACCATTAAAATGCCAAATATTCCTGATGAATTGGCTTGATTTTGTGTCCCCTTGGCAACTTGGAGTTAATTGGATGGGGGAATGGGATGTAAGACTAACTTTTAGCCTATAAATTGGTTGCAGATGTTTAAAGTTGACCTTCCTTACACAAGGAAAGCTTTCTTTCAGGTTGTTTTTTTTTCTGTTGAGGAGGGGAAAACACAAAATCAGTGCAAAATTCAAGATCTGCAGGGGAATAGGTCAAATAAACCACCTTTGTGTTGTGCTCTGAAGGGGTTCTCTGGGAAAGGAAACAAAGGACCACTGAAGCTAATTCAGGTTGGAATAGATATTGATACAAACTTAACTCCTTTATTTAGATGTCCTTAAGTACAGCTTTAACCCAGTGGACTGATCAATACCCAGTGGCAGAGCAGTGCAGCTTGCAGAACATCACATGCAGCTAAGTGCTCAATGGGAAATGGTTGATGTCACGTGGGGCTGTTTCCCCTTGTTAGCACTGCCAGGATGAGAATAGATGTGAGGTGGTGCCACAAGAAACTGCTTTTGGGAGAGCACATTACTCAAGCCAGTTATCTCCTCTGCTCTTTTTGAGTTTGTGTCTAACAGGAACAGAGCAGAGCAGGAATTGTTTTTAACAACTGAATTTATTTTGTTGGCCAAAACCAGAAAAAAGGAAAAAAAGGCTTTGCTTGCCTCTGCCTCATAACGTCAGTGCTGCACAGCAGCAAGGCCAGCTCTGTCTGTTTGTGAGCCTGGAAAGGTCATGGTTGGGTACAAAAGTTCACAAGTGAGGGACATGGGACACAGGACAATCTTTGCCTGCCTCTGCCATGTGCTTCCCCTGCAGAGCTGCCCTGAGCTCACAAAGGCACATTCTGCAGTGCCCAGCTCTGCCCTCAACTCACAGAACGTGCACGTGGGCAAAGGAGGAGGGCAGTCCCACCCTCTGCAAGGAGTCAGGCATTTCTTCCCTCTCTTGGGGCACACAGAGGCTTCATTCTTCCCTTCTGGGCAGCAGCATTTCAGTGCCCAGAGCTCTGCCTTGTTCTGGAGGCTGGAGCAGAGCTGCACTGCACAAACCATTGGTTGGGCTTGGAGCAGCACTCGGGGCCAGCTTGCCTTCAGCTGAGGCCTGAAATCCTGTTTGAAGCATCTTCTTTTGGAGTTTTTGCAGTTCCTTTGACAGGCAAAGCTTAAGTAATGATATGGAATATTCAAGTTAAATATTAAAGACCACCCAGAGGTGAATCCAACTTTAGCAGAGTGAAATACTGCTGAGGACCTGGGGTTTTAGTGCTGACTTTTCCTCATGTTACTCTTCAGATCTTCACTGCAGTATTTGTGTAATTTATAAATGTGTTACATTTGGGGGCTGGAATTTGTCTGCTCTACAATAAATAATTTGCATGCTAATTACTCCTCTGGTTTGTGGCAAAGCCATGAGGTGTTTACCCCTTAACTCTGAGGGTAGTGATGGCCAGATAATTAATGTGGCCCTGCCTCCAAAACCCCTGGTAAACTCTGGGGTAGGCACAAACCATCTTGGAATTATTTGGAGCAGTTACAGAAGGGTTTTTTCTTTGGGTTTGGTTTGTTTTTTTAAGCTCTCCAGCTTTATCTCTGAAGGAAAACATCACCGTTACAGTAATTGCCTTCTTGTTTGGCTGTTGAGGGAATTTGTACTCTGAGCCTTTTAAGGCTGTTCCTGTGTGCCTGTGCTCCAAGGGCTGTGCTAGGGCAGGGATTGGTTGGGATCTCCTGGCAGGAGCAGCAAACTGGAAGTCAAACCCTGAGCTGGCCTCTGGGATCTTCACCTCTGCTTTTTTTTCTCTTGAAAGATCCAGGTGGTCTGACTGGATGGATAAAGGGCTCTGAGATGCACTCTGGTTCTTTGGAAAACTCTTTTGGGCAGTTCTAATCTGTTTCTGAGCTAAAGCTTGCCTTTGATAGTATTGCTGCAGATCCTGTGGTCTTGCCCCTGTTTGTTTTTCAAATAACATTCCTTTTGAGGAATTTTATCTGGCCAACATGGGGAACTGGAAGGGAGCCACGATGACTTCCTGTAATTGTTGGGAGTTACAAAGCTGTATTTAAATGAAGCATTAAGCTACTTAAAGCATCACCCAATGACAGACTTTAAATCTTAAAAGTGAGAGAGAGGTGGCAACTCTTAGTGAGAAATAACTTCTCAGAAGCTTAAAAATTGAAAAGAGGTAAATTCTTGTATTCTTAAGGTCTCCATCTCCTTGAAAAAGAGGTAAATTGAAAATTGAAAAGAGGTAAATTCTTGTATTCTTAAGGTCTCCATCTCTTGGCTTAAAACAGGGAAAAGTATGAAAATCACTTTTCTCCTTCAGTCTTACCAGTAAGCACACCTTGGCTCTAGAAAAGGGGCAGCAGTGGGCAGGGCATGAAATTCTGGCAGGGGTTCTTAATTTTGTAAGAAATGGAAAACAAGGTGGACTTGTAGGCTCAGCTTAGAGTCCAGCTGCTGTGTCAGTCCCTGCAGGACTGGGGCTGTCCATGGCACCAGTTCAGTTTCCCTGTCTGGGGGTGTCAGGAGGATTTCCTGCAGTTTGGTTGCAGTTTCCAGTAAATGCAGCTCCTGCATGCCTGGGGCTGGCTCAGGAACGTGGCCACGCTGGGCAGGGCTCAGTCCCAGCTCAGGGTTTTGGCCCAGTCTGGGTTTGCTGGAACAGGAACCAAGGGGCAGCTTTACCTTGGCAGAGCTTTCAGCTGAGCCAGGGTTTGTTGTTGCAGGGCCAGCAGGAGGTGGTGGCCAGGCTGCCTGAGGGAAATGTTAGTTAGAAATAGAGCTAGAAATGGCTGAGTATTTCAGCTTTTTGCTGTTTCTCTCATGAATAATCCTAATAGGGGATTCCTCTCCCAGGTGTGCTGCTCTTGTTTGTAAATACCTTTTTTCACTGGGGGAAACTGAAGCATCATTTTAAACACGATGTTCAAGCATCTGTCAGCCTGCCTGGAACCAACCTCCCTGGGCTCACAATAAATGCTTTATTCACTGGCCTGGAGCAGAGCTGCTTCTTTCCAGAGGAGGGAGGATTAGCACAGATTATGCTATATATAAACTGCTCTGTAGGGCTGGGGAAAGAGGGAGAGAGTGAGGTGTGTGTATAGGTGTCCCTCTTCTAGTCTACATTCTATTGAGTTGAGAATAAACACAGCCAGAGGTAGGAGGAAGTTGTTTTTAACTGTTTTAAATTAATTTTAGCAAGTGTATTCAAAATGCTTATTGCTAACTCACTTTTTAGAAAGAAAACTGGTGGTGTCTATTTAAAACTGAGGATGTGGAAACCTCAGCAGTGTGTTTGTGGTCATAGCAATGAAATTTTGTCTCCTGCTTGCTCTTCATGTGTTTGCATCTCACCCCAGGAAACCAGCAGACCTTCAGAATCTGGCTCCAGGCACTCACCCCCCCTTCATCACATACAATGGGGAAGTGAGAACAGATGTGAACAAGATTGAAGAGTTCCTGGAAGATGTTCTGGCCCCACCCAAGTAAGTGTCAAACTGATGGTTTGTCACCTCAGACAGACACAGCTCTCACAGGGGATTTCTGCCCTAAGATGTTCTTCAGCATCAATAAACTGAAGGCATGGGATGGTTCTTGCTTGTCATACCTTCCTCCCCTCAGCTCCCTCATCTTTAGATCAAAAACTGTTTTCTCTCTAAGATTATTTTTAAATTATCCTTCGTATACCCCAGTCATCCTTTCTGCACTGTCAAACTCTCCCTTTTGGTGACAGGCACCTTTGTGTCCAAATAATGCAAATGAAGATGAGTCTGCTGTACAAAACTTAGTCCTAAACTGTAGGGAGGATTTGTTTTCATGTGTTCAAACTTTCTCCAGACTCTTGGCTTTCCACTCTTCAGCTGGCAGGCAGATCCAGACACTGCCTTTCACAGACTGAACTGTTTTGTCTTTTCAGCATGGCAAAACTTCAGGCTTTTAAGAGATGTGGAGTCCATCATTCTCTGATGCTCACTGAAATGGAATTCCCTGTATTTTGCTTACAGATGAGTGCTGTGCCCCCTTGGCAGTGCTGGATTGAGGGAGCTCTGGGTGCCCCTGGGCTCCTCAGACACTCTGCTTGTACCAAATGTCTCGTTCAGAAAGCAGCAATGTGCTTTTTGCTCTCTGGAAAGGGGAAAAGTGCTGGGTTTAAAAACCTCAGTGTGTGATACCACACTTCAGGAGGCAGTCTGGAAAAGGATAAATCAGTTCCAAAGTGCCATCTGTGCTAGTCAATAGACAATGAGCTCCATTCTGCTAAATGTGCTCTAGATCTGCTCCTTGCTGCTTTTCAGGTACCTGAAACTCTCACCAAAGCATCCGGAATCCAACACTGCTGGAATGGATATATTTGCCAAATTTTCTGCTTTTATCAAGAACTCTAGACCAGAAGCTAATGAAGGTGGGTCACTGGGGACAGTGCACTCCTGCTTTCACTGTCTTGTGTTTTTCAGAGCAGCTTTGTGGGAAGTGTCTCCCTGACAGATTTAGCTGCATAGTGGTGGACACTTGAGAGTCTCATGAATTCAAATCTTATATAAATTTAATGTCAAAGGTTTCAACATTTGAAAGAGACCTTCAGTTCAATCAGAATTGTAATGGGGTGTGCATGGTTTGTAAATATCCCTGGCACTGGATCTTCTCTGTGCAGCAGCCACTCAGCACTCTTGAGTGAAGGATAAAGAGTTTGTGTCATGCCCCAGTGGCTGAATTTCTGTGCATCTGCTGCTCTTATTTCACCTCTCTAGGACTGAGGGCTCCCATTCAGAGTTCTGAGCTAAGCTTAGTTTGTGTCACTTCCATTAAAGGATTAAAACCTTTCTGTGTGCAGGGAAAACAGGAGATTTCACACGAGGGATCAATAAGTGGTAATGAACTCACAGCTGGGCCCTTGAGTATTTCAGTACAAATCAATTTTGTCCTCAAAGTACTTAGAGGGAAAACCAAACTCAGGGAATCAGGGTTCCTTTCTGCTCCATTTCAAACGGAGAGATGCAAAATATTTGTCAACAGCTGGGAAATAAACGGGGATTTGATGGGGTGTGCTGCCCTCTGCTGCTGCATTCCATAAACCTGCTGTTCCATTCCAAATCCTGCTGTGCTCCAGCATCAGCCTGGGTGCTCTGGGCTGGTCAGAGCTTTTTGCTGAGCATGTGACATTAAACAGATTATGTTTAAATGTATATAAACCCCAGCATAGCTTAATTCTAATCAGTTTAAGCCAGTTAGGCACAGTCTTAAGAAACTGACATAAGCCACTTTTTAAACCAAAAATAAACCCTTGTGGGCAGTCTTACAGTATTTTACATTAGTGCAAACTCCTGTATTAGCCAGCTTTTAAATAACTTGCATTTGTGGGATATTTAAAGAGCACAAAAACTGACCCAGGGTTACAGATCCTTCAGGGTAGCACAGGCATGTGGGGTTTGTATTTCAGATCTGGTACCAGTCTCAGTTCAATATTTGTTTTGAACCATGCCTTCCTGTGCAGCCTTAGAACGTGGCCTCTTGAAAACCCTGCAGAAGCTGGATGAGTACCTGAACTCCCCCCTGCCTGATGAGATTGATGAGAACAGCCTGGAGGATGTCACAGTCTCCACCCGCAAGTTCCTGGATGGCAACGAGATGACCTTGGCTGACTGCAACCTGCTGCCCAAACTGCACATTGTCAAGGTCAGGCCTGGGGGGCTGCAAGGGAAAAGGCAGGAGAAAACATCTGTGCTTTGTGGCATTCCTGAGCCCAGCTAATTGCAGCTGTCTGTAAGCTCAGCTGCACTGTGAGCACTTGTGCAAGGTTTGGGTCACTCAGAGGGCTCTGAGCAGTGGAGTTCAGTGCAGCTGGGGCCAGGCTGGCCAGCAGAGAGCCAAACCCCATTTCCCTGCCCTCACCTCGAGGTCTCAGGGAGCTGCAGAGCTCACAAGGAGGAGGAGGGTGAAGATCAGGTGAGCAGGTAATGGCTGAGGGGGGTGTCTGCTCACTTCAGTAGAGGAAACTGCTCCAGAACGAGTAAATGATGCAAATGAAGGGATTGGATAAATAACCAAGGTGGAATCTTGTAAGAGGCAGCCTGGGACAACCACAGGAGTGCAGATGTGCCCACATCAGTGTGGTTTGGTTCCTCCCCCTGCCTGCAGTGCTCTGTGGCAGTTCTGTACTGCAGATGGAGCCACAGGCTCAGTTTCTGCCTGCCTGCAGAAGAGTTTTCCTGGGTGAGGACAGCCCCAAGGGGAACAGCCAGGGCCAGGGCATCCCTCAGGAACAGCCTCTGGAAACTGCAGGAGTCATCCCAAGTGTCCAAGCTGGAAGGATAACTTCACAAGAGAGTGGCCAGGGCTGGCAAAGTGTTTGAAGTGAAGGATGTAAATTCCTAACGTAATTCTGTCGTTCCAGGTGGTGGCCAAAAAATACCGCAACTTCGAGATTCCCAAGGAGATGACAGGGATCTGGAGATACCTGACAAATGCTTACAGCAGGGATGAGTTCACCAACACCTGTCCTGGAGACAAGGAGATTGAAATAGCTTACAGTGATGTAGCCAAGAGACTCACCAAGTAAGCAGCACTTGCAAAGGATGAGGCCCTGCATATCCCGTAACAACGCTTCTAACAGACTGCTCTTTTCATATCAATAGCAATTGGTTTTTGCATGAACTCGCAGTTACTCCAAGTCACGTGGATAGACCAGGTACAGTCATTACCTAAAGTTTGCAGACTTTAATTACAGGCTTGTTTTTCCTGACCTCCTCTCACAGCCTCTGAATATGGCCGATGCAGTCGTGTTCCTGTTGCACTGGGGCGGCTCTGGATTCTTCATCTGAAGGGTTGGCTCGCCCCTGCTGCTTTTCTCTGTCAACATTTGGTCCATGATTTGTCCAGGAATTGGTTTAGGATCCTGTCTCACTGTATGGTACAAGGAATATTTATGTATTTTGGAATTTATTGCTTTTCCAGAAGATCTGTACACGCCTGTCATACCTGTGACATGTTGAACTGTACCTGCTTGTCTATCCTATTTACATAGAGAAGGGAACTTAGTAGCCAAAAGAGCCATTTGCAAAATATTTGGCAATGTTTTGTTGGTTTGTTTTGTTGTATTTTTATAAAATCTCTTGGATTTGAAGTCACGGTAATGGTTGAGAATGGACTCAATGTGAACCTTGGATTTGAAGTTTGAATCCAGGCTTGAGAGCTGGGGCAGGAAGCTCAAAGCTCAGAGTTGATGTTTATTGTGTCTTCAAGAGCTTGAGGAGATTTAAACACCTGCATTGTATGAATTTTGAGTTGCAGCAAACAAATAATTGTCAGGATTTTCCATCAGGAAGCAGCAGAGTTGGAAGCTGCCCTCTGTTCACCTTAAGAATTGCAAGTGGCTTTCTTTTTGGTAGTTAAGAACCTTTTGGTTTTGTATAGGTATTTTTGGTGATTTTTACTTAAAAATCTGTTCTGTTATAGCCCAAATCCATGGAAACTGTAGTGTCCTAACTCTGGGTGGGGAATAGCAGTGCAATGATTGGTGATGCAAAATGGACTGAGAGCCATGAAATGGGAACTTTTTAATGCCCTTTCTTCCCTGAAGAAAGCTAAAGTGACCTTTAAAAAGAACATTTGCCTTAAATGATACTAGGGTGTTTCTTTTCCTGAATGGAAATCTGGGAATTTTGTAAAGAAATGGTGGTGGGATCCAGTCCTTTCCATTGAATTTATCCCAATTGTTTCTGTGTACCTGGACTGCAGTTTTGCATACTCATAATCATTGCACTACTATACTTAAATCTTTTTACAGCAACACTGAGGAATAGCACTACAATTTTTTTAAAAGCAATTTTCAAATGTTTCTAAACCAGGGAATAGTTTTCTTGTTTAAAATTAATGGTTTTGATGCACGAAATAAACTGCTAGGTTATTTTTAAAAGACCATCATAAACAACTCCAAAGAATGCTAGACTTATATGCCTATTTTTTTGTAAAGATACTTTTATATTTAACTGATTTTAGAAGCTGCAAAGTGCTATTCCTGCTAGGTTGTTCTTGGAATATTTAACATTCTGCAATAACGTGGAAATGCTCACACAAACACTTTTATACACTAATTTTTTTTTTTTTTTTTTTTTTTTTTTTTTTTGTAAAGCACTGGCTTTCTGAAAACCAGCCTGATTTTTCTAAGCATCCTGCTTTTGCTGCTTTGTGTACCCATGGAGTTAGTTGGACATAGAAGAGGTAGAGAACCAGATCCATGTTTGTATCCCTGGCTTGTGGCGCTGTGCCTTGCCTTCCTAGAGGTAGAATTCCAACAGAAAGGCACTTAGCAATCCTGTCACATCCCTTTCAAAGGCAACTCTCTTAGATACACTTAACCCCTGGTCTGATTTGTCACAGGAATGTTTAGGCACAGAGGGGAATCCTGGGGGTGACTGGGTTAGGAGAACCTTGGCTGCAGCCCTTGGTTAATTACTGCATTCTAATGTCACGTTCCCCTCCCAAGTAAAGTTCCTCAGCCATAAGAATCCTCTGTAGGGCTTCAGTCTCTGCTGCAACGTGACATCTAGAAAAAGGAATGACTTTTTTTATTTAGATAACAGCATTTTTAATGACACATAGGGTGAAAAAGCCCCAAACCCAGCCCTCCTTGGTTTGGTGCTCTCGGCCGCCACAGAGTTCACAGAGCTGTAGGAAGCACGTGACTGGGGGCATCTCTTTGTGAAGTTTTTAGCTCTCCTTTCAAAACCAGGTCAGGATGGCCCTTGGAAGTTGTGTTGATGGGGTTGTGGAGTCAGGCTGTGCTCCCTTTCCCAGGGAATTATCCCTGGAGTGCAGAGAGCAGGGCACCCCCAGCCGGGAGCTCCTGGGGTGCTGCAAGCAACCCCCACCTCCTTAAGCACCAGCTCAGGCTTCTTCTGACATCACCCATCCCCTCTGCTGTTCAGACCCCTTCAAACCATTGCCCTTCTCCCCCAGTGGTTTAATTGTGTCTGAGAGCTTGCAAACAGAGTTCAGGCTGGCTGTGGCCAGTGCATTCCTTATCTCACACAGAGCAGCCTTTCCCTGGGAGGTGGAATTCCAGTGAGCTCCAGCTTGGCATGGTAACTGTCCTGGGTGTCTCTCAGGCTTCCTGCTGCAGTTTTGTTGTGGCAGGAGCTGCCCAGCCCCTCCTGGCTCGGGGAGGGAGCAGGAATCTGGTGGAGAGGAGCAGCTCCAGCTCCGTAGGTGATCCCTGCAGAGCAGGGGAACGGCAGCGTCTGCTGTGGGCAGAGCACTTTCATCTGGCCCCAATCACCAGCTCCACACTAATTAAAAAAGCCCTTTCATAACTATGTAAATTCTTGACTTCTGTCAACTTGTTTACAATCTGATCTTTAAATGCATTTTTAATTTCATCAAACAGCAATTAATCTACCCCCTGTTTAAATTTAAAATGCTGCTTCTAGCCCCTTCTCCAATTTAAAAACAGCAGTTACCCTTTCAAGTAGGCATTCCAGTTTGCAAGTTGGTTGCATGTATTAGCATGCTGAATAACTTACCTGATTCTCAAGCTGAAATATGCTTAAATTCACATTAAAACAGGTGACTTGTGTACTTCCTGAACACAAGGGGAAAATCCATCACCTGCACCCTGTTTTTGTGTGGGAGAACAGATTATCCTCTGTGCATTTTTAGTTTGTTTTTTCCCCTTAACAAAGCTTTCCTTCTTGAGGAGATCCCTGCTGTGGAAAGGCTGCCTGTGGAACAAGAGGTGTGTGGGACTTGTGGAACAATTCCAGCCTGTCCATCCTTTCCCTGGATGTCCCACAGGGCAGCCCCAGCTTGCAGCTTTGCATTTTCCCATAAAATCGGTGTTTTCTCCACACTGGGCATGTCCAAACTGATCCAGAGCTGCGTGCAGCTCCGTGATAAGGAGAGAGATGTAATCAAATTTTTATGCTAAAGCAGCAAATTAGCATTTGGTATCAAAGGAGCACAGACAGGAGTAAATGGGAGCTGCTGGAGCCAAACCCACTGATGCCTATCTGGGTGCAGAACAAAAAGTGGTGAAGTGCAGCCAACTCTGCTGCTCTCCCTTTGCCACTCAGGACCATCTGAACCCATCCAGTGAATATTTTTCAGGAGAAGGCTGTAACCCAAGTGAGAAATGCTCCATCTGCCTCAGAAGCTGTGCCACCAACTCCTGACTTTGGTTTCTGGAGAGGGTGGGAGCAGGATGAGGGGATGGAGGCTCCCAAGACAGGACATCAAGGATTGGAGCGTGGTTTGCAGAAATACTTGAAGAGTTGATACAATTTGTTGTAGTTTGCTTATGTCTTTCACTTTCTGGAACATCTTTTACAGATATACCAGTATATTGCTGGCAGCTATTGTTAAATAAAATTATATTTTCACTACCAAGCAGATCTTTCTCTTATTTCTGAAGATTTCATCTGCAATCCAGGTCTGCAGGGTGATGGGCTGAACTGCACAACACAACTTCTTGGTCTTTATGTTCTCCATTTTTGGCCTTCAGGTTTAGGGTTTTTTCAGTGGTGATGTGCTTTAAGGCAGAATTAATGTTATTCCTAACATTATAACCAGCTGTGGTGCCCCTGAGAATTTAGAACTTCCGTAAAATTAAGAGCAAGCTGAGAAATAATGAATTTCCACAATTTCTTTAGGAGAAGTGAGATGATTTTTTTTCAGATTTTCAGTGGGAAGTTAAGAACAGATCTTGGTAGTTTGTTTTTCTATGGAATGCAGGTTTTCAGAGATGTGTGAGATTTGATTTAAAAGACATTAAAAAAAAAAATCTCAACTTTGATTCAACTTGATCCCCTGAGTGGCCACCTCAGGAGTTGAGATTGCATTGATCCCAGAACAGAATTCCTGGATTTCAGAGCTCTGGTTCTGAGTTTCAGATGGGTTTCTTTGCTGTCTTCTGCTTTCAGATAAGGTGCAGCAGCTCTGGCAGTGCCAGAGTGTTTTAATCTGGGTTAGTGTTGTTCCAGGACTGCCAAAAGCTGTGGCTGAGCACGCTGGGGTCCTGGTGGCACCGTTTGAAAGCAGTCCCAGTCATGGAGGTGAGTTAGTCATCAGGTAATTAATGAAAACCTTCATTTCAGGGGGATCCAGAGCCCAGCCTGTGCCTGGTGAGCAGAGGGGGGAGCAGAGCCTCCTGCACTGGGCCTGCCTAAGTTTGGGATGAGCTCTCCAAGCTGCTGCTGGATTCCTTCCAGAGCTGGGAAAAGGGAACTCATGATTCTTTGACTCAAGAGGAGAACTGCTGTGTTCTTACCACTGGACAGGGAGATGAAAACAGTTGCTAAACAAAGATCAAACATGTGAACTTTATAAATAAACAAACAAAATTGATGCTAAGGGACGTCTCAGCTCCTTTGCCTACGGCGAAGGGCTTGGCAGGACCCAGGGAATGACTTTGTCAGTTTGCACACAGAATTGT
Organism: Euphonia xanthogaster; assembly: GCA_034509185.1. Taxonomy (NCBI): domain Eukaryota; kingdom Metazoa; phylum Chordata; class Aves; order Passeriformes; family Fringillidae; genus Euphonia; species Euphonia xanthogaster. The sequence goes on from JAYDZK010000086.1 coordinate 5,326,848, forward strand.
TATTTTAAAGAGGCTGATTAAAGTGATACTGCTCCTCTTAATGAGTCTGAAAGCATCCCTGTCCACACAGGGGGAATGTGGGGGAGAGGAGAAATCATTTATGGGGCTGAGCTCTGGGTGCAGAGCACAGCAATGTTCTAAGTCTGATCCTCAGTGATTAAAAATGCTGATTGGGGCAGCCAGACACCCAAGGCAGCAGGGCTGAGAGGCTGCCAGGCAGGGAGCTGGGGCTGCTTTGATCTGCTGTGCACTGCCAGCCTGGGCCAGGCCTGCCCAGGGACATGGGGCTGACTGGACCAGGCAGGGGCACTGCTCAGGGTCTTACAGAAAGCTGTGCTTGGAGGGGGAGCAGGAGCAGACAAATGTTATTTATGGTTTTCTTCATTCTGTCCAGTGTGCAGAGGGCCATGAGCTGCTGTGGGTCCATTCCAGCACCAAGGCTCCTCCATCCTCTGCAGCTTCTCCTGTTCTTCTCCTCTCCTCCATGACTTTGCTGCTGCCTCCATCCTGATGTTTCCAGGGCAGAGCAGCCCCAGGCTGCTGCAGGGAGCCCAGCAGCTCCAGACAGCTTCTCCCAGCTGCTCTGTGGAACTCCAGCTCCTGGATACTCCTGCCATTATGGGATGCCAGGAAAAGGTGATGACCCCCCAGTTGTCTTCCTGAGCCATTTCCTGCCTGAGGCTTTGAGCTGCATTAGAGGCTTTGCTGCCTTTAAACACAGAGCAGAAGAGCTGGACCCTGTCAGCAGCCATGTGGAGCTCCTGCACAGCTCTTGGAGGTTGTTTTGGGGCTAAAGTTCTTGTTGGGAAGAGCCTAATGAGGAATGGGATGAATTGGATCCCTGGAGTTGACTTTAGAGGCCATGAGTTCATTTCTGGTCTGTGACAGGCAGGCTTTTCCCATTTGTTGTGAAAATGTAGGGTCATTAAAATGGAGGCTGAACTATTCCCCTATTCCCCTCTCCTTGACTGGGTGTTTTTTCCATTTCAATTAATCTCATTTCAGAAATTCAAAGTAATCATTTCCTTTGGGAGATTTTGGTGGTATTTCCCATCTGTAGCTACAATCATCTCCCTCAGAGCTGAGTGGGGACCCTGTGGAGGGCAGAGCTTGGCTGCTGAACCTGCCCTGGCCCAAACTCTCACGTGTGGCTCCAGGTGAGTGCCAGCACTGCTGCACCTCCTGTCAGGAGCTCCTGGGGTGAAGAGGGGACCTGAGGTCGCTGCCCTGGAGGCTGCTTGAGGACAAGGACACGTGCTCTGAGGAAACTGGCTTTTCTTAGCAGTGCTGCTCCCAGTGACTCCAGTTTATCAGCTCCCCTGGCTGCTGGGAGTGAAGCTCCAGCAGGGTCCCAGAGCTGTGTGAGCACCCAGCCCTGCCCTGTGCCTTGGAGCTGAGCTTTGCCATCCAGCCTGGCTGCCTTGGTCTGGATCTGTGGATGTGTTTGGAGCTGGAGAATGGAGCCTGTGCTGCTCTTTCTGTCCCTCAGAGCACCTGGGCAGCCTCAGCTGCTGTTTGGCTGCCAGGTGGCATCACCTGTGGCACAGGAGCCAGGATGCCCAGGCAGGGACAGTGGGCAGGAAAATGCTGGGAGCTTTTGGGGATTTAAAGTGTGGGCAGGCATGTGCTGCTTCAGCTACTTCTGAGTTTTAATTTCCTCAGGCAATAGCTCCTATAGGGACTGGGAGTTCCTGCAGTCTGTGCTTGGTTGGTTTTTAGGGCAGTGGTTGGCTCTTCATCTTGCTGCACCCACTCACCCAGAAATCAGACCCACAGCAGCACAGGAGCATTTACTGCAGGCTCCATGCACGGGCTTGGTGGGTTTGAAGTGTTCAGGGTGAGATTTCTTCATGGGGAGTTAATTTCCCAGCTTTTTGTGGCCTCGGAGCCAGAGTCAGCACCCAAGGAGGAGTGTGAAATAATGCTGCTCTGACCTTTGGGTGAATTCTTCTCTGTGAGGTTCCTTGAGGAGAAATCCTGCACACTTGCAGGCAGCTCACAGCATGGAGATTGTCCCTGGCTCCCTCCAGGCACCAGAGTGTGGCAGCCCAGCTCAGGCACTCTGAGATCCTCTTGTCCCGGGGGGCAGTGGAAGATGCACATGAGCAAAGCTGCTCACAGCGTGACTTGCCCAGAGGCATCAGTGGCCAAAATCCCTTCTCAGGCTCCTTCTGGCCTTCCCCTCCAGCCCAGACTTCCCTCCTGAGCAAAACCTGCTCATCTTCCCCATGAGACCCCTGCATTTGCCCTGCCTGAGCCAGCTGACATTTCACTGCCTGGGGGTGCAGAGAAACCTGCTGGGGGCTCCTGAGGGCAGCTCCTGCTCCAGAGCTGAGCTGCAGGTGCTGGGCTCTGGCTCCTGATGGTTTTAGGGCTCTGCTTGAGGAGGGAGAGGCTGCTGGAAGTTCTGGATGGCTGAAAGAGAAGGATCCTGAGTATCCTAACACGACTCGGGGAGCCTTTGAAGTGCTCTCCTGCCATCCCTCCCCGAGCTGCACCTTTCATCCCTCGCCAGCGCTTCCCCAGCTGGAGCCATGAAAGGGAAACTACAGAAGCCATAAATCCTGGCTGCCAACATCTCCAGTGGGGAGATTTCACAACGAGCCCGAGCTGCTGCAGGAGATAAGAGAGGGCCTTGAATCCCAGGCAAGTCGGGGCTGGTTCCTGGGAAGAGCTGAGCTCCACGGCATCGTTGGGGGTCCCTCCAGCTTCCCTGGGCCTGGGTGCCCTGGGCTGAGCCCCAGCCTGGGGCAGAGCTCCCCAGCCCTGACCCCAGGGCAAAGCTGTGTTTTGGGTGGAACAGCCCCTCTGCACGGTCCTGCCGTGGTTTCCCTGCTCCCAAAGGTTGATTTTATCACACCTGCAGGAGCTGGGCTGAGCAACCCCTGCTGCAGCAGAGCCCCCTGTGCAGAGAGGCCAGGAGGGGCTCCAGCAGTGCTGACCCCGGGATCCCTGCTCTGGCCATGCTGGCTGCTGGAACAGGGGGTGAAATGTGAGGGATCTTTGTATCTTCACACTCAGAGAGCAGCCAGAAGGCTCCTGGCTCTATCAGGAGTGTTGGTTCAAGAGAGGGGAAAACCAGCCTGAGCTGCCAGGCAGCTCTGAAGCCCCAGCAGCAGCAGCAGCAGCTCCAGCTGCCCTTCCACGGGGACCTTGCCAGCCTTCCCTTCCCGTCACAGGCGAGGGCAGAGCGGATCTGCTCTGGAATTTGGTGCTGACACCCAGACAAAGGCCGGGCTCTGAGGAGGCAGAGGCTGTGTCCAGGAATCCACAGCAGCAGCTGCTGGTGCAAACCTCAGCCAGGCAGAGCTGCCCTTGCCCTCCAGGGATGCCTTGGCTCTGGCAGGGCTGTGCTCGCTCAGACTTTCCTGGAACAGGAGCCTGGATATCAGCTCCACCCCTGGGATCTTTCCCTCTTTTTCAGCTGAAAAGCAAATCCTCAAATTGCTGCCTTATCGATTATTGGGATACAGGATAAGCCTTCCCAGCAATGCAAAGGTGTAAGCAGTCCTCGCCTGCTGTCACCTGTTGGAGCAGGTGATGTGGATTTGGGGCAATTGGGATTTCTGGATCTGCTCCTGGCCTGGGGGCTCCATCTCCTGCAGGTCCTGTCAGACCCACAGCTCCGTGCACTGCAGACCTTCCCTGCCTGCAGCATTCCCATCTCCCACTCCCTCTTAATTTCCAGAGCAGTGGGAAATGGTGGGGGACATTCCCAGGAAGAGTCCTGGATGCAGCAGAGAGATGGAGAGCAGGAACCCCCCAGGATCTCCTGTCTCCCTGCAGAGCCCTCCTGGGCCACGCAGCAGCAATTCCCAGCCCCAGAGGGGTGCCCAGCTTTGGTGGCACTGGGACAGGCTGGTGGGCAAAGGCCCGGGCTGTGGGCAGGGTTTGGGAATGTTTCCAGGTGGGGCTGGTGCCAGAAGCAGCTGGGGCTGGGATGATGATCCCGGGTTTGGGATGATGATCCCGGTTTGGGATGATCCCGGATCCCGGGTTTGTGATGATCCCGGGTTTGTGATGATGATCCCGGGTTTGTGATGATGATCCCGGGTTTGTGATGATCCCGGGTTTGTGATGATGATCCCGGGTTTGTGATGATCCCGGATCCCGGGCTGTGATGATCCCGGGTTTGTGATGATCCCGGATCCCGGGCTGTGATGATCCCGGTTTGTGATGATGCTCCCGGATCCCGGGCTGTGATGATCCCGGGTTTGTGATGATCCCGGATCCCGGGCTGTGATGATCCCGCCGGCCTGTGGAGGTCAGCCTTGGCTCGGGAACCTCCCGGGGCTCCTCTGAGGCTGCGCCTCCCACCCGGCCGAGGTCCGCGGCCCCTCGCTGCCCTCCTGCAGCATCCTCCGCGATTTCTTGCTGATCCTGAGGGGAGAACACAGCGGGGTCTGGGCTTGGCTTGGAGAAATGTTTGTGTCCCCATCCCAGGGTCTGCCGATGTGCTGAGCCGTGTCCTGCCCTCTGAGGATGCAGAGGTGACCACAGGTGGACCCCGGGACTCCTTTTGGTTCTTTGCTGTGCTTTGGGGTGGCTCTTTGGGGGGGCTTCTCTGGATCTGAACCCTGGATCTGAGCTCTATTTATCAGAGCAATAATTCTTTTTATCAGAGCAATAATTCTTTTTATCAGAGCAATAATTCTTTCCATTTCCCAGCCAGGAGAGCTGAGACCCCGTGGAGGCTTTGGGGGCTCAGCAGCTGCTGCCAGGCCCTGCTGCTCCCTGGGTCCCTGTCCCCACTGGAGCTCCCTGTGCTCCAGCACACGTGGAGAAGGTGATCCCTGTTTTAGAGGAGCTCATGTTCTTTGCCATTCCCAGGTTTCTCTGGATGCCACAGAGAGTGTTATTAAGCAGATGAAAGGCCAAGGAACCAGTTTGCTGTGCTTGTGCTTGCCCAGGGCTGAGCTTTCTGCCCCTCCCCAGGTTCTTAGTGCATCCATCCTGCACCAAAGTCACCCCAGGAAGGGTCTGTGATGATGGTGATGGAGCTAAACCAGAGAGGGTTTTGTTGCCTGAATGGTGGCTGGGCTGAGTGACAATTCCATCTTTCACTTGCTGCAGCCTGTTCTTCCCAAAAAAGGGGCAGCCCCCTCCTCCCAGAGCCTCCTTCCCCTGCCCTGCTCTGTGCTGACTCCTGCATTCCTCCTTCCACGTGTTCCAAAGAGGAATGGCCTGGACAGGGTGTGACATTCTCTGCTCTGGACCGTGGGGTTTGGGGCTCACCCCGGCCACAACGTGTGGGCAAACTCCTGGAGCTGGGCACAGGAGGGAAGGAGCTCCTGGCAGGAGGGGTTGCCCTTCCCAGGACCCACAGCTGCCTCTTGCTGCAGATCCCGAGGTTTTGACAGGGGGCAGGGAAGAGGCTGATTTCAAGGAGCAGGTAAATAAATCCCTGTAGGGCTGGGCAGCCTTGGTGGCACCGTGGTCAGGGGTCTCTGGTCTCTGCTGTGCCCAGGGCTGGTTCTCCCTGCTGGTTTCCATGGGCTCTAGAAGTGCTGGAATCACTGCCAGAGCTCCTGGGCTCCTCAGACCCTGGAGAGCTCTTGGTTCTGCACCCTCCCTCCAGACCCAAGGCAGCCTCAGAACCCCCAGGGATGCTCCTCCAGCTCCATCCCTCAGGATGTCCTGCCCCAGGCTGGAAGGACATCCAGAGGCTGGAGAGGCTGGCCCAGAGCTGCTGGAGCTTCCCCAAAGCTTTTCCTGCCCTGTCAGGGCTGGAGGCTGCCAGGTCAAACCTGAGAGGTTAAAGTGGCTTTTCCTGGAATTCCCTGGAGGAGAGGAGGGACTGGGAGCCTGGTGTGGGACAAATGAAGGGAGAAAGGAGCAAGAGCTGCAGAAACAAGGGCTGGGAAGGGGCACCAATGCCCACGGAGGGCACTGCTGTCCGAGGGAGGGGGAACCAAAGGCACAGATTGAGGCTGGATGTCTGGAAAGCTCTGCAGCTGCTGGGGCAGTGCCCAGTGGGGTGAAGGCTGAGCTGGGAGAACACGGCTGCCTGGGGGCAGGGAGCAGGGCTGGTGGCTCCAGGGCTGGTGGCTCCAGGGCTGGTGACTCCAGGGCTGGTGACTCCAGGGCTGGTGGCTCCAGGGCTGGTGGCTCCAGGGCTGGTGGCTCCAGGGCTGGTGACTCCAGGGCTGCTTCCCTGGGGTTTGTGGGCTCCTCCTGGCCTGGGCCTCCCCTGTCCCACCGTATTCACATGCTCTGGACCCGGGACAGGAGTTCACATCCATATTCCTTAGGCTGGGCTCTGCCATCTCCTGCTGCTCCTGCTGAGAGCTGCAAACAGCCCCCGGCCCTGAGAGGGATTATACAAATGAAGCTGTTGTAGGGCTGTAATTTCAGAGGGTTTTTTTTTTTTTTCTTTTCTTTCTCCTTTACTAAAAAAACCTTTTGTGCACTTTGGAGCAAGCCTGTCATATTTCTTGGAGTCTCCAGTGACTCCTTCATCCTACAGACTTTCTGGAGTCCTCCTTGTTAGGCTGAAGACTGCATGATTCATTGTGTGCTGGAGATTTAATACTGCATGGAAAACAGGCCCAGTTCAAATTTGTTTTCTTTCTTTCCCCCTCCCTTCTTTTCTTTTTTTTTTCTTTTTTTTTTCCTTTTCTTGGCTTCTCGCTTACATCCTGGAATTTCTTTTTTTTCACAAGGTATAACATAAATACGTTCCCAAATATGTCCAGGAGGAAATGATCCCATTGGATTTTTCAGCTGCTGTTTTAAGGCTCTTAAAAACAATTTGGAGCTGTTCAGCTTTCTCAAGGGCTGGCTCTGTGTCTCCCATCTCTCCTGGATCTCCATGAACAGCTCAGCCTCTGCTGCATCTGGATGTGTGTATCCCCAGCCAAAGACTTTGGGGCTTGCTTTTCCAAGGGTGAGATGTAGATTTTTAATGCCAAAAGGGACCTTTTTGGTTATTGTCCCATCCTGGTTGATCAGCAGGTGATTCTCTGGGTCTGATGTCACCCACCTGCTCCCAGCCATGGCTGGGATTGGGATTTTCCCAAGACAAAGTGCTCTGAGGGGCAGTGAAGTGGTGACCTGACCCTGGGAAGAATTATTTGAACCCTTTAATTAGAGGTTGCCTGCAGTGAGGTGCCTCTGTCCTGCCCAGGCTCCTCTTCATCTGCATTTTCCAAATCCATGGTAATGAATTCCCATCCCTCTTGGCCATGAGCTGAGAATCAATGCTCTAGAGGAGCCCAAGGCTGGCTTTCCTGGGATTTGGTTCTGGGATTGAGCTCCTAGAGCAGCTCCTGACCTTTCCTGCAGCACTCCAGGAGCCTGATTTCCAAAATCAGGCACTCCCACGGCAGGGGCAGCCTGGAGCCCATTCCCGGGGTTCAGGGGCAGCCTGGAGCCCATTCCTGGGGTTCAGGGGCAGCCTGGAGCCCATTCCCGGGGTGCAGGGGCAGCCTGGAGCCCATTCCCGGGGTGCAGGGGCAGCCTGGAGCCCATTCCCGGGGTGCAGGGGCAGCCTGGA
>JAYDZK010000086.1:5346561-5360126 GCA_034509185.1 Euphonia xanthogaster
GGACACAGCTGGGCAGGGACACAGCTGGGCTGGCACACAGCTGGGCTGGCACGCAGCTGGGCTGGCACACAGCTGGGCAGGGACACAGCTGGGCTGGCACACAGCTGGGCAGGAACACAGCTGGGCAGGCACACAGCTGGGCTGGCACACAGCGCCCACCCCGCCAGGGCTGCCCGCGGGCACGGGCAGTGCTCCAGAGCCCTCCGGAGAGCTTTAAATGGGTTTTCAGCGAGCTCGGGTCCTCCCACCCCATCCCACCCCATCCCATCCCTGCCTGCCCTGCTCTGGACACGCTTGTGGTGCCAAACTGCGGCCAACACCGGAGCTGGTAGCGGGGTGCTCTGAACGAGCCGAAAATCAGAGGCCGGAGAAAGAGCGGCGTGAGGAGCCGCCCTGCCCCGGCGAGAAGTGACAGGCGGGAGGCGGCGGGGCCATTGTAACCATCGTTTATTGATCCACACGGCATTGACAGGATTACACGGCCACGGCCCGCGGAGCAGAAATGACCCCATACCAGAAAAGCAGAACTGTCCCCCGAGCCGGGGCTCTGTCCCCACGCCAGCCCCGCCGAGCCCGGCTGCTCTCAGGGAAGCCAGAGCCGGGAGACTCCTCCAGCCGCAGCTTTCCCGATGACTTCTCCGGGAGCAGACCCTCCTCTTCCTCTGCCCTCCCCACCTCCCCCCTCCCCAGTGACAAGTGCTACAGGTTAAAAACTGGGCTACATATTAAATACAGGGCAGTACCTTCAAGTAGGGCTGGGGTATTACACAAATAACCACATTTTTTTGGTATCACTAGCATTTTTTTTAATGTCCATCATAAGACACCATTAAAAAACCCAACAACTTTAGCCTTCTTTATCTACAAAGATCTCTGAGCTCATCTCCTTAGTCTGGTGATCTTTTACCCTGCACATACAAGTATTAGAAGCATTATTAAGAATCGTATCCTTCAACACATTTAAGAATTATATTATTATAACAAATAAGACCAAAAATTAGATTTTATAGTTAAATATTCTGTGAGCCAGACAAAGGGGCTTTACTGTACAAGCGATTGTGCATTCTTTTTTTTTTAAAAAAAGCAAATTATAGTGCAAAGCAAAAACCATTGGCCTGTCTCGTGACCATTTGCATACAACAGAGGTGCATCTATTTACACCTTCACATGACAATATGTCATAAAAGCAACATCATTGCCATTCTTTTTATTATTCTCTCTCTCAAAACTCACTACAAACAGTCTTAAATTAAGCTACAACTACGAATGCCTTGTTTCCTTTGTGCTTTCAACCAGTGGGACGGGATGACAAATGCAAAAAGGCATCAAAACAAAGCTGCCCTGTCCAGCTCCAGAGCCGGCGAGCGCCGGCGCTAAGGCAAGTGGAGGTTGCAGTTATGCTGGGGTAAGGCTTTTAAAAAAAATTATTATTATCATTATTAATATTGAAAAGAGTTGCTCTTCGTTGCTTCTGGAACTCTGAGTGGTCATGGCAGCTCTCCAGGGCAGCCATGTGCTGCTCCAGCCTCGCCATGGTAGTGCAATTCCAGCGCTCCGTGCTGAGGGTGACCGGCTGCCAGCTGGGAGCTGGGGACAGGTGACAAGGCTGGGACGGTGTGGCTGAGGCACAGGGGCCAGGAGGGCAGCTCTGAGCCTTCGATTTCCTTGGGTTCATGGGAGAAGTGGCAAAAGAAATGCGTGGTCACTGGTGGCACTGGGGCTGGGGCTGTCCTCTGGCTGCAGGCAGGGCTCTGCAGGGCACTGGGTACTGCAGTTATGGATCCCCAGGAACCTGTCTGTGCCCTCCCAGCCCTGCCAGCACCAAAATCCTGAATCCAGCCCCAATTCTCATGCCAGCAGAGGGCACGGGTGGCCTGCAGGAGGTGACAAAGCCTGTGTTGTGCATCAGAGCAGAGCTGGCCTTGGAGGAGCCCACGGCTGCCTCCCACCATGGCCCTGTTTGGTTGCAATCTCTGTGGTGTCAGCTGTGAGGGTGTGTGGAGCTTGGCAGACCTGGTTCCTGCAAGTGCCACCTGATGTGACTGCCACCAGTGGCACCTTGAGTGCCCCCTCTTCAGCTTATTCCTCCACAGCAGGATCCCCACGCTCGGGGTCACCTGGGGAAGGACAGGAGGGTGAGGGGATGGGAAAGACTGCACAGCATCAATTCACAACATTCCCACCACCAGGAGTAGAAACTGCTCCTTTCTCCAGACCTCAGAGCTTTCAGGATGAACTGACACATGTGAGTCAAAATAAAAAATCGTGTTAATTCTTTCTGGGTGAGAACGTGGGAAAGGACCAGAACAGAATTATGATGCTTTGCCACCAGCTGTGAGTGTTGCCACTCAGAGGGGACGGAAGGAACATCTGGAAAATGGTGGCAAGGCTGTGCCAAAGGCTCCTGAGCCCCTTGGAAGTGCATCTCAAACGTCTCAGATTGTCCTGAACGCCGCCTTCACTTCAGTCACCATCACTGAGGTTTGCTAAGGGGAGCAAAGAGCTGAACGTGAGGTCAGGACAAGAGAGCAAACAAACAAAACAAAACATCTCCACAAAAAGTACATCTGGTGTGTAAACATGGAGGAGGGGTCAGCCAGGCCCGGGGTCAGCCACGTTACTGATTGACAAACGACGACAGTGACACCAAAATGAACAATACAACTTGTGTCGTCAAGAAATAACAACAATAATCACATCACAGCTCCTGTTCACGTGGCTGACTGAGCCCCAGTGCCCCTGGCTGTGCTGCAAACCCCACTGCTCTTTGGTGCTCAGGGACCCTTCACCAGCGGGGAGGGAAGGACAGGAGACAATGGGGTTTTTTTCTTTTTTTCTCCTTTTTTTTTTAAAGGTAAGTTCGGTCCTCCTGCACTGGCAGAGAGATGGCTCGGATGACTCCCTGGTGTCTCCTCTTCTCTAAACCATTTTGCAGAGGAAGGGTGAGATTCTCCTCACTTCTGAATGCTTTGCGTGGGGAAGAGGTGCGAGTGAGATGAATGAGAAGTGTTCTGCAAGTACCAAACATCTGATTCCACACGTCCTTGGGGTTTTTTCCTATGTACAATCCACATACCTAAAACATACGGAAGGAACCACATCAAGCGACACATTCAAGCCTCGTGGGTGTTCACCTTGAAATGTAACGAAGGTCTCGGTTGATCTTTGCTTGATGTTTGCATGCAGAGGATCCTTAACTTTGGGTTTTGGAAGACTTTGGTTTAACTTTTCCCTTGGCATCACTTTGGTCGCTCCCAAAAGGAGCCACGGCGGCTGATGAAGTTAAAGGCACGGCTGCCCAGCTGAGCTGCTCCTCAGTAGGGTCTCCAGACGGACTCATCCATCCTGCCCGTGGTGCTCATGGTGGTGGGGGAATTGCTGTGGCTGCCGTCGGCCTCCACGCCGTCGCTCTGCGCGCCCAGGCTGGCGTTCATCAGGTTGTTCCCCGCCGAGGCGCTGGTGCAGGACGAGAGCATGCGGGTGGGCGAGCGCTCGCCTCCCGCCACCATGGAGAACTGGTAGGAGCCCGAGGACGTCCCGTAGTACAAGTGGTAGGGAGAGGGGTTGGCCTGGAAGGGTCCGCTCTGGTTCTGCGTGGAGCTGGGGTACGGGGGCGGCAGGTAGGTGTGGTGGAAGCGGGTGGTGGCGGGCATGCTGGTCATGCTGATGCCCCCGATGCCCGTGGCCGAGGGCGCGGCCGTGTAGGGGAAGGCGGCGGACATGGCGCCGGGGTAATGCATCCGCGGGTCGGAGAAACGCGTCTCCGCCAGCGCCGGCAGCGCGGGGAAGGAGCGCTCGAACTGCCGCGGGTCCGAGAAGGGGCTCAGCTCTGACGTGCCTGCCGGGTGCACGGGGAGAGGGGGCGGTTAGAGCACTCCCAAGGAATCAGAAGGGAAAGCACCTCTTGGGCCTGCCCGGGAAAAGAGCTGAGGGACTTAAATAAAAACCTTAAACCCATTTGTTTAAGTTGCTCCCATTTCCTGTCCTAAAATTTGTTGTTTCCTATCCAAGAAGGGACACGGCTAAGCTGACTTCTCTTAGGGGTCTATTCATCTCGGGCAGATTAAAGCAGCACGCCCCATAAACACAGAAAAAAGATGTTTAGCCATGACATCAGCTGTGTAGTAAATAAATGGAGGCAGGCCCCAGACGGCCGGGCCCTGGGATCATCCATCCCTGCTGTATACACACACACACACACACACGGAGACAGGCAGGAAAAGCTGGAGCCCAGACCAGCCTGCTAAGCCTTCTTGTGGGTGGCCTGTTTGTGCTGATACCATCAGGGGATGGAGCTGATAAACACACAGCTGAAACTCCCAAGCCAGGAGCCACTATATCCCTCTGCTTGAGTTCTCTGTGTATTTTTCTCCTTCCAAGAGGATAAAGAGAGTGAGAAATTCAGGCTCTCTGCTGGGGGAAGGGAGGCTCGGGGCAGCGTGCTGGGAATGTTCCCCAGCTCCATTGGGTGATGGACCTCCCCACGCATTTCCTGGAGGTCTAAACCCAAAGGGGGTGGCAGCCAGCTTGGGACTAGAAAGGGACCTTGCCTTGGGATCCCATCCTCCTGCAGGAGGCCCAGGTTAGAGGTGGGAATCCACAGCAGAAGATCCTTTGAGGAGCTGGAGCCATTTCTGTGGCTCTCTCAGCTGTCCCAAGGCTGAGACAGAGCCCAGGAATCTCTGGCCTTGGTGCACTAAAGCCGAGAGAAATGAGGTTTGCTCTCCAAGGAAAGTGCCCTTCAGACCACCTCTATTTTCCTCCTGTTAAAAGCAGGGCCTTTCTCTTTGCTAGTGGGACACCATCCAGCCTCAAAAGGGACTTTTTTTGGTGCATCAGCTGGATTTTGTATCCCTCAGAGCAAGAGAATGTGAGGTGAGTATGCTAAACAGGCCTGTTGGTTTTGGAAATGCATATACATACAAACACACATCCAGAGGATTGTGTGGCTGCTCTGCATGCACAAGGACGTGTGTTTTAGATCTATTTATTACAATGAAGCATTTTAAACTTCTCAGGGCTGGCGTTCCAGGCCCCAAAGCGTTTCCCCAGGAGAAAACTCTTGATTTAATCCCTTCCAGCTACCTAGTGACACGGGCACGCTCTGGAGGAGCAGGTATGGAGGGGATTTGATGTGAGCCTCCCTTCTGATACCAGGTGAGTCCTTCAGCTGTGGAAGGAGAAGGGGAGGATCCTCCCTCCCTCCCTCCCCTGCAGCCCTTTTGCGGGCGCCCAGCAGCGCCTGCCTTCCCACGCAGGCTCCACGGAGGGGAAAGGCGGGGGAGCACCTGGTTTGTGAACGTGGCTGTGGCTTTGGGGCAAGATAAGAGAGCAGCAGAGCTCAAAGGTGTCCCGAACCACGCTGCTGTGCACACACCCGGCGGTGGAAGCGGCAGCCCGGCCACAGGGCCGACCCTGCTCCGTGCTGGGCTGGCTGGAAGAGCACAGCGGTGGGAAAAGCGCTCCCAGGCTGGTTTCACAGCCCAGCAGGGACCCATCCCAAAGCCGTGCTGCAGCCACAGCTGCTGCCAGGCACGGAGGTTTGAGGGAGCTGAGGTTTGGAGACCAGCTCTGCAAGAAGCAGCCTGACCACAGCCCCGTGGCGGCAGCGATCCAGCAGCATCCCGGCTTGAGACAGGACCATGGGGCAGAAATCCTGCCTGCACCTGGACTGGAAAGAAAACGTGCTGTCTTCTGAAAGCCTGCCCTTAAACTCAGCAGCCCTGTGCTGGGAAAAAGCAGCCTCCAAACCCCCCTCAGCCCCCAAAACACCCGGACTGCTGCTCGCTGCCTTCCCAGATGGCAATCGCTCCTTCTCTACTTTTCACAGCTCCATATATAATATTCCATAAAATGCAAACCGAAATCTAACCTGAGCGCTCAGGGCACATTTCCTTTTTCCTCTATAACTCACTCAAAGAGGGGTTTTTGTAGAGGCTACATTTTATTGGCCTGAACGGGCACTGTTTGGCAGTGGGTCCCTGCTACTAATTCAGACAGGAACATTTAATTTATGTTAATTTTGGGCTCTGTGTGTGACAGGCAAAGCACAGCGAGGCTGTGGGGGGCTCTGCCAGGCTCTGAACCCTTGGCCAGAGCATTCTGCAGGGCTGGGATCTGTGAATTTTTGATCTTTCAAAAAGCGAATCTCTCGAACAGAATCCACACCCAGCAGAGCCGTGAGGCGTCCGAGTGGCGTGTCCAGCTCGCTTCCACCCCCGCCGGCCTTGGGCTCTAAGTCTGGCCCAGAATAAAGCTCCAGCTTTCCCTGAGCGGAAAAGCTCTCAGCTTTTCCCTGAGGCTACAAATAAAACCCCCGAACCACTCTGAAAACAAAACGGCGGCCCGGGCGCGCCTCATGAGGGGGCCGCGACCCCGCCGCCAGCAGCGGGCGCCCGCCGGGCACCGGGAATGAGGGGGAAGGAGGCGGGAAGGAGGCGGGAAGGAGGCGGGAAGGAGGCGGAAGGAGGCGGAAAGGAGGGGGAAGGAGGCGGGAAGGAGGCGGCCGCCAGAGGGGGCCGGGGCCTCGCCATCGCCTCAGGGCCGGCGCCTCGGCCCTGCTGCTGTGCCCTGTGCCCTGTGTCCTTCACCTCGGGGCTGCCCCTCTGTCCTTCACCGCAGGGTTTCCCCTCCATCCCATCTCCTTCACCTCAGGGTTTCCCCTCCATCCCATCTCCATCGCCTCAGGGTTTCCCCTCCATCTTGGTCCTTGCCTCAGGGCTGCCCCTCTGTCCCGTCTCCTTCGCTTCACAGCTGTCTCTCCAGTTCAGCACCTCCACCTCAGCACCGTCTCCATCCTGGCTCCATCACCTTAGAGTTTCCCCTCCATCCCATCTCCTTCACCTCAGGGTTTCCCCTCCATCCCATCTCCTTCTTCTCAGAGTTTCCCCTCCATCCCATCTCCTTCTTCTCAGGGTTTCCCCTCCGTTTGGTCCTTGCCTCAGGGCTTCCCATCCGTCCCATCTCCTTCACCTCACAACTGTCCCTCCACCCCAGCACTGCCCCTTCCATCTTGGTCCTCGCCTCGAGGTTTCCTCTCCATCCCTCTGCTCCATGTCGGGGCTGCCCCTCCATCCTGGCTGCAGCAGATCGGAGCCGCACAGCCGCAGCGCCTCAATCTCCACTGAAACAGCCCCAGCGAGATCCAGTTAAAACACGGCCATTAACACCCTCCATAACCACCTAACTCAGCAGCCAGGACCCGCTGCCACAGCCAGCATCAAACAGCAACCTGGAGCGAGCAGCTGCTGAGCAAAGCCAGGGAACAAGGACTGGGTGAAGCTGCACCCTCGGGCCTCGCTTTCCCTTTGGAATCACAGCTCAAAATGGGCTTAAAAAGCCCTTTTTTGCTGTCCCCTTCCCCAGCACACATCACGCACATCTGCTCTGTAGTGCTGCCTCCGAGGATTTACTACGGTTTTCCCTCGCTTACTCTCTGTCCAGCCCCCATTTGCTTTTTTGGACCCTGGCAATCCGAGCTTGAGTACTTCAGTTGTCCAGTTGCCAATCAAAATATTTGAAGGAAATGTTTATTTTCTTCTCGAAATCACACCAGCTGCTGCACTAACTGAATAAGCCCATTTAGCTGTAAGAATTTAACCATTGTAAGAGTGAATTGAGTCCCCCAACTACTCCAAAATCTGACCCAATCTATCAGCGGAAATGTCAATGTTTTGGATGGGAGTTTGGGGAAGTGTGGAATGTGTATTAAATAAAAGCCATGTAAAGGTCAAAGCCCTGATTAGTAATGCCACTGTCTCCTCCTTAGGGCTGAGCTGCCCCGGGGACCACAGAGGCCGGGACACACCCCATGATTTAATTGTGCAGCTGCAATTTGCACCTTTTGAGGACCCCCGAGTGCCCCCTGCACGAGGGGCCGGATAGAAACGTGCTTTGAAAGCTGCTCAGCCCCTTTCCAGATAAAACAACAGCGCTGCAGTGACACAGCAGCTCTCTCTGCCTCAGAGACAATACAGGTCTTTCCTTGGGTGGGTGGCCAGGATATAAATGCAAAGAGATGCCCCTGATGGGAGCCAAACCTCAGCTGGGTCATGGTGGCGAGGGCTGGCCATGAGGTGGGAAGGGCTGGTTCACGAGGCTGCCAACCACAGAGGTTTCTCTGGGTGTGTTCAGCCTCCTCCCTTCAGACCACGTTGGGTTTGGGAGCTGCCTTGGATGGAGTGGAACTGGTCCCTGCGCCCTGGCGGGGTCAGGGCTGGTGGATCTGCTCTGAGGTTCCTGGAAGCCCTTGAGGAGATGAGGCAATGGACCCTGCAGATGGTTTTAGGGATTGATGTGCACCCATCCCAGAGGAGCAGTGGGTGCTGCCACTGCCTCCTATACCAGGAGCACATCTGCTCTGCCTGGAGGGAAGAAAGGGTGGCAAAAGCAACGTCAGGACCTCTTCAGTGCTGCAATGGTACCCAGAGCACCAGCCCACCCCGGGCACGTGGCAGAGCACAGCGCTGATGTACAGCAGGATCATCACTATCAGATTATCTGGGGCCAGGCAGGGACGTGTGGAACCTGAGCAGCTCCTCAGCACCCCAAATACCACCCGGTCCCCACCTTAGAGATGTGGGGAGCACGCGGTGGCTGATGAACCCAGTCAGCAATAAACCTGAGCTTGTGTGGATATGTTACACAACAAACACTGACAGTGTGTGAGACACACAGAGAATAAAGGGAATTCAAAGGGAACTTGATAGCCTGGCACTCTCCAAGTGTATAGAGTATAAAATATCATCAGCCTGGCCATAGATCACTGTTCTAATTCTACGCATATGCGTGTGCCTGGAAAAACTGTCATGAAAAATCTACCCCAGGGGAAAAAGCTTTCCTGTCTCACTGCACAATGATTGACGACGATGTAAACACTAATGATACTTTATGCTTCTGTATGTAACACACCAGCATGTGTGTGACAGTGGGGACAGGCATCCCCGCTCTGGATATACCTTTGGCTGCTTTTCCTCTGCTCACTTCTGTCACGCTTGGACCTCCAAGCCATCTTGGAGCGTTTTTCTGATCTTTGCCCCTCTCCGCTTCCTTCCCTCGGTGACAATAACTCCACGTGGGAGCACGGAGAGGCAGGTGGCCAAGAGAAGGAGAGAATCTCCATGGGAAGGTGCACGAGATGCATCTGATCTGTGAAGGCCCAGCTCATCTCTAGAGAAGGCGCCGCTCTCCTCCCCACCCACGCATGCAGGCACGCTCTCACGCCTCTGTCACGTATGTTAACAAGTTCATTTGTTTCCAAGTCAGAGCCAACTAAAAAAGAAAACGGCCCCTTCCTCTAAGCCCACGTAAAACAGAGCAAAATATATTTTGGGGGAGGAGGGGAGGTGTTGAAAAAAAAAAAGGAGGGTGTGAACAGCATCCGTTGTTACACGCCCATGGAGCAGTGCTCTGTATCTGACAGAACCAGCTCACAAACCGGGTGCACGGACTTCCTCTGCAGAGCCTGAAAAAAAACACAAACCCCAAACCAAAACACAACAACACACAGCTCCTTATCACAGCATCGCCAGGCACCACCTCAACACTGCCAAGCACGTTTGCTGCTCAGTTTTGTGATTCTCCCCGAACGCCGTGTGCTGCCGTGCTCACACACACGCGCGGGCCCGAGCCCACCGTGCTGAGCAGCACAAAGCCAGATCCTGGGCCCTCTCCCGCCCCAAATATGCTGGGCAGCAGCAAAGCAGGGAAATTCCCAGGCGTTCCCAGCTCAGTGAATCATACACTGCATCTCAACCTCCTCTGCAAAGCCTTCCAGATCCATTGGGATGCGCCAATTCTCTGGACCCATCCTTCTGGGGAGGACCTGCTCCTAATTCCAGTGTGGATTTGTGCAGGACCAGTTCAGCCCCACGTCCTGTGCCTGCAGTGTCCTCCAGAGCTTACATTAGCTGCTCTGCCTCGCCGTGTTTACCCCCTCGATGTATTTACACGGAGCAATGGGCTCCGCTCCCCGCCTGCCCTTGGCTAGACTAAACAAGCCCAGCTCTCCCAGCTTCCGGCAGAGCCTCGCTCATCCCAGAGCCCTCTGCCCGCATCCCCCTGGCCGGCACATCCCGCAGTCCCCGCCGCTCCATCCCGCCGAGCTAATGAATAACGGGGCTAATTGGAGCGGGTGGGTGGGCTGAGCGGGGATGGCGGGCGCTTTGCTCTTTACCTGTATTCAAAGGGTATTAAAACAAATTAACAAGCCCTGACTACATAAAAGGAAGCTGCTGGATTTACAACCCAGCCTGCAGCTAGACCACCTTGCCTGCCGAGCAGGTTTGGGCCAGGCCACGTCAGCCATGGGAATCCCACTGCGGAGGGGTGATGGCACAGGGGGCTCCAGCAGCCAGGAGCCCAGCAAGGCAGCAGCACCCGGCCTGGGGGCTCCCCACCCCGCTCTGAGAATGGCACTGTGGATCCCAGCACACTGGAAAATCCCGTGTTAAAGGCAGGATGGCACCCCTGAGGCAAATTCCGAGGGACTCCCTGCTGTTCTCCAGGGATGCGGCACCCTGAGCTGTGGCTGGGGTTGGCCACATGTCCATGGCACAAACGCAGCGGTCGCGGGTGCCTGGACTCTGCCCTGGGGGAATCTCCTGCCCAGCACTGCTCTGTGGTTCATCTGTGACAGTTCCGTGCCAAATTCACTGAAGGGACATCACAAATGTGAAGGAGAGGAGCAGAAAAGCAGTTTAAAGATAGACACAGAAGCCTGAAAGCAGGCAGGAAACCCATCTCGAGCGTGTTCCTTCCTTTGAGGCTGAAGCTGAATCCCACAATATGTTTTCTTCCCACTAATGCTTGCCTGGCTTCCTTTGGAAACAATTTAGTCTCTGCCCGTGGTAGAATGTTTTTATCCATTAAGAAACGGATATTTTAAAGAAACCATAAGTCAATCTGGACAGGGATTAGGAAGCAGCAATTCAGTGTATTTGCTGGGCCCATAATTCAGGATTTAACCTCAGAGCAGCCACGTTGCATTTCGGAAACAATAGGGGCACTTGCTGCCTATGCCAAGAGGCTTCTTAAAAGTAAGGTAATACTTTAAAAATGTATATTTAAAAAGAAAAAGAGAGAGAAAGACTTTGCTTTAAAGGCATATGATGGAGCATTCTGCTGATGATAAAAATGTTGTGTGGCCTGAAGTAATGGATTGGGAATGAAGCTGAGCGAATTCCAGATCAGGAGACAGAGTCTCCCAAAAACCATTCTGCAGGCACTAGGGCTAAGAGAGGCTTGCAAAAGGATCCGACATTTACTGTCCTCCCTGTGAAATCAAGGGAGTTTGGCTTCTCTGGAGCAAAAACAAGAGTGTGCAGGGGGATGTGAAGTGCATCAATCAAAAGAGCTCGCTCTGGTACCGAGGAGATCCAATCTAAAATCCCTTTGCAATTGTCCTGGTGAGCACAAGGC
Source organism: Euphonia xanthogaster (assembly GCA_034509185.1). Classification (NCBI taxonomy): domain Eukaryota; kingdom Metazoa; phylum Chordata; class Aves; order Passeriformes; family Fringillidae; genus Euphonia; species Euphonia xanthogaster. The sequence goes on from JAYDZK010000086.1 coordinate 5,357,980, forward strand.
CCCTCCATGCTGCTGGACAAGGCACACAATTGCTTTTGAGTGGTTGAAGATGTTTCCACCACAGAACTCGGGCGTGGGCGGTCCTGCTCTGCTGTGCTGGGAACAAAATGGTTCAGCCTGAGCCACTGCTGAAACACAGGCAAGGGAGGACGCAGAGAACTGGGGGCTGGACGTGTGTCTGTCACCAGCCCACCTCCCCTGGGCCAGGGGGCCCCGAGAAGCCGCTGAAGGCAGACAGCAAAAGTCCCTTTAACATCTTGCTTCACTTCTGAGAGCTACTTGATTTTTTTAAGCTAAAAGGCAAAACTGGACTGGAGCAGGCACGCAAGGCTCTGGCTTCGCGTGCCCCGTAATAAGGAGCCATTTCAGGCCATCCTAATGACAGCTTGGTGCCTCGCTGTGGGGATGGCAGAGCTGGCTTTGTAAACACTCAGATTTTCCAGACCTCTCTGGAGAAGCATTGGGCCAAATCCTCAACAGAGGCTCTGCTCGGTTGAAGCCTGGGAAGCAGAGCTGGGTGGTGATGGGGGTCTGCCTGTCTGAGCTGCCCAGCACTGGGCCAGATTCTCATCACAGCTACAGGGGTGAACCCAGAGTTACCCTGTTTACTCCCAGAGCAGCACAAGTGGGGATGAGATCTGGTGTGTGCAGGGTTCCAGTGCCCATCCCATCTGGGGACATGCATGGGAAGGGATCAAGTCTCTGCCCATCTGAGTGGGGCAAGGCAAGGCCAGAGCCACTGGCATCCCCTGGCACTGGGGAGAGCAGGATCTGACCCGCTGGCTGTCGGAGCCGTGCTCTCTCCTCCCGCATTTCCTGGCATGCCCTTCAGAAACCATCGGCTCTCTCCTACCGGGAGGGTTTTGGTTTGAGACCATCTAACCTCAGCAAGATCATTTTACACGGGGGCTGTTTATAACCTCCAGGGGCTGCTCTACTGAAAGCCTCTGCGAGTGGCTGAGGGCCAGACCCTTCTCCCACTCCCCACGGCGCCCTTGCCGTGATCTCCACCACAGCCATGGCTTTCCCTCCTCAGGAGGAGAGATTGGACTGGGCCAGAACCCCAAGAACCCCAATTCTCCCAGATAAACACTGTCTCCTGCCTGCCTGAAAATCCAGACTCCATGTGCCACGTGCAGGGATTTGAGGTGCTGGGATCCCCCCACAGTGGCCAAGGCTGTTCCTGAGCATCCCAGCTCCAGCCTGCTTTTGCCAGGAGCAGATTGGGAAGTTTGTGCAAACTGCTTGGTCAGCAGAACAGGAAGCCAAGCACCCCTGGCACACAAGCAGAGGGAGCCGGGCACTGCTGGAGGGAAAAACCTCCCTGTCCCCCTTTAAATCCCTGCACAGGGATGCTAAAAACATTAACCTTGGGAAGCACCCCGTGGAAGATAGCGGGGCCGGATGAAGCCCAGCCTGCCCCGTGGCCCCTCCCCGCTGGTATCTCGTTCTGCTTCCCACTAATCGGCCTCTCCTGTGTGTTACCCAGGAACGTGCCAAGTGGTGAGAATTACAGGCCTGTTAACTCCCGTGCTGTTCTTGGCACGGGCCGGGCTCCACTTGCTCGGGTAAAAATTATGATCTTTGTGAATAAGCTGTGTGTGTGTGTGTGTGAGAGAGAGAAAGAGGGGTTTTAAAATGATGATTAGGATTGGTCATAGCCAGAGCTGTGTCAAAAGGACGGGGCTGAGATGGAAATTGCTGACTGCCCCTGCTCAGAGTTACTCTGGTAGGAGCCTGCAGTCATTTTAAGACGGTTCCTCCGACTCGGGAACAAGGGAGCCAAGAGCAGAGCGTGCACAAACCGCCTTTTGCAGCATTCCTGGGACTTCGGATTCACTCCACAGGAATGATTTCAGAGGCTAATTTTGTGTGTCTCCACTCCTGCTGTCACTTGACATTTGGGAATTTGGCAGGGGCGGTAGCTTGTGGCCAAGTCCATTTTTTTTCTCGTTGAATTTGTGTCATCACCTGATTCTTTGCTCCAAACAGCTCTCTTTGGGTTTCTGGCACTGCAGGGGGCTGTGCTAATTTAAAATACAAATCTTTTTTTCTTCCCCCAAGAATCTCTCTTTATGATGCGGCCAACAGGACAAGCCTAGAAAACTCTTTCTCTCTCTCCTGCTTTTTTAAAAAAACCCAAATGA
>JAYDZK010000086.1:5360226-5371708 GCA_034509185.1 Euphonia xanthogaster
AAAAAAACCCAAATGATAGTCCTACACAAAATTCCCGTGTTCTTCTCATAAACCTTGCTAATATCAATGAAAATTCCAAAGTGTGGAGATTTGCATTTCAATGAGAAAGAAATTAAATTTTCTCTGTAATTTGGGGTTGGGAGGAGCGGTGCAGCTTTTGCAGTTCGGGTAACATTTTCAAACATGTTTTTACACTTAAAACCCCTTCTTTGCTAATGACACCAAGGCTTTCAAACAACCATACCCCTTCTGAAAACACAGCACGAGGGTTTTGGGAGCTTTTTCTACGAAACTTTCCCAGAAGGGCCTATTGTCACCAAAATTCCAAATACAGACAGCTTAAATACTCTCCCTTGAAGCCCTGTTTGTATCTCTGCTGATTTCTGAGAACCAGTGAGACTGAAAGTGCCTGGAAAAGCAGCCCAGAAAAGGACAGGAGAATGGCCTCTTAATTCATGCTGGTGGCATCTGCCTGTGACAGGAGCAGCACAGCAGCTGAGATATTTTAATGCCTTGCTTAGTTTGGGACTGAAATTCTGGGATTAGCAGCTTGATCCCTGTCAGGTAGCTCCAGTGGCAATTCCTGCCCCTGTTCTGGCAGCAAGCTGCAGATTCCTGGGGAACGCCCAGGGACTCGGGCGCTCTTTGCCGCTGGCAGATCTGGGAAGAGCAAAGCTGTGTGTGTGTGTGTGAGCCCTTGCAGGTGTGCATCCGTGTGGGGAGTTCTGCTGGAGCTGGGCGAGGGATCACCACGCTTGGCAGCCACACAATGATAAGAAACCGTTGGGATTAGCATGTAAAGCACGGAACACCCTCTCTGCCTGATGCATAAGCATGGCGCGGCTGCCTTCATGTCAGAGGAGCTGCTGGGTTCAAAGGGTGCTGCTCTCACCTCCCTCACGCTCCTGCTGCTCATTTGTTCCTCAAAAACCCCAGATCTAATGGGTGCAAAAAGGCTTCCGAGGTCAAGGGATCTGCACAAACCCCTCCCTGGCTCCTTAACCAGAGGAGAGCTGGACTCCAACTCTAAAATCCCATCCAGAGCGTTGTTCCCACTCAGCCATGCCAGGAACACGAGGGTTTGGGGGTGACACAGGGACACCCAGGGTTACCTTGGATTGGAGTTTGAGCCTGGGAGCCGAAGTGGCTCGGGGTGCTGAGGGATCCACGGGGGTTGGGCGTTGTTGGGGTGACTCTCATGGACTGGCGCAGCCGTTCCAGCTCTCCGTAGCGGTCGGTGAAGGGTTTGGCTTGGTCTTCCAGCTTTTGTCTGTGCCCTGGAACATGATAAAAGAGTCTGGTATCTGATCAGCTCCCCTTTGGCTGCAGCAGCCTGGTTACACAGGGAGCCAGCACAGCCTCTGTCTCTGTGGTTTGCTGTTACTCACACAGGATAATGGGTGCCAGCTCTGGCAGAGAGCAGCTCCCGGGGCAGGTGGACACAGAGTGGCCCACAGGGGAGGCTCCAGATCATCCAGAAAGTCTCCAGTCCAGGAGCTGGATCAGGATACCCCTGCCTGAGTGACCAACCTCCACCAGCCCTCACCGACTCTGAACACGGAGGGGAGACATGTGCAAGGCAGGAGGAACCATGTCCTGACAAAGTGGGGACTGGGGAACTGGCAAAAATTGAATTTTAAGTATTTTCTACAGCGTTTGCTCATTGATTAAAGAACAAGCTCCCATCTTACCCCAGCCCCCTCCCAGCTGTGCCCACCCAGCTCGATCAGAGCTAAGTGGGGCTGGAGGAGGCGCAGCAGGGATGGGATCAGCCCTCGCTGGTACCACACCTTGGCCACCTCACTTTGCTTCTCTCTGTTCCTCTTTCCTCCCTGTAAAACGGGCAGAGTAATCACCCACCTCCCCCAGGCAGGGCAGCAGCTAATGAGCGTTCATGAAGCACTCCCAGCTCCTTAGGTAGCAGCTGCTGGCACAGGGTAATAATTATTAAATTTATGCTAATTGTCCCGAGGCGAGAGGCGCATGAAACGCACTTGATACATAACTTTCACATTTTACTGTATTAATCATCCCCAAACAGCTTCGCTTTCTCTGGAGGATTCCAGTCTCAGTTACACCCGCACAAAGCTGGAGGGGCTCCAGAGGAGCCTCAGCTTTACATCAGTGCGGGGTTCAGACCTTGGCTTCTCCTTGTTCTTCCCCTGCCGCAGCCAGACTGCCCTGCAACACCCCCAGCCCTCTGCACCTGCCACGGAGGGACCGTGCCAGGTGGCACCGCCTCATCCCGGCACATCCCAGCGCCCAGGGGCACGGGAGGTGTGCAGGCACGCCGGGAGAGAGGCTGGGAAGAAACCCTCCTGCAGCCCTTCAGAGAGCTGGCCCTTATCAGATCCTACAGCCCGGCATCCACCGAACCAAGCTCAGTTCTTGGTGGCTTCTAAAGAAGAAAAGGAAAGCAAAGCAGCGCGTTTACAAGGCGATGAACGCAGGCACCTCACCCGCGCCCCCTGCCCTTCCCCCTCACATCTGCACAGCTCTGCGAGCTCTGTCAATTTATAGCAAAGTCACAGAACGTCCCCACACTTCCCCCTCCTTAAATCCAGAGTCTGCTATCTCCTGATCTCCCACTTGCCTGGCTCTGGCTGTGCTTGCCAGGCTGGCTGTGAAGACACTGGGATGGGAGGGGAGCTCCAAGGGGAGCTCACACTCCCAGCTGAGCTCCAGGGGTTTGGGTTTGACCCCTCTCTGCTCTCTCTGCTCTCACATCCAGGTGAGCCCCACCATCCCCTCCAAGCTCTATAATCCCCAGACTTCCAGGGATGTGAGAGTCCAAACCGAGGGAAAACGTGCTGGCACCAGGGAGGAAAACGTGGCGGGGACAAACCCAGCAGAAGGCAAAAACCCAGCAGTATTTTGAAAATGTATTTTCCCTGCTGTGTGAAGTAAACCAAAGAAACCTCAAGGCAAGACCATAAAGGATCTATTCTCATCTCTGTGTGTCCCCAGACTTCAGGCACCTCTGCATTATCCAGGGCCTTTGGAGCTGTGAGCAGCATCTGTCACGTGGTGCTTTCTCCAGGGGAAAAGTGTGTGCACTGAGACGTCTTGTTTTAGCCCACATGTTATTATTTCACTATACATTTAAGCACAGAAGAAGAAAAATAGTGTTATATTTCACCTTTACCCAGTTTTTTTGGGCAGAGCTTCGCAGGAAAGCCAAAAAGGACTTCAAAGACCAAGTTCCCCAGAAATCTAATGAAAATTAAATTCCCTTCCTCTATCTCAGCACAAACCCTATCCTGTGGTGGTATCTGGCATGTGACAGGGAAAATCTTGAAAAAAGATATCAAGTGATCTCTATGCTGATAATGTTTTTAAAGATTATTCAGCCATGCAGCCCCACCAAGGGCTTCATGTGCCTGTGTCATGCTGCACTGTGGTTGCTCCGGTGCCTGCACTGTCTGAACGTGGGCACAGTCCCGTGGGCTTTGCCAGCCTGGAGCAAACACCCTCCAGAGAAGGGACTGGTTTGTGGGGAGACCCAGCAATTACCAGTGAAACCCTCCAAACCCCTGGAACTATCCTGCTGAAAGGAAAGAGGAAAATTTCATGCCAATGTAAGTCAAGGCAAACACAGGTTGGTGGGATCGGGGCTTTTTTCCCAGCTCTCCCAAACCCTCTCCAGTCTGTGTCCCACCTCATCCCCACGTGTGGGACCTGGCAGCCCCAAACCCTGTGAAACAAGGCAGAGAATGAGTTAAAAACCACCAGCTTGGCCTGCCAGCTCTCTTTAGCTCAGGCTGTCTCCCCAGGACTTCCTGCCGCTTGTCACTTAGGGCTGGGGACGTCAGACTTTGTCACGCAAGAGAGAATCGCTGTTAATGGGTTTCTTTCATCAGAACAACCTGAGCTTTTTAATTTCTGCAGCGGTTGGCTTCATTAAAAGCCCTTCCCCATCTGCCCACAGCTGTCACGGAGAGGAAACCAGTGAACAATAGCTCATACCTTAGAGAACAGGAAGGTGGTTTCTACCTTCACCCAAGCACTGACTCAAAGCCTCCTGAAGCCAGTGGGTGGATTTTCACTCGACTTCAAACAGCCCCAGCTCTCATCCCAAGAAATCTGCCTGAGAAGCCTTGATCACCCCAACCTGTGAGGTTTGGGGCACAAAAGGCACTGCTGGGGTTGGAGATTCTGCGCTGCGTTTCCAGCTGGGCCACCACTGGCTTGCAGGTCAATATTTATGGAAAGGGCAGAGCCCAGCATGGTCAAATGGTGGCAGCTCCTGACCTTGGGCACTCCTTGTCAGCAGCGCCAGGGTTTTAACGCCGGCTCGGGTTTCAGAGTCGGTTAACTCCGGTATTGAACGTGACACGATGTAAACATTGACAGATCACCTACGATCCTGATGTAATAACAAGATCTGTATCAGCATATCAAACAAACTATCCCATTGAACACTTCCCAGCTGGAAGAGCCGACGTGAATTTGACACTTTAGGCCAGTAATAAGAAGCATACTGGAAGTTTTGGGTGTTTCCTTGGAATGCAGACAGTGAAGCAGTGTGTGCCACACGAGCTCAGGCCCCCAGAGCTATGATTTAAAGACATGCTTTCTGCATTAAAATATTTCAAAGACCAAACAGAGTCTGCTCTTCCTTCGAGGAGTGTGCAACCTGATGTGGCTTCCCAAGCCGGGACTGGGATTTCCAGGCTGTGGAGGGGGAGTTCCTAAAGCAGCTGATTTCCTCAGATAACTGAGATGCAGAATACTAAGTTGAGCAAAGGTAGAAAGGGGCTCCGTGAATTTCACGGCTCAAGTGACACCGAAATCTCAGAGCTGAGAGATTTGATTGAAAAGAACTCTCTGTGGGGTGAGTGGGAGCCCCAGTTCCCTGATTCCTCTGTAGATGGAGTTAGATGAGAGCTGAGGAGCTGCAGAGCCCTGCTGGGCTCGGGGCTGGGTGTCACGCTCATCCCCAGCCCCCGGCTCAGCCCCGTGCTGCCGGGAGAGCAGATGTTGGGAAGTGGCTTGGCCCTCCCCGGGAGCCTGGCTGCGGAATGCTGGCGGCAAGCTGGAGCAGAGGAAACGCCGAGGGACGTTCACGAGCACACACACTCACTGCAGATCCTTGCCTCAGCTCCAGACAGGAGGAGACAGAGCCAGGAGAGGGTGGCACGGGCTGGCACAGCACCTCGAGCCACACTCAGCCTCCTTCAAAGCATCCAAGCATCCCCCTGGCATTCCACCATCCTCCCACCAAGGCTCTGCTCAAATATTCTCAGCCTAACTCCAGGGCTGAGCCAAGCTCACCAGGAGCAGTCCCTGCACATAAAGCCATGGCTTAGTCTCTACACGTCCATGAGAAGGGACCACAAGAAAGGAACCAGCAGTGGATAAAACTCTGTCTCAGTGTGCAAAGCACCTTTCAAATCCCTCCCATGGCCCTCGAAATAGGTACTTCAGAGAGACACACCAGTCCTCTGCAGAGGCTGGAATTTTTTCCCAGTCTGAGTCTCGGCTAGACTATCAAGTCCCAGCATGTGCTCCAGAAAGAAGCCACATGTGAAACTCCCGTGTTATGGGAACAGCAGGCCTGTCCCTTGCAGCCAGTGCTGGGCTGGTTTCATCTTTGCCCACCTCTAACACAAGGCAAGAACAGGGCTCAGGCTCTCCCTGGAATCCCACCTCCAGCTCTAGCCCTGCCATGGGAAACGCCCAGGCAAGAAGAATTCAGAGGAGCCCCACTGCCAGGGAAGGAGGGAGGACAGAGCAGAGGAAGGAGGGAGGACAGAGCAGAGCTGGGAGCTGGAAGGGAGCTGGAAGGGACTCAAACGTGACGCGGGATGACGGAGGCGCCCTCCGAGCCCCGGTGAGCGCCAGCCCCACTGCTAAAAGCAGAGCCCAGGAGTTCACAGGAGGGAGCAGGAGGGAAACGCTGGGACGCACCACCCCTTGTGCTGCCGAACAAAGTCAGGCACAGATAACTCATTATTCACATGTTTGAAGTGGGCCTGCTTACGCCATTTGGAAGGAGAATCAGTCACGGCCGGGCTTTGCTTTGGTTTCCTCTGGCTTTCCTGAGACACTGCTGCTACTGTCTTTCTGCAGCTCGGGGAGAAAGGGGAGTGTGGCGCAATGCGCCCCGGCTCGCTTGTCCTGGCACAGCCTTCACACCAACAACCAAAGGAAAATAATATTTAAAGGGGTGGGGGAGAGAATTAGGAAGGAAAAAAAAAAAAAGAAAGAAAGAAAAAAAGGCTGCTAATTTATAAAGCTTTTTTAGCTGGTGGTGGTCTGAGATGAATTGGCTGCCTCTAAAAGGATGAAAATAAATATCCCTCTTTTTGAAGGAAATAGGCTGGCTCCAGGCCAGCTGGCAGGAAGCACAGAGATATGTTGCATTTACAGTAGGTTTTTTAGTGTCTGACGCTCCAGCAGCGGGAGAGATGTTCGTTCTAGGCAGGCTGGGATTGATTAGGAGGCTTTGGGAGCCCCTGATCTCCTCTCACTCCTGGGTTAGTGCTGAGACCTCGCCTCTGCCCCTGCCCCTGCCCACCCTGTGCCACCCTGGCAAGTCTCTGATAAACCCTGTCAGGGCCTTTGGTTGTGCTGGGAGACCCCAAAACAGCCCTCTGGAAGGAAAACAAGGCATTAATTTAAACAGAAATCCAGGGTAATGCTTCCAAAAGCTCCAGGGACCTGGGATCTGTGGCCCATTCCCAAATAAAAGGGAACACCATGCCCGAATTTCCACACAACTGCAGCTCAGATGCCTGAAGGACACAAGATCCCTATTCCAGGGGTTTCAAGAGACTTTCTGGATTTGCAAAAATATTTGAAGCCCTTCAGAAGGCAGGGAAAGCTGAGGCTATTCTCAGCAGTGGGTAAAATTCATCAGGTTGAAGCATTCAGGCCACTTGTGCCTCGCTGAAAATCCCCCCCAGTGCTTTCCGACCTTTTTCCATCCAGAGTAAGAACTCTGAAAATCTGCCCCTGAGACTGCAGAGTGAACAGGGTGGGGGTTAAAAGTTGTGATTTACAGATATGAAAGCTGCGGGCCGGGTGTCACAGCCAGCAGGTGGGTGCACATCTGCGGGAAATCGGGCGGCTTTCAGAGCAGGGTGCAGAAACCACCAGCCCCAATGGCCTCTCTGCAGTCACTCCCCATTCCAGGAAGGCAAAATTCACCTATGGGCTGTGATCTGGTTCTCATGGAATCAGGCAAACTCCCCGATTCCAGGATTTCTGAGCTGGGTGCTGGGAGGAAGCAGACAGATCTCAAGGACATCCAGCTGGGATTGCCTCAGCCCCGGCTGAGATCAGATTTTCAGATTCCATAGATCCATGGAGAGATGCCAGTCCCAGTGAGCTCCTGCTGCTATCTCACAGCCTGGACTGGGACCTACCAGTAGAGCTGGTTTCTCCCAGTTCACAACCTGTTCCATTCGGGCAAGCACATCAAATTCCTTGGGGTGACACTGGTTAAGGACACTGTGCCCGGGATGGGGAGGACCAGCTGCTGGGCTCAGCCCTGTGCAAGGAATGTGCCGTGGTTCAGCTGATGGAGCTGAGATGTCCCTGCACTGTGGGGAGGGAGCAGCAACTTGCCAGCCCAGCCTGTGCCCGCGGGGACAGACCCAAATTCTCCCAAGGTTTGAGGATGCTGAGCGCTGCTTTTCCCCTCAGACAGCTGGAGCTGAGCCCTGCATTTGAATACTGATCCCCTCCATCCTGGGACTGAGCTCCAAGCTTCATCCCCAGCTCCTGGCTGGCGTTACCCTGCTGGATCATTACTGAGCTTTGCACTGGCAGAGTGATGGCACCTGCACTGTACCCTCATCCTCATCCTCATCCTCATCCTCATCCTCATCCTCATCCTCCCTGCAATGCTGCTCCCCAAAGCCAAGGAAGCAGAGCTGACCATGGGGAAAGGGATTCTCTGCTCCCACATCTGATTTGGAAAGGGGAACCTCCCAGCCCAGAGGCTCCCATCCCACTGCCACCATCCCTGGGAGGGCACCAGGGGCACTCCCTGCTCACTGTGTCCCTCTCCTTCCTCCCCTCTCTGCCCCACTCCCATACAGCAGAGACACTGGAAAGAGTAAGAGAAAATAATGCAAACTCATGTCTGAGCCCCTTCCGCTGCAGGAGGTGATTGATCTGTGCCTGCCTGCAGGACAGGTGACTGCACTCTGGCAGCGGAACAGAAGGGTCTTAGGAGCTCAATTTCATTTCACTCTGAGTCAAATCCTCTTCCTCCCTCCACCACATCATTACAGTGATTGGTTGCACTGATAAGCCCTTTCAGGAGGGAGAAACAAGATGTGTCCTGCCTGACATCTGACGTGATCTTGTGGTTTTGGTTGATAGTTCTGGTCCTTTAGCTGTTGTCTTCCCTGAAACGAAACTTGCCTTTTAGCACTGGCAATTTTTTTCCCCTCTGCCCTTTCCAATCTGAGACTCTTTGCTCCATCCTCCCAAGCTCCTGAATCCTGCCTGAGGAAGCTGGGGCCACGCTGCATTAATAACCCTACAAACCCTCCCTGCCAGCCTTCTGTACATGCCCTGCTGCCCCCAGGAGTTACAGACAGGTAAACTGAGGCACAGGGCAAAATGCTGCTCCTTTGGAAGGGGCAAAGCTCACCAATGGCCTTGCTGCACTGCTCAGGAAAATTCCTATTTGGTGCCACCTGCATGCCATCCCAGCCCACTCATCCTCCTGCACAGCTCCCTTTGGATCATGCTGCTGGATCCAGCAGGAATTTCTTTTGTTGTGTGTTTGAATTTGAGTTTCTTGTTTGTATCTGAATTTCTTTTGCTGTGTCTTTGAACAGCCCCTGACACAACCCAACAGAGAGCACCACCAACATCCTCCTGGAAAAAGCCTTCAATGCAACTTAACCCCCCCCACATCCCTCAATGACCACCAGATCCCACCAGAAAACCCTTTTGATCAGGTTAATCTCTCCCAAATACAGGACCAATGCCCCTTTCTCTGTTCTGAGCTACTTCCAAAGCCACCCCAGGGCCAGGTTTGCCTCTTCCACCCCAGCCGAGAACCGTGCCCTGGGGTTTTCCCCAAGCTTTCAAAAGCAGGAGGTGTTGCAACCAATCCCAACAAAGATTCCTTTGTAGGACACGAGCAAAAATAATTCCCCTGTTCTGACTCCCAATATTGCTGCACTTAGAAAATATTGGAGGTTTTCAGGTGAAATGATTTTGGAGTTGTTACGCAGCAGGCGATTGGAAAAGAGAAGTGGATGTGGCAAATCAAATAATTGGAGGAGTGCATTTCCTGGAGGCCAGATAATTTCAGCTGCTCTGTAATTCCTTCTGAGGCTGGAATACAGCCTGGAGCTGCAGCACCAAAGGCCCTGGTGGTGCAGACCCAGTGCTTGGAGCAGCCAGGCAACTTTCACCCCTGCTCTGCTCTGCCCAGGGAATTCTCTGCTCCCTGGTGTCCCCTGGGACAGCCCCATGTCCCCCATCCCACTGGGGCTGGGGGTCTTGCACAGCCCCACCACAGAACCCAGGGCCAGGCTGGGCTTGTCCCTGAGGGGTTTTTATCCACCCTGCTGCCAACACGGGGCATCCCAGGGGGGAGGAAATTTCCCCTGGGATCAAAACGTGTCAGAGATGGGAAAACAGGCAGGGAAACCTCCTGTGAGCCAGCACCGATCTGCAGAGGCTCCTGCAGGAACTGGGGAGCCCCAAAGATCCCCCAGAGGCTCCTGCAGGAACTGAGGAATCCCAAAGATCCCCCAGAGGCTCCTGCAGGAACTGAGGAATCCCAAAGATCCCCCAGAGGTTCCTGCAGGAACTGAGGAGCCCCAAAGATCCCCCAGAGGCTCCTGCAGGAACTGGGGAGCCCCAAAGATCCCCCAGAGGCTCCTGCAGGAACTGAGGAACCCCAAAGATCCCCCAGAGGCTCCTGCAGGAACTGAGGAACCCCAAAGATCCCCCAGAGGCTCCTGAATGAACCAAAGCCCTTCCACTCCTCCAACAGCCTCAGCCCTGCCAGAGCTCAGGCAATAGGGAAGCCATAAAGGCCACTCAGGATTTCCTCCTCTTCCTCACCAGGGAAGAGGACAGGACTCCAGGAGTGGGAAATCAGCTTGTTTTAAGTACTGAGTATTAAATTAGAACATATGACAGCAATATGACATGGACAGATCACTGTCCAGGAAGAGCTGAGGTCATTTATTTATTGAAATTATCTCGGATTGATTTTGTTGGGGTTTTTTTTTCCACCTATTTATCTATTTATTCCTTCTTTTTGCCATTTCCTTTTTTTTTTTTTTTCCTTATTCCCAGACAATCTGGGAACTGTCTGTGTATTTATTTCTAGCTAAGGACAAGCAAGGGAATAAAACAAAGACCTCAATAATACCCAAAACTATCACCCCACGGGAGCACTTCAGCACCGAGTCTGCTTTTAATTACAGAGAACATCTTCAGCTCAAGTTTTACGCAGCCCCACGAGGGAGCCTTTTGGCCAAGATAAAGATCTGGAATTGGACAATACTGGCACAACCCACCCCTGTCCTGGGTCTCCACTCGAGCTTCTGAGAGGCACAAGACTCTCCAGTAATTTATTCTCCAGGCACTTCCCAAATCTCCAAGGATAAATGTGCAGAAAGCACAGGATCTCTGGGTCTCTGCCTCGAGGTCCAACATTTGCCCACAGGAATATGGGAACAGGGGATCATTTTGCCCCTGCTCCTCTTGGGCTCCTATCCCATAACCCCACTCCATCTTCCTCATCCTCAGCTATTTTAGGCTGACCCACACTCATCTGCCACTCAGTAAATCCCAATTTCCCTGTGTCCCTGGACTGGGAGTATTTTATTTCACCATCTCCAGGTTCCTGGAGCTACTGTCCCAGAGAACATCATCCCAACCTTCCCACAGTGCTCCCAAACCAAGATTTCCCCTTTCCAGTCCATCTTTCTCACAGTTTTTTTTGCCTTTTTTTTACCTCATATTCGAGCCAAGAGTTCACCATGCATGGGGTGAGGGCAACCAGCACCGTGGGGACAGCAATGGCACAAACACCTCCACAGGAAGGACAAGGGGGTACCACCCCTGCACACCCCAAATTCCCCCTGTCTGCACACCCCAAACTGCCCCTGTCTGCACACCCCAAACTGCCCCTGTCTGCAAATCCCAAACCCCTCATGTCTGCACACCCCAAACTGCTCATTTAATGTCTGCACACCCCAAATCCCCCATTGAATTTCTGCACACCCCAAACTGCTCATTTAATGTCTGCACACCCCAAACTCCCCATTGAATTTCAGCACACCCCAAACCCCCCCGGGTCAGCACACCCCAAACTCCCCATTGAATTTCTGCACACCCCAAACTCCCCATTTAATTTCTGCACACCCCAAACTGCTCATTTAGTTTCTGCACACCCCAAACTCCCCATTTAATTTCTTCACACCCCAAACTGCTCATTTAATGTCTGCACACCCCAAATCCCCCATTTAATTTCTGCACACCCCAAACTGCCCCT
>JAYDZK010000086.1:5394164-5420933 GCA_034509185.1 Euphonia xanthogaster
TGTCCCCCCTGTCCCCTCTCTCTCTCTGGAAGGTTCTGCCTCGCTCTTTCTCACCGCGCGTTTTTGTTTTGTTTTTTTTTTTTCGAGCCTCGTTTCTTGTTGTTATTTTTAATTTTTTCCCCCGTTTTTTTCGGGTTCTGGTGACGCTTTCCCAGCAAGAGCAGCGCTTGTCCCCGAGGCGGGGCTGGCAGGTGCCACCAGCCGGGGCTCGGCCACCAAACCCCGCCCGGGGCCGGGAAACCTCGGGGCAGCAGCGGGGAAAAATCCCCGCGGGGGTGGGCTTGAATTCTGGGGGGTCGTTGGAAAGGGGAAGGCGCGTGGGGAGGAAGAGGAGGATGGGGAGAGGAAGAGGAGGATGCGGAGGAAGCGCTGCTGGCCCCGGGCTCCGTTTAAAGGCGGAGCGTGGGAACCTCCTGCAGACGTGCGGTTTGTGTCGCCGGGCGCGGGGACTCGCTCGTGTCTGCGCTGCCGCCGGGTGAGTCACAGGCACGGCAAGACGAGGGAGGAAAGAAAAAAAAAAAATAAAAAAGAAACCAGACCAAAAAAAAAAAAAGTTAAAAATAAACCAATTTTTAAAAAAAAAGCGCCCCACGTCAGCCCCCCACAGCGGGAGTTGGTGCCACTGCCTCCCCGGCCCCGGATCTTTGCTCAGGATAAAGCTCCAAAAACGGCTTTTTTTTTCTTTTGCTTTTTTTTTTTTCCACCTCTTCAAACAGAAAAAAAATATCCCCTGTCTGTAAAAAAAGAGAAAACTCAAAGAAAATCCAAAGCTCTTCCCTGAAATGGGCGCCCTCGGAGGGGCTGCAGGGCACCTCTGCCCCCGAGGGGACCCTTGGGGGGCTGCGGGGGTCGGGAGCCCCCTCCCCACCCCCACAGAGGGACCCTGGGGGACCAAAACCATCCCTGACCCCATGGGCCGGACCAGAGCGGGGATAAAGGCACATCCCGGCTTTCCAAAGCCCTTTTTCCTTCGGGATTCCCACATTCCCCTGCAGAGGGACCCAGCAGCGAGGGAAACTGAGGCACAACCCGCAGGGTCCTCCAGTTACCCCCAGCTGGCCCTAAGGAGGCCCTGAGCGCTCAGGGTGTCGGGGTGGCATTTTTGGGGTGAAAATGCCCATTTCTGGCTGCTCACGCTTCCCTCCAGGGCTCCCGCTGAAACCAAACGCTGCGAGGCTGAAATGTTGAATTCTTGTCACTCGCTCTGAATCGCTTTGAAGGGCCCCGTTTGCAGGTGACTCGAGATGAGAGGGGAGGAAAAAAACCCCTAAAAATAATTCCCGTTCCACTCTTTTTTTGGGGATACCAGGGCAGGCTGGGGCCACGTGTGCCGTGGGTGACAATGGTGGTGGCAGTGGGTGACAGGGCCAGGGCAGCCAGGTCTGGAAGGAAAAATCCACCCCAAATCCAGCTTCTCCCAGTTCCTGAGCGATTTTGAGAACTGCGAGAGAGCCCGTCAAGGATCCAAACCTAAAAAGCAGATCAGAAAGGGAGAAAAACACGTCAGCGAGGTTTGGGCTGGGAGGAAACGCTTCGTTTCAGGCGCCGACTTTTCTAAGGTTTCAGGGTCAAAGTCACAGCTCGGGAGTGCTGGAATTACTTGTCCCCAGCTGTCCCTGAAGCCTGAAGGGAAATGCAAACTCTGGAGCTGCGCATCCTGCCCGGCCGGGCCACCCTGGGCACCCTGGGCACCCTGGGCACCCTGGGCACCCTGGGCACCCTGGGCACCCTGGGCACCCTGGGCACCCCGAGCGGCGGGTTCAGGGCTGGCGGCTCCGCTTGGAAGGACTCGAAACCCGGCGGCCACAGCGCTGCCGAGCTCGGCACGAACTCGGTGTCACCCCTGCGGTGTCACGGCGGGGCTGCCGGTCCCTTATCAGCGACCCAGATAAGGATGTGAAATCCGCCCGGGGCGCGGCCCCGCACCCGGGCTGTCCCGGGCTGGAGGCGCCTCTGCACCCCCAAAACCACCGGGGGGCACGGGCAGGGCTCCGCTCGGCTCCCCAGCACCGCCCGCTCTGTCCCGGGGCCCGAGGGAGCCCAAAGGGCGATTTCCCCCCCAAAACTCGAGCAGACAGAGCCGCCGCACGAAACCACCCCGTGCTGGATGCCGTGCTGTCCGTCTGTCCCGGCGGGGCTGCGGGCACTGCCCCGGGGCTCCCGCAGCCCCCGGCAGGAGTCTGAGCCGTCCCGGGGGATGCTCCGGAGCCCCCCGCGGGCAGGGAGGGAGATGGGGCTCCCAGGGACCCCCACCCCACCTGCAGCGCTCCGAGGGCTCGAACAGAAGCCAAACAAAACCCCTTGGCACTGCCAGCCCCGCCGGGGTTTCCTCTCGGGAGAGGATTTGGGCAGAATCGCCGAACTCAGAGCTTCGCTCCTCCCTTCTCGGAGCCCGGAGGGGGCGGGGGTGGGTGGCAGCCGCGGCTTTTCCCGCATTTCCCAGCTGGACACGAAGCTGGAATCCCTTGGATGCAGCCCCAGGCCCCCAGAGCACTTGGAGACCCCCATGGCAGAGCCCCAAAATGCCGGTGTCCCCGAGCCCATCCCTCAGCCAGGGAAACTGAGGCACGGGCAGGGAATCGCCCCAGGTCACCTCCGGGCGTGACCTGCACCTGGGAAAGCACAAAAAGCCGGGGAAACACAGCAAAAAGGGGGAAAGTGGGGCTGCTCCTGGAGAAAAGCAAACATTGAACAGCCCAAGAGGTCCCTCTTGGGTGAAGCAGGAAAAGCCCCTTCGGAGCTGGGAAAGAGGAGATGGAATAATTTCGGACCCCAGAGCCCCGGCCCCAGCAGGGGCTGCAGGGAGCCGTCCCCACGGAGCTGCCTCGGGGCTGGTTTTGCTTTAACCAAGCCCCATCCCTCTGCTGCTCTGAGCTGTTTCTCTTCCTAAATCCTGCATTGCATCGAGAGTCTTTTAAAGCGTCTGCAGGGGAGGCCCGGCTGCGGTTTCAGGGCATTTTCTGTTTAACTTGCATTAAAGTGTAGCAGAGTTACAAGTGCATTAGCGCTCCTGCTCCCAAATTGCTGCTGTAACCTCTGCCCCCGGCCAATCCATCTTGCTGACACCCATTAAAATGAGCTCATGGTGCCGTTTTTATGGCCGGATTAAGTGGGGGATCTGCAGCCCGGGCGGTTGGGCGAGGGCGTCGCGCTGCTAATGATCCCTTCATTGATCTTTAATGATTTCCTACATTAGCACAAGCAGCATTAGCCCCGGCAGCTCCAGGACAGCCGCTGGGTGATTCACTGCAGCAAGCTGCGGTCCCGCAGCTGCACCTTCCTCCTTTGTGCAGGAACGGGCAGAATTCCCTGAGAAATTCCATTCCCCGGGAAAGGACGGGCGGCTCTTCCCCCTCCTCGGGCTTCCCACCCGGGGCTGGGACCCGCCCCAAAGCTGCCAGAGGAAATGCAGCAGCACCAGGACTCGCCCAGCTGGGCTACAGACCCCTCCCCGAGGTTGCCAGCAGCACGGGAAAGGCCCAAGGTGTCACCTGAGGATGTCACCTGAGGGTGTCACCGGTGCTGGAGAACAGGGTTACAGGGCACAGGGTGCTCGGCAGGGCACCTTGGTGAGATGCCCTAAAGACGCTCCTGCTCCACCACCCCACAGAGGTGCTGGGACCTCCTGCAGGCACCTGGGGCTTTCCTGTGGCTTCTCTGAGTGCCCTAAAAACTCAGCTGCCACCAGGGCCCCGAGGAGCCACCACAGCACCAAGGAGCTCTGCCTTCACTGGGTGATCCCAGGGCCGACAAGGAGTCCTGGAAAAACTCCTTGTTCAAGCCCTGGGACAGAGGAGCAGCCTAAACCAACGAGGCTGCTGGAGGAGGGCGGGTAAAAGCCAAAAAAAGACAAACGGTGGCTCTAAAGAAATAAACAAATAAAGCAGGAGCTCGTTTGCATCCCTCAGCCCTCAGCCCCACCACAGAGGATATTCTGGGCTGACAGCACAGCCAGTGTCTGACACCTGGCCACAAACACCCCAAATCCTCCCCAAAATCTTGCTCGGGCTCGTCCCCACCCCATGCCGTGGCACAGAGGGTGCAGTGGATGCTTTAGTTATTATTTGGCCAGGTTTGCCTCGTGCCAGGCTGAGCTGCTGACCCAGGGCTGCTCCAGGTGAGGGGTTTCACTGTCAGCCCAAAAAGAGCATCTGAGACCTCAACACAGCTTCAGCTTTTGTGGCCCAGAGAGAGGGGGAAAAGGAGGGGAAAGCCTCAGCTGTGCCAGGGAGAGCAGCCTCTGCTTACTTCATTTATTCAATTTATTTATTTTATTTTTCAGGCTGATTTCTGTTTTTCTTTCAGGCCACCCTGTGCGGCAGGGTGACAGAAAATCAGGGTGAAACTGATTTTCTCCAGAGCAGAAACAGAGTAAAAGGCAAGAAAAAAAACCAAACAAATCTCCCTGAAAAAGAGCACCCAGGCACGGGTCAGGCTCAGTGGGAATTGGGCACTGCCAGCATGAGCAGAGCCCTGAACCCCAAAGAGCTCCCACGGAGAGCTGGGGGCAGGGCTGTGAGCCCAGTTCCATGGGGTGCAGCTCCGGCCCCCTGTCCCTCCATGAGCCTTTTCCAACTGGGACCCCCCTATGGATCAAAGGAAGGGGCTCCCAGCGCCCTGTGCCCTCCCAGCACAAAACCTGGGAGAGGATCCGGGCAGAGACCCAGCCCCGGAGTTTCATCCCATCCCACCGGGTTCCCATTCCCACCCTCTGGGGTTCCCAATCCCATCCTATGAGATTCCCATCCCCCGGGGTTCCCATTCCCATCCCACGGGGATCCCGTTCCCACCCCGGGCACCCCTCCGCGTGCCCCCGGCCGAGCGTGGGGCTTTGTCTCCCTCTAGTGCACGGAGCTCCGGAGCCTCCGGCCACCGGCCGTGCCGGACAGGGCAGCCCGGACACGGCCGGAGCCCGTGGGCAGTGCCGGACGGGGCAGCCCGGACACGGCCGGACGGGGCAGCCCGGACACGGCCGGACAGGGCAGCCCGGACACGGCCGGACAGGGCAGCCCGGACAGGGCCGGACAGGGCAGCCCGGACACGGCCGGAGCCCGTGGCCACCCGCGGCCGTGGCGCTCGCCCACCCGCGGCCGCCGGTCCCGCCGGTCCCCGGGCACCTCCCAGCCCCCCCCTCCCAGTCCAGCGTGCCCGGTGCCCTGGCACGGTGTCCTGGCACAGGGAACGGTGTCCGAGCAGAGTCCGGCACCTCGGAGGTGGGCACAGCCCCCCGGGAAGCCCCCGGAGCAGCAATCCCGGGTTTGTCACCCGCGGCGCCACAGCCCCGTCCTTGCACCCTGTCCCTGGCTCTCCCGGTGTGTCCTTCACACCAAAATCCTGGCACGGGGCCTGGTTATCCCTGCCTGGCAATCCCCAGCCCACTGGAATATCCATTATTCATCTATTTGTCCATGATTCATTTATTCACTGGGAATTCGGGGCAGTCACAAGGGCACTCCTGGTCACTCTGCTATAAAAGCATTTTTGAGCCTCCTCCCTGCCAACACGAACTTGTCTCCGGGTTTAAAGCACATTAATGAGCCATTACAGGGCCGGGCTCTGCTGCCCCGGGCGGGTCCGGGAGCGCCTTCGGAGATTCGGAGCTGGAGATGAGCAAGCGGGGCTCGTTAATGAGCTCCTTAATGAGGGCAGCACCCTCCCGGCTCCCCGGGGCCTCTCCACGCCACACGAGCGCCTAAAAACCAGTGACAGCCCAGAAGGGCCAGGAGAAGCCACCCGAGCTGGGCCAAAGGGTGACCTCGGGACAGGCCAGGACAGTGAGTGCCCGCCTGGCACTGCCCCAGCCGTGCCACCCCCTGGCAGAGCCCAGACCTGGGGGACAGGGACAGCAGGGACAGGGTCCTGGCAGCCTCCCAGCCCCGCTGGCCCCTCGCTGGGGTGACACTCGTGTCCCCAGCAGTGCCACCCCAGGCGTGGCCTGTCCCCAGTGCCCCTCTGCTCCTGGCTGGGGGTGACGCCAGCCCCGGCCCCGCAGGTGTCACCACAGGGAGGGGGGCACAGCTGGCACTCCCTGGCAGGGACGGGGAGTTTGGAGCTGTGGGAGGGGAGCACACGGGCTGGGGGAGCAGGAGCAGCTGCTGGGCTCCAGCTGGAGCTCCTGCAGCAGCGCCCTGGATTCCAGCAGGCACAGAAATGCTGCAGAGATGGATTTTGCATCCATCCTTGTGGCTCCTAGAATATCTTCATAAGCCACAATGTGCCCTTAATCCCACAACAAAATCAAGTCAAAGAGCAATTAATATTCTGATACCTGTGGCTGGCTGAAGTGATATAGAGCTGAAGATTTCTTTTTCCATTTCACTCCAACTGTGGTTTTGTTTTTTTCCAGCCATTCTCTGGTCAGTGGTTTTAGGGGCACCAAGGTTCACTTTTGTGGGTAACCTCCACCGTTAGCTGTTGATTTAATTAACTCAGGCTCCTCTGCCTCCTTGACCATACCAACCCCAGCAGGGCTGGAGAGCAAACGCAGGAGAAAGGTCGGGGGTGGGGGGTTTGAGCTTAAGCTTTAAAATAAAAGGCTGAGAAATTAAAAATGACGACGCTGAAGGACTGGGCTCTGCCACTGCAGGGCTGGTTGTTTAATCCTAAACTCGATTAGGAACAAACTTTTGTTGCCTAAGCTTGAACCAGGAGCCAATGGATGAGCTCAGTGCCCAAAAGTGCAGCCGTGGGGATGCTGAGAGGGGCAGCACCCCAGGGCAGCTCTGGATGTTTTGCTGAGATTTCTGATTGCATCCCCCCCCCCAAAAAAAAAAACCCAAAAACCCAGGGAATATTGGAATTTCTGGGCAGGTCAGGCAGGGAGACACCCCCAGAGCCTGGGGAAGGGACCTGCTGTCCCCAGGAGCTGCAGGTCCGAGCCCAGGTGGGGCTGGGAGAAGAAAATTCCGAGTCCTCCGTGTCAGGATCAGGGGGAAAACACCCAAAGCAGGATTTGCCGACACAGCCCCTCCTCTGGACCCCAAAATAAACCCGGCCCCAGCCCCAGGGACCCCCAGAGCACCCAGGGGTGCTCCCTGAGGAGCTCTGCCCTTCACCAGCAGCCCCAGCCCCGGGTGAGCCGTTGGCCCCGGCAGAGCCTGCCTTGTTTTTAGCAACCTCGTTGAAATTTAAATTGATTTGTTATTTATCCAACTGACAACAAAGAGGGCAGAAAACAGTCCTAACTCAGTGCGCTGGGGAGATTGAATTCCTGTATCACTGTCAGCTGCATTAACTGACTTCCTGGAGCTAAATTCAATTAGGGCAGCATTCCCTAGCATTAATAAATCAATACCGATGCCATTTTGATATATTTTGAACGTCTTTCATTATACATTTCAGGGCAGGGATTAGGGCTGAACTGGAAGTTAATGGGACGTGACAGGGCGGGTCGGCTTTGGGAGGCAGAGCCTGGCGGCTGTGATTGCTTTGTGCTGCAAAAGGTGAAACAAAAGAGCTGCTGAAGTTCCCTGTCGGGAACGATCCCGGCCAGGAGCTCTTCAGAGGAGCTCGAGGCCAGCAAAAAAATCTCTGGGATGGAAATAAAGGCGCGGAGTCGCTCCCGCAGCAGATTTTGGGAAGGTTCACACCTCGCCTTTGTCTCTGCCTGGAGCTGCCCTAAGGGAAAGGCTCGAGGCATCCCCGCTATTGGAGAAGGGAAGGATCTGGGGAGATTCCCCCGCAGCCTTCCAGGCCTTGGAGGGCTTGTGAAAATCAGGGAGGGTGAATTTCCACAGGCAGAGAGTGACAGGACAAGGAGGGAGGTGATAAATGCACGGAGGAGAAACTGAGGTGGGATATCGGGAAGAAATGAATCTCTCAGAGAGGGGTGAAGCCCTGGCACAGGTGCCCAGGGGAGCTGGGGCTGCCCCTGGATCCCTGGCAGTGCCCAAGGCCAGGCTGGAGCACCATGGAAGGTGTCCCTGCCAGGGCAGGGGTGGCACTGGATGGGCTTTAAGGTCCCTCCCCACCCAAACCCTTCTGCGATCCCAGAACTCTGTGACATCGGCATCTTTAACCCTAAACCCAAAATCCCAGCGGCTCAGCCGGGCTTGCCCTCCCCCAGCTCCCCCGGCAGAGCTTTGGGCTGCATCCCTGGATGAGGGGAGAATTCCTGCATCTCCTCGGGGCTGGCTGCTCCCAGGGCTGCCTGCAGGGAGGGCTCAGCGCTCAGGGCGTGCCACCCCCGATGCCACCCCCGATGCCACCCCCGATGCCACCCCCGATGCCATCAATCACTCACCCCCAGCCCTGCAAAGCACCGGGGAAGCCTTTCCCTCCCCCAGGGCGAGCTAAACCAGCGCCTTGCAAAGCTCAGCCCGCGCCTCTTCGAGGCTTAAAAGCATCTGAACGGCCTGGAGGGACCATTCCTGCTGCACCTGGGGATGGATAAAGATGGAAAATAAGGATGGAAAATAATCGGGTATCGACGGGGCTGCTGTGCTCAGCTTGGAGGGATCAGCGTGGCTCGTTCAGCCCCTGGGGACAGGAATGGTGTGGGGCTCCTCTGGGTTTTGGTGCAGAAAAATGGAAAATGAAAAGTCTGAGGTGACTCCTGGCTCCGTTCCCAGGGAGATTGTCACTGTTGTGTCCCCAAAAAGCCTCTACAGGAGTCGGGGACACCCAGAGGAGGGCCCTGACCCCCCACAGAAACCCTTCCCCTCCCACCCAAAAACTTTCTCCTCCAAGCTTCAAAGCCCCAGAAAATCCCAGTTTTTCCTCTGCCAAGCAAGCCAGCCCCCCCAGTCACATTATCCCACCCATAAAACCAAAATATGCCATTAAGAGCCAGGCAGAGTCAGGAGTGCCCTTTGAAAACCAGGTGTTTCCACTTCCAGGGGCACCAGAGGCTGCAAGGGTGCAGGGTTTATGAAGATTTTCCATGCTTGACTTGGAAAAACAAAATAAATCCATGGAAGGAGGCCTGAGAGGGCAGGGCCAGTCCCATCCTCTTGCAATTCATTAGATCCTTCCTCCTCCCGGGGCAGGTGCTGATCAAGGGAAGGGGCAGGAGGTGGAAAAAGCCGCCCCATTTTTGATCAAAACCGGTTAAAACCTGACAAAAAACAAGCTGCTCTTTTTCCAAGAGGCTTCCAAAGCCTTATAAAAAGGGTAATGACTCTATAAAGCTCAGCCTTGGGTGATTTGGGGGCAGCTCAGCTCAGGCCCCAAAATGTGAGGGCCCCCAAAGGAGCTGTGCCCTAAAAGGCAGAGCTTGGTGATGTTAAAAGCCAGATTGGGGTTAATCCCAGCAGGGATCCGGGTGTGGGGCAGGATCAGCTCCTTTTTACAGAATTATGGGGTTTTTTTTGGCCTGGAAGGGACCTTCAAGCCCACCCAGACCCCAGCAGGGGCACCTCCCACCGTCCCAGGCTGCTCCCAGCCCCATCCCATCCAGCCCTTCCCAATTCTCCCAGCAGGGCTGGGCTCCCCTCAGGGGCTGTGGCTCTGTGAAAATCCAAACAGAGCCCATTCAGCCCCAGCTGTGGCTCTGCCAGACCGGGCCTGGCATTTTCTGCCCACTCCTGAGGGATCTGAGGGGGTTTATGGCCCCTCAGGGGGTGGAAACTCGGCTGTTGTGGGGTTTTTACTCCACTTGGCCACGGAGACCAAAGCAAACAAACAAATGTTCAATTAACCCCAGGCTCAGGGAGGATTTTCCACCTCGGCCACTGGCAGCAAAGCCTCCTGGATGTGATGGCAGCAGCTGAATCTGGGCAAAACAGACCCAAAATCAGACCCAGGCACCTCCAGCTCTGCCTGCCAGGCTGCCCAGCGAGGGGAGTGGGCGCTGCTGTCCCTTTGTCCCCCCTCAAGGACCACCCAAGGGTGCACCCAGGGGTTTTCCTGGCCTGTCCAGTCTCCCTAAAGGACATCCCTCCCTCTCCCAGGCAGCCAAACCCCACCCTGCCCCAGGAGAGAGCCAAATCCCCGCCGGCAGCTCCAGGCAGCCTCCCCCAGCACACAAAGAGGATTTATTCCCTCTCCAAATTCCACTTTAATTTCACATCCCCAGCAGCCCCAGCCCCTTCACCTGCCTCTCCCCCCACGTTCGTGCCAGGTGAGACCCCAAAGCCGACCACCCCCGGGGCTGGTTCCCCCCAACTTCCCCAGCTGAACCCACTCTGGGGGAGAAGGAGAAGAAGAATCAGGAATGGCTTTGCCCAGATGTGTTGCACAACCTTTAAAAAAGCAGAAGCCTCACTTGCAGAGAAACCTGTGCTGGGCAGCCCCGAGGAGGCCCAGACCTCTCTGCCCACAGCCCTGATGAGCAGGAACTCATCAGAGGGGAGGAATCCTCTCTCCCCACGCCAGGGATGGCTCCAGGTTGGCTCCCTGCTGCCGCCAGCCCAGGGAGGGGACACAAACCCAGGCCTGGAAAGCTGGGAGAGCCCCACATCTGCCCAAACGAGGCTGGATTTCTCCTGCTTTTAATTAATCAAAGATGTAAAGCTCATGGTAAAGAGAGCTGGGGTTGTTGGGCACAAAATCCCGGGCATGGACGTGAAAATCAGCCAAGTCTTCGATGACCCAAGAGGGAGAGCAATAAAAGACTGAAAATTGGCCCATTCCAGAAATAGCCCGGGCAGTTCCTGAATTACCTCGTGTTAATGGAGCTGCTGTGCTGTGCTGGCAGGACACCCAGAGCTGCCCTGGTCCCCAGGAATGGATGCAGGAGAGCTCTGCTGGCCTCTCCTCCAGGGCAGCCGGGATGGGGATCCCACAACCATCCCCCAAAACCAACCCCAGAGCCCAGAACCGGCTGGACAGAGCAGGGACAACCCCCCCCACCTGCAAGCCAGCCCAAAGCCCTCATTTTTCACCCCAAACAAAGCTCTCCCTCCCCTCCCTGCAGCGATTTGTGGATGCTGCCAGCAGCAGACTCATCTCAGGGCCCAGCCCCTCTCCCTTTCCCTCCTTGCCTTCACTTCAGACGTGACCTTTTGATTTCTCGGGTAGAGTGTAAATTACATGTCGCCAGCATAAAATATTAAATCCAATTTATATTTAATTATTGATGTTATTATGTATTCCATAGTAATGGCAGCAGGAAAAAAAAGAAGATCTCCACCCCACCATTAAAGAGCTCGGTTGCATTAGCAGCTTCTTGAGGTTAAGATTTCTTCCTCCGCTCCTTCTTAACCGTAAGATTGATGGGGATGGGGGGATTTTGTAAATAGTCTTCCAGAAATATTTTATCTGATTATTGTACCTATAAAAGGGAGCCGGGAGGGGGAGAAGGGGCCTTTTTAAACCGCTGATAATTTGCTCAGCTAAAGGGCAAAGAGCTCCCCAGCAACCCCAGTGCAGGCCCCACAGGCAGAGAGGGGCTGTGGAAACCAGGCTGGGTTTAAGGAAAAAAAAAAAAAACAGCTGGTGGGGAACCACAGTGGTTTTTCCAGCTGAGATTTAACCAGTCTGTTAAACTCCAGCGTGAGGTTTTTACTAAAATATTAATCAATTCTACTTAGACTTGATTAAGGTAATTTTCTCCCCATTTATATTTCATGTGGGAGCCACCCAAGGTGTGCAGGGTTTGGTTGGGTTGGGTTTGTGGACACCCAGCACGGACTGGGGGCCCAGCAGGGCCAAGCTCATCCTACCACCCCAAAGTGCCACGAGGAAACCCCCAAATCACCTTCACCCCTGGCCACAGCAGCTTCGGGTTCACCAAAACACGGCAATAATTCCATTTATGCCGCAGTGCCCACGCCCCCACCAGCTCCTCACTCGCCACAATAAAAACAGCATTAAAACCAGCATTAAAACCAGCATTATCCCCTGGCTTTGAAATTCAAATCAATAGAGCAAATGGAGAGAATCCTACTCAAGAAAAGCCAGGGGAGCAGATCCATCTGGGATGAGCTAAGTGCTGCGGTGTCACCCGCTGGGTGACAGCCTCTGGGAGCAGCCAGGTTTGGGGGCAAAGCCTCTGCAGCCCCCGGGGTCTCTCCCTGACCGAACAAAGAAATGATCAATCCCCAAGAAAAGCTTCCCTGGTGGGGCTCGGAACATCCCGGAGCTGCTGGGCAGGAGGGGCTGCGCAGGGACACCCAAAGGCTCTGCAGGGCTCTCTCCTTCCCCTGAGCTCTTGCTCTAAGAACCAAACAAATCTATTTCAATCTGCGTTTTGGAACAGGGCTTTGTCACCTTTAATTTGGGTTGGAAATGCCCCTCAGCAGAAACCTCCAGCCAGTCCAAGGGATCCCCCCAGGGCAGCTGTTCCTCTCCTGCGGCTCCAGGGCTGTGCAGGTACCCCCAGGTGAGCTCAGCTGCTGCTCACCCACCCGTGCAGACACCCCAAAACCTGCTGGGCCAGGGATGCAGAGCCTCCCGTGATCCTGCCCCGCTCCCAGCACCCCAAATTCCCCCTTTCTGCTGCTTTGCTTTCCCCAGGGCTCCGTCACACGAGGATTTGGGGGGTATTTGAGCCCTTTCAGCATCACAGCAGCTCCGAGGAGCAGCAGCAGCTTCCCCAGCTGGTGTTGGCAGCAGCTCGGGAGCAGGGCCAGCCCTTCCGAGCTCCTCCGTGCTTCCATCGCCGCTCTTTGCTCTTTTATCTTCTTCCCTTTTTTGGTTTTTTTTTCTGTTTTTTTGTCCCCCCAGCGGCAGGACCAGCAAACCCTCCGTGCTCCACGGCCAGGTCCGGCACCTCCAGAGCCGAATCCCTCCCATCCTCATCCTCATCCTCATCCTCATCCTCATCCTCATCCTCATCCTCATCCTCATCCCCTCCCATCCCGCTCCGTCCTGGTGTTAATTAACGCAAATTGTCCCGCTAATTATCCCCTTCAATTACGGTCTGTGGGTGCCCAAACCAATTCCAGCAGAATTCTCGGAGCCCCGATCCAGCAGCGATTCCCGGATCCCACTTGCTCAGGGCCATCTCCACCTTCATTTCAAGGACATTTCAGCGGATAAATGACAGCGCAGCCCGTGGTGCTTCAGAAACACCCAAAACCCCCCAGAAAGTGCCACATCCCCGCACCAGGACCCCCCACGGCCAGCAGGGACAGCCTGGATCGTCTTTAATCCCATTTTTATCCCTGCAGCCCCAAACCCAGGGGGCACCAGCACATTCCGCAGGTGACAAAACCCTGCTCTGCTGCGGCCACGGGGCTGGTGGCTGCCGTGGGGACACCGAGGGACGGCCGAGGTGACAAAGCCCGGCCGCGGGGACAAATCCTGGCCACGGTGACAAAGACAAAGCCCGGCCGCGGTGACAAACGCTGGCAGAGCCACCGCGCCGAGCTGACGCCTCCCTGCCGGGGCACGCTTGGAATAAAACTGGAATCAAACTCTGGAATCGCTCTGGAATCAGTGCCCCGAGGGGTGGGGGACAGCGAGAGGCCGCTCCCTCCTTTGCGACACCCAGGACGGGACGGAGCCCCAGTTTTGGGGGGAGCAGAAATGTCCCAGCTCGGGGAGGAGGCCGAGGACAAACCCCAGGGCTGGGCTGGCAAGGGAGGAGGCGAAGGGAGCCGGGCTGGGTGAATCCCAAACCCCGCTCGCTGCATCCGAGCCCATCTGGGTGCGAGGCTCCAGGATGGAGCCGCTTCCCCCTCTCCGCCCCCCGGGCTAATTTTACCCGCTCTGGCCGGAGCTCGCAGCCCCTGGTTCTCGTTACCCCCCCGCCGTGCTCCAGGCACGCAGCATTTTTGCAAAGTTAACAGGGTAGCAGAAATATCCTTGTTTTGTTTTTTTTTTTTTGCCTTTGGCCACTCCAAAGTTGCGCTTCCAAAGTTGGGAAAAAGTTACGAAGTAGCAAGAGGAGGGGGGAGGAAATAAAATAAAATAAAGTAAAATAAAGTAAAAAAAAAAAAGAGAACGGCCCAACCCGAAGCCAAGCAACGGAGATTAGACAAAAGCATAAATAACCTCTGGGCTCTGGGGGGTTGATCGTGCTCCAGGGTGAAAGAAGGGAAAAAACCTCAAAATATAAAAAAACTGCAGTTTGTGTATAAAAAAAAAACCCAAACAAAAAACCCAACCAAAACAAGGAAAATGTGCCCAGGCAGTGACGCCAGCCCAGCCCTGCAGAGGGACCCAGCCGGGGGTCCTGTCCCACAGCGGGGGCCTGGTTTGGGGCAAAATCCACAATTCCCTTCTTGGCATTGCTGGCACGGCCCCACCTCGGGCACGGGGATGAGCTCAGGGGGGTCGGAGGCACCCGGGAAAACAAGAGAGAGAGAGCAGGGAGGGCAAGGCCAGGGGAGGGGCTGGCCCCGAGGGGGACAAATGGCCCAGGACGCGGCGGCAGCTGGTGACAGCTCCGAGCAGCACCGGGAGCTGTCCCAGCCCCTGCCGGGGGTGGATGAACGCGTCCAGGAGCCCCCGGGCTCGCAGCAGCCCCGAATTTCTGCGTTTTCCGTGTTTGACAGCCCGAGGGCCGAGCGGGAGGCTGGAGCAGAGGGAAGCGGGACGCTCGAGGTTTGCAGCTCAGCCCTGCCCGGAGGGACAAAGCAGGGATGGAGCCCAAATCCCCCGGAGCCATCCCGGCCCCGGGGACAGCCCGAGGTCCCGGCCGGGAGGAAACGGCCCCAGCGGAGGGTGAGGAAGCTGCGGAGCCCTGGTGAACACATGGCCGCGGAGCCAAAGCCAAATGCAGAAGGAAGCAGAAGGTGACAGCGGAGATACCGTGACTAACGGGACCTTCCAGGGCTGCGGGGGAACCGGCGCTGCCTTGAGGCGGCCGGGGATGTGCTGGGAGCTCGGCGCGGCCCCTGATAGCATCAAGTGGCACCCAGGTGGTTCCGAGGATGACAGATAAAGGCGGCGAGCAGGAACACGATTGCAGAAGTGACACCCGCGCCAGTTCTCGGCCGGGCCAGGCGGTTTCTCGCCTCAGGTCCCAGAGCACATTCCCCAAACCCAGCCCTGGATGAGCATCCTCAAAGATTTCCTCGCCCCGAGGCAGGCAGTGTTGGTGCAGCGGTGGGCAGCATCCCCGCACCTCTAAACTCCCCCATTCCCAAAAAATCCCCTGTCACCCCTGCACTCGGGTGCCTTTTCCCCACACTGAACCACCCAAACGCTTTTCCCTCGGGGAATTATTGCCTTCGGTGCCTTCCCCAGCTGCCACAAAGGAGGGGAGAGCTCGAGGGGCTCCCAAAACAAAGCACGAACCTCCCAAAATCCCCAGC
Organism: Euphonia xanthogaster; assembly: GCA_034509185.1. Lineage (NCBI taxonomy): Eukaryota > Metazoa > Chordata > Aves > Passeriformes > Fringillidae > Euphonia > Euphonia xanthogaster. Next base: position 5,409,308 of record JAYDZK010000086.1, read on the forward strand.
CCGGCACCCGGGGGGGGTCTGGGCGAGGGATGCTCCGGGCAGGAGCATCTCCCGTGGAGCAGGCTCAGAGCAGAGCTAAACTCCAATTCCCCCTGGAGCTGAGATCCCCGGGCAGGAGCAGCAGCCCCAGCTTGCTCGCAGCCCTTCCCAGCTCCTTTCACCAAAGTCTCACCATATTAAGCAGCTGAACTGCATCATCCCAGGAGTGTCAAATTGGTTTTAGATGGTTCTAATTATAACCAGGAAGTTTTAAAGTGTGTGGGTGGAAAGGAATGCAGCAGATTAATTTAATAGCAGTTACCACGGCACAATGGTGCTTCAATTAAGAGTTCTTTCTGACTGGGATTTGTTGGGTTTTGTGTTGTTGTTTTTTTTTCTTTTCCCTGTTAATAATAAATGTCACAAATGAGAATAGACATATTACTTCATCAGATGCTTTGGCGTATCTCGTCGCAGAGAGCCTTTTGTGCAGAAATAGTAGCTGAAAGGGTAATTTTATGGGGCTTAGCACTCACTTAACACTTTAGGAGCCAAAATCGGGCCTCAGCAGAAACCCAGGAAGCTGCACCTGTTTCCATCCCGGCACGATCCCGCTGCAGAGCCACAAAGAGCCCTCCCCGTGCTGGGAAATGGTGTGTGAGGCACGAACCCGGGGCGAGCATCCTGCTCCGGCGGCTGGGGAGCGCATGGCGAGCGGGATCTGCGCTCCCGGGAGCCTCCTTGTGCTTCCCGAGCCTCTGAACCCCGAGCCCGCCCAGCTGGGGGGGTGGCCCGGGGGCACGGAGGGAGCAGGACAGGGAAGAGGCTCCGTCCCTTTGAACAGCGTGGGGGTTCCCAAGCCCAGGTGTCCGGACGGGAAGCGCCGCTCCCGGCCCTGCCAAGACAGAGGGGCCGCGTGTGGGGCGGGCTCGGGGTGTCCCGAGGGCTCGGAGCCTTCCCGGGGCCGGGATGTGCCCCACGGATCCGCCACCGTGTCCCTGGAAATTCCGGCGGGTTTCGAGGGGGCAACCCACGGAGAGCCCGAGGCAGGCTGGAAATAACCTGAAATTCTGCTTCACAGAGTCCTTCTGCCCCATAGATCCTGCCCTGTGGGTCCCCTGTACCCCACACATCCCCTCTGCCCCACAGATCCTGCCCTGTGGATCCCCTGCATCCCACACATCCCCTCTGCCCCACAGATCCTGCCCTGTGGATCCCCTGTACCCCACACATCCCCTCTGCCCCACAGATCCTGCCCTGTGGATCTCCTGTATCCCACACATCCCCTCTGCCCCACAGATCCTGCCCTGTGGATCTCCTGTACCCCACACATCCTGCCTGAGGGATGGAGACCAAGCTGCTGGGAAATGGCAGCAAAAAGAGCTTTAAAAATCAAACCTGTGGCTGGGAGGGGCCAGGGGACACCCCGACCCCTCCGGGCCCCAGGCACAGCCCCGCTGCTGGCACAGACACCCCGTGGACCCCCAGAATTCCCAGCAGGGCACCCATGGGAGGGGCACTGGGAGCACTGGGAGCACCAGCTTCATTTTAATCCTTTAATGATGCCTGAGGTGTGTTTCCCATGCCAGGAACATCCCAAACTGTGGGACAGGGACACATCCCTGGGAGCCACCCCAGCGCCCCCTTCCCCCAGCGCCCCCCAGCCCTGCCCAAGGAGCCCGGGGGAGCTTCCCCGGGCACGGCCGAGTGCTGGAAACCAGCAAAGCCCGACGGATATTCCCCAAAATCCGGCTCTGTCTCGGTGATTTGTGTCGGCTGCAATATCGAACCGCTGCCTGCAGGGCCTCGGGTACTTAAAAACCCCGCGCAGGAGGCAAACAGGCAGATTCATCATTTTACTTTTGTGGTTTTCAGATAGTTTATGACACCGGGCTAATAACTCCCGAACCAAAATCTCCATTGATCCGGGGGAAACGTGACGTTATCCTCCCTCCCTGAGCCGCCGCAGGGGCTGCTGCCCTCCAGGGATGGCTCCATCCTGGGGCTGCTGCCCTCCAGGGATGGCTCCATCCTGGGGCTGCTCCCGCCGGCTGTCCCACAGCAGGGACAGGAGCAAATCCTGAGCACCCAGGCACGGAGGGCTTGGGCAAGGCAGCTCCTCCTGAGGGCACCAGGGACACCCAGCAGGACCCTCCCTGTGATTCCAGAGGGAAAACAAGGAGGATTTCCCACTCTGCTCATCACAGGGACACCCAGCAGGACCCTCCCTGTGATTCCAGAGGGAAAACAAGGAGGATTTCCCACTCTGCTTATCACAGGGACACCCAGCAGGACCCTCCCTGTGATTCCAGAGGGAAAACAAGGAGGATTTCCCACTCTGCCCATCACAGGGACACCCAGCAGGACCCTCCCTGTGCTTCCAGGGAAAGCAGGGAGGATTTCCCACTTTCCCCCCTGGCTCTCTGCTGGCACTAAAGACAAAGCACTGCCATCATTTGAACTCCAGGATCAGGACCTAATTCAATCCCACCCCGCTCATTGTTGGAGGGCTGAGCATTAGACTGAAACCCTAAGCCAGGACTGCAGTCATTTGGCTGGGGAGGAATTGATTTTGGCCATCAGCACTTTCTCATTTTCGATGGAGTCCCCACGTAACCAGGTTAATTTCTGTTAATCCCATTAGCCAGGTACTTTTGGCTCCCCAGCCCAATGATTTTGTGTCTGATCTGAAAGATTGTAATTGCAACCCAAGAGGACACAAACAGGAGCCTGTGATGGACAGGAACCGGCCTGACACAGACCCAGCTTCTCTTCCACCTAAAAACCAGACCCTCTCCAAATTTCCCCCTGGTTAATGACCACACACAATAAGTTCTGTCCCTAATTAATTTCCCCGCAGTTCAGATCCCCCATTTTGCTGGATTAATGTTATTATTGCAACTTTGACTGGGTCCTGTGCAAGTTCCAGGCCCAGTTTTCTTTTTCTTGACTCAGGTCAGGGCTGGTGCTTGCCAAGGGCTTCCCGGGGAGGCTGATCCCAGTATCCCACAGGAGCCAGCCCCAGGGGGAACTCCCAGCCCTCAGGGAACCCCTGGCACTGCCCCAAAGGAGATTTGCCCCAGGTCTGAGATCTCCAGCTGGGGGAAATGGGGATTCCAAAGGGGGGGAGCTTTGAACTAAAAGAGAGGAGCCCCCCCCCCCCCAGAACATCCAAGGTGTGACAGGGTCCCCACCTGGCTGGGGACAGCGGTGCCCTGTGGCCACTGCTAATGAGGGCTGGGAGCAGGGTGAGCACGCCTGCATCCCTGCCTGCATCCCTGCATCCCTGCCTGCATCCCTGCATCCCTGCCTGCATCCCTGCCTGCATCCCTGCCTGCATCCCTGCATCCCTGCCTGAATCCCTGCATCCCTGCCTGCATCCCTGCCTGCATCCCTGCCTGCATCCCTGCCTGCATCCCTGCATCCCTGCCTTCATCCCTGCATCCCTGCCTGCATCCCTGCCTGCATCCCTGCATCCCTGCCTGCATCCCTGCCTGCATCCCTGCCTTCATCCCTGCATCCCTGCCTTCATCCCTGCCTGCATCCCTGCATCTCTGCCTGCATCCCTGCCTGCATCCCTGCATCCCTGCCTGCATCCCTGCATCCCTGCCTTCATCCCTGCATCCCTGCATCCCTGCCTGCATCCCTGTGTGCATCCCTGTGTGCATCCCCGCAGCCCCGCAGCTCTCCCTGCAGCCCTCCCTGCATCCCCTGCTCGCCAGGGCTCCTTCCTTCCGCAGCCGCGGCGCTCGGAGCACGCCCGGGCCGGGGCAGCAGCTGCGGAGCACTCGGAGCTCGCTCGGGCAGGAAACGCCGGCGGCTCCCGCAGCTGCGGGGCTGAGCCAGGGCTCACACGCGAGGGACACGTGGCACGGGCTGGTGGCACCGGGGGACACGGGGGGGACACGGGAGGGGACAGCGGGAGGGGACAGCGGGAGGGGACACCGGGAGGGGACACCGGGAGGGGACACCGGGAGGAAGGGCTGGGCTGGGCACCGGGGCAGGAGGGACCTGAGGGGACAGGGGAGTGACCATCACAGCCCAGGGACACGGGAGTGACCGTCACAGAGTGTGGGGACACAAGTGTGACCCACTGTGGCACAGGTCCAAGCTGTGGCACTGCAGGTCTGGACTGTGGCACTGCACACCCAAAACAGGGAATTGCACACCCAAAATATGGAATTTCACACCCAAACCATGGAATTTCACACCTAAATCACATCACTGCACACCCAAGCCCTCCATATCCCTGTCCCCAGGGCTGGGGGTCACACCTCTGGGGCCCCAGGCATGCTCTCACCATCACTTTCCCATTATTTTCCCATTATTTTCCCGTTATTTTCCCAGGCCTCTCCTTTCCCCCGCCCCAGCCCAGGAGCTGTGCCCTGAGATCCCTGATAAGGGCTCGGGGCAGAGAAGGGATGCTGCTCCAGCCTGGCCAGGACGCTCCCCTTCCAGAGGCCCAAACCCACCCCAGATGAGTCAGTTCCTCCGAGCTCCAGCCCCTCTTCTACATGGAGCTGGAATTTTTCATTTCATTTCGGCCCTGCAGGGGAGGCAGAGCTGCAGGAGACAATGGAGGCAGCTCCGAGAAACACAAACACTCTAAAACCTAAAAATACACCCGCTGTCAGTGCCAGCCAGAGCAGCCCTGCCATCCAAACCCGCTCCTCCTCACCCCGACCCCTGCTCTGGGGTGATTTTAATCCCCCAGCGGTGAAACTGAGGGAGCAGAGGAGTTCTGGGGTGGTTTTAATCCTTTGGCAGAGGGAGAAAGCAGAATTGAGGGAGCAGAGGAGTTCTGGGGAACTCCTTTTAATCCCTGGGAAGTGGAGTTGAGGGGGCAGAGCTGTCCTGGGTGTTTTTAATCCCTTAGCAGCAGAGCTGAGGGGGCAGAGCTGTCCTGGGTGATTTTAACCCCAGAGCTGAGGGGGCAGAGCTGTCCTGGGTGTTTTTAACCCCAGAGCTGAGGGGCAGAGCTGTTCTGGGTGTTTTTAATCCCTTAGCAGAGGATGGCGGCGGAGCTGAGGGGCCCGGGCCGGCAGGGCCGCCCGTGGCCGGGGCTGCGCCTCCCTCTGCTGGGCGGCCGCGGCTCCGCTGCAAACCCCGCTCCGCCCGGAGCCTCCGGGGCTGCTCTGCAAAGGAATCCGAACATCTCGAGCTCTCCTGCCTGCCCCGTGTGCACAGGGAGGCTTCACAGAGATGGTTCATCCCAATGCAGGACAAGTTCATGATAAATCTCCGTCTGAGGCTGCGAGAGCCCAGCCACGGAGATCTGGGCTTTCTTCGCTCAGCAGTTGCAACAAAACCTTTATTTTTTTTTTTTTTCCCTGTAACGTTGCCTTGGTTTGGGTCTCCTGAGGATTTTTGCGCATTTTGGGAGAACCCCGGGATCCAGCGGCGGCAGCACCTCCCGCCCGCTAGGGGGCGCCCGTCAGGAGGCGCCGGAAGCCGGAAGTGGCGGGAGCACCGGAAGCGGCGGGAACACCGGAAGTGGCGGGAACACCGGAAGTGGCGGGAGCACCGGAAGAGGCGGAAGTACCGGCGGGGCGCGATGGCGGCGGCGGTGTCGGCCCTCAGCAGCCTGGGGGTGCCCGAGGCCGATGTTGGGGTGAGGCGGGGGCGGGATCGGGCGGGACGGGGCTCCCGGCTCCTCCCGGGGCTCCTGGCTGAGTGCGGCTCGTTGCAGAGCGAGGAGGAAGAGGAGGAGGAGGAGGCAGAGCCCGGCCCGGCCGCGGCGGCGGCGGCGGCGGCGGAGCAGAGGCGGGAGGAGCGGCTGCGCCGGTTCCGGGAGCTCCACATGAAGCGGGTACGGGGGACGGGACCAGGACCGGGCGCAAACACTGCCTGGCTGGCGCTGGGGGTCGGGCCGGGCGATCTCCAGGGGTCCCTTCCAGCCCTGTTCGCTCTGGGGGTGTTCGGGGTGGGTTTGTGCCCCCCCGGGGTTCGGGTTGTTCAATTTGGGGTTGTTCCCCTCGGGGTTGTTCTCTCTGTGCTGGAGTTTTGCCCTGTTTGGTTCCAGTACGAGGCCTGCAAGCTGAACAGCCAGGAGGTGGTGGAGGAGGACAAGAGGCTGAAGCTGCCCCCGAACTGGGAGGCTAAAAAAGCTCGGCTGGAGTGGGAGCTGCAGGTGCAGGAGAAGAAAAAGGTAAAGAACTCCCCCAGAGCCCGGGGTGTGCAGGCACTCACAGCTGTCACCCCAAATCCCTCTGCTAATTAACGCACTGCTGATTGTCACCCCAAATCCGTGTGCTGATTAGCTTCTGATTGTTGCAAGCCCTGCCAGTCAGAAATGGATTTGTGAGGAATTCCAGCTGGGCTGTGCAGAGCTGGGATTAGCTGGGCTGGGCTGTGCAGAGCTGGGATTAGCAAAGCTGCTCTCTCAGGAGTGTGCAGCCCGGGGTGAGGACTACGAGCGGGTGAAGCTGCTGGAGGTCAGCGCCGAGGACGCCGAGAGGTGGGAGAGGAAGAAGAAGAAGAAGAACCCCGACCTGGGCTTCTCAGGTGATACTAAAAAGTGTATAAAATATATTTAAAATGCTATAAAATACGTAAAATAATGCTATTTTTATATAAAATGACAGATTACACTATACAGAGAGCAGGTAAAAGGGATTACAAATTGTCCTGTGGCAGAATCTTCGTGGTCAGTAATAACTTGTGAAAGGCCATGCTATAAAAGATATCAAAAATGGCATAAAATATATAAAATAATGCTATAGAATACACTAAAATGCTATAAAGTAATAAAATAATGCTATAAAATATCTACAATGCTGCTGTGAAAGCCAATAAATGCTGTCATTTTTAACCCAGACTACGCGGCGGCGCAGCTGCGCCAGTACCAGCGGCTGACCCGGCAGATCAAGCCCGACCTGGAGCAGTATGAGAAGCTCAAAGAGCAGCAGTGAGTCCTGCTGGCTGTCAGTCCCTGTGTCTGTCAGTCCTGCTGCCTGTCAGTGCCTGTGTCTGTCAGTCCTGCTGGCTGTCAGTCCCTGTGTCTGTCAGTCCTGCTGGCTGTCAGTCCCTGTGTCTGTCAGTCCCTGTGGCACCTCTGAGGGACCAGCACACCCTGAAATCCCTCCTGCCTGTTCTGTAGTCTCAGTGGCCCTGCTGCAGGAGGGGTGTGGGGTGATTAATGGGGTTTATTTCTCCCAGCTTGGCACTGCTGAGTTGCAGGAAGTGCTCACCCAGTTGGGTCACGTTCCAGTGTGTGATCAGGCACTTCCTGGAGCAGGGTTTGGGGGTTTTAAGCTTGGTTTAAGGAGTGAGGCTTGCCCAGTTTGCATTCAGACAGATTTGGCAGTCCTGGGGGTTCTGTATCTTTCAGAGGCACCTGCTGGTCCCTCTGCTGGGTTTAATGTTGACATTTGTCATCTGAGGCCGGGATTGCCACAGCTGAGCGAGGTGTGACAGTGGAACTCAGGCTAAAGCAGGGAAACCTCGAGGACAAAGAGGGACGGGACAAGGGGTGAGGGGTTCAGAGTGAAGGAGGGGAGATTTAGGTTGGATATTGGGGAGAAACTCTTCCCTGTGAGGGTGGGGGGGGCCTGGCAGAGGTTTCCCAGAGCAGCTGGGGCTGCCCCTGGATCCCTGGCAGTGCCCAAGGCCAGGCTGGACAGGGCTTGGAGCACTTTGGGATGGTGGGAGGTGCAGGGGTGGCACTGGCTGGGCTCCAAGGTCCCTGCTGGGATTCCCAGGAGCCTCAGCACTGCCAGGTGTGTAACTGTGCTCTCCCCACAGCGGGGAGGCCCTGTACCCCACCTCGGACAGCCTCCTGCACGGCACCCACGTGCCCTCCAAGGAGGGCGTGGACAGGATGGTGGCAGACCTGGAGAGGCAGTGAGTACAGGGAGGGCACGGAGGGGAGGGCAGGGCAGGGCTGGGGGTGCTGCAGGCCCGGGGCTCAGCCCCTGCTGCCCCCCAGGATCGAGAAGAGGGAGAAGTACAGCCGGAGGCGACCCTACAACGACGACGCCGACATCGACTACATCAACGAGAGGAACGCCAAGTTCAACCAGAAGGCAGAGAGGTTCTACGGGAAATACACGGCCGAGATCAAGCAGAACCTGGAGAGGGGCACGGCCGTGTGAGCCTGCCTGGCCCCTGGAGCCTGCCTGGCCCCTGGAGCCTGCCTGGCCCCGCTCACTCCGAGCCTGGCCCCTGGAGCCTGCCTGGCCCCTGGAGCCTGCCTTGCCCCGCTCACTCCCGGCTCCTGTTACTCTCTTCTCTTCTCACTTGTGTCCAAAGCCGATTGTAGCTGTTGCTCTCGCAGCTCAGTGTGTAGCGTGCTCAACAATTGCAGAATTCAGCTGTAAATAGCAGGTTCTGCCTTCCGTGCTCTAAATAAACTCTTTGCTCTAATTTGGGAGTTGATTTCCTCAGGTTTGGCAGCAGGATGAAGAGCGGTGACATTCCCCTGGAAAGGCGGCTCCTCCTGTCCCTCAGGAATTCCGAGGTGGGATTGCCCCTGGCACTGCAGCTGCCCAGCCTCTGCCCAGGGCTGGGACAGACACAGGATCCTCCTGCCCATTCAGGGGTCTCTTAAAGAAGCTTCCAGACATGAGCAGCCCAATTCTGTTCATTTTATTAATAATTTATTTATACAAAAGCCAAGTTTAACCAGTTACTCCCAGTCCATGCAAGAGCTCCTTGTCTTCCTGCACTTTCTCCTGGATCAGAGGTCTGGAACCCTGCTGCACCTTGCCCTGCCTGCCTCACAGGGAGGCTGATCTTAAACCAAATAAATACAACCCTGTAGTAACTGGGGCCATTGCTGTGGCAGGCAGCTAAAATCCTACACAATCCCCACGTCCAGAGGGGACCCCAGGAAGGAGGAGGCCTGGAGCAAGGCAGGATCCACTTTGGGAATGCTGCAACAGCACCTCGTGAGAGGAGCTGGGGAGTGCAAGGGAAACCCAGAAATAACCAGAGGAACTCAGGCCTAACACCTGACACACGCAGCCAGTGCAAAACTAAACTTTATTCACTTGAAGTAAACAGTTACACAAGGTAAATCCAGGTGTTCAAAGACCAGCTACTCAACTGTGGTTTAGAAAAAGTTACCCACCTGCAAGTTCTAGTCCAATAAAGCAATATAAAATATTTACAAATATACACAAGATTCCCATCTGTGGCTTCTGGATCTGTGTGCTCTCTATCTGAAAGAGAAACCTAAGATTCCAAAAATTAAGACCTCAAAATAAATACTCAGTATTAACAAGTCTTCAAGCCCTCAGGATCTCCCCCTCTGTGCAGAGGGTGCCAAGTGCTGCAGTCTGACAGGGACCCCCCCTCAGCGTGCCCGGAACAGGGAGCTTTTGGGTGAGAAGTTCAGGAATGTTTTCTTCTCCTCCTTCTTGACAGGAACCCACTGCCCATAGGGGCTTCCCTTCCTGTCATCCTCCCTGGGTGGAGAAACCACTGGCTCCTTAACCACAACATGGCTCACTGGCTTCTGCAGGGCAGGCTTGGCCATTGTGTTCTGGGGGAAAAAAAAGACATTTCCTGTGAGAAAAGGTGCTAAACCCAAGGTGATCATATAAATAATATAAATGCTTTTCCCTCCAGCTCCTGGAATTCCTGATGCTTACACTGGGTATCAATCATGTGCACTTAACGCAGGAGAAATCCCTGAATCTTGAGTTTGCATTATTAAAACATGTAACTTAAACTAGTTCTAGTTTTAAATTGTACAGGTTGAGGGTGAACACTTATTTCAATACCCTGCTGAGGTGTATTCAGGGCATTCTACCAACTCCTGCAGGGAAATCATTACCAAACATTAAACTCCTATTGTTACTGAGATGATTATTTGGGAAAAGCCTGAGCTGGGACTGCATCACTCACATTAGGGCTGAAGGAAATGCTCCTCTGGATGGTTGCTCTCTCCATGCCAGCCTTGGTCACGTCCTCAGCTGCGCTCCCAGGTTGCTAAAGAAGAGCAGACACAGCTTAGGAGGGGATCCCTGAGCCAGGGCACAGCACAGCTTTCTGTGGAGTGTTCAGCATTTCATCTGAAGGGGCTGTAAAGCTGCAGCACAGCAGTGCTGAGCCCAGAGCACAGGCAGCACCTGCCCGAGGCAGCCGTGCCTGTTCTGGGGCAATGGAGGCAGCTCCAGCCCAGGGAGGACTCAGGGCCCCAGCACGAGCTCCACACCAGAGCAGGGCCAGCAGCTCTGCACACCCATCCTCTGGAGAACAACAATTAACTTATCTGCAAGGGATGCAGGCCTCTTCTTCTGTACTCTCTCAACATCTGGAATATATTGCATATGTTTATGAAAGGGATGCCTGCACCATTTGTGTCAAACCCTCAGCAAATTCACTTCCCTTTCCAAGAGCAGCACCTGAGCCAGGCAGTGGCTGCAGGTTTGGATTTACTGTGACTCAGGGGAACACACCACGACAGAACCAAACTAAAATTCACTTTAAGCTGCTCGAGTTTCTCCCTCCCTTCAATTCACAGCAGCTACAGCCCACAAAGTCCCTTAATTACCACCAGATTTTCTTCCTCATGTCTGGAACCATAGTCATGATTTCTATAAGACAGAAATAAAGTATGTAAAATGCATTGTGTGCTTGGGTATGGAATTTCTGGGAAACAGTTTGTTGCACATCAAAAGCTTTTAACAGTTAAAAAAGGCAGAAAGATTGAACCTTAAAAAAAAAAATAACCCCAGACTATTCACTAGGTTTGGCAAGGAGACTCCTGGTTTTAGGTCAGAAAAGCATAAACTAGTGGAATTCATGGGAATTATCCCATGAGGAGAACAAGTCAAAGGAACAAGTCTCCTCTCCTTCCCCAGCTGTCCCTACTGGACACTCAGGGGATCAACCACCTCCGAGAGAGCCTCTGTGCTTCCAGCTTAAGGCAAAGCCTCGAGGCTTCTCGAGAAGTTTTTGTTCAAGAGTTTGAGCTCTTAAGCACAACCTCCACAGGTGAACTACAGCACAGCCATGCAGACAAGTCTAAGAGGTGTTTACCTTTCCAGGGAGAACACTCCATACTTACCTCAGCTGACTCCGTGGCTTCCTCACGCTCCTGCTTCTCAGTTTTGATCTCCTTGGCAGGAGCAGAGATCTTCAGGCTGGCTGGCAGGACAATGTTGTCTGTTCCCAGAGCTTTGGCAGCATTGGCTTTTGCAATTTCCAGGAGTTCCCTCTTGTCTGGAGGAGGAAGGAATTTTAAAAAGCGCTTTGTGTTACGTTAAAATCCATGTGTACATACTCAAGCCTAAAACCTGCAGGTTTTGCATCTATGCATCATCTGGGACTCATCACAGCACAGCCTGTCCCCTGTGCCAATGAATGCTCTGAAGAACCACTCTTATTACATCTGTCATGCAATGTTTAACACGTTTGTCCAACCACACTGAGGGTTGGACAAATCAAGGGGCTTCACTCGGGCTTCACAAACCAAGCAAGTGAAGGACAAGCAAGTGAAGGACAAGCAAGTGAAGGACAAGCAAGTGAATCTGCCTGGCCCAAGCAGCCCCCAGAGCCCTCCGTACCTTTCTCGCTGAGGTGCAGCGGGGACCGGCTCCGCGAGCGGGAGCGGCTCCTCCAGCCCCGGTAGGCCTCGGGGTACACGGTTCTCCCGAAGCCGTAGTAGCGCCGGCCGCGGGAGCGGGAGCGGCTCCGGGAG
>JAYDZK010000086.1:5437206-5448716 GCA_034509185.1 Euphonia xanthogaster
CCGGCGCCCCTCAGGCGCTGCCCCGCCCCGGGCCCTCCGCGCCCCCGGGGCTCCGCGGGGCCGGGGGTGCTGCTGGCCAAGGTGCTGCCGCCGCTGCCGGGAGGGAGCGGCCGGAGCCGGCCCTGGGGTGCGCGCCCAGCGCTGGGGCCTTCGCCCTGGGTCACCCCGGTGCCGGAGCTCCGAGCCTCGCCTGGGGAGGGTTTCCCGGCCGGGTCTCGCAGCTGGGCACCGCCGGAGCTGCCGGAGCTCCGAGCCTCGCCTGTGTTTCCCCGGGGAGGGTTTCCCGGCGGGGTGTCGCGGCTGGGCACTGCCGGAGCTCCGAGCTGCCGCCTCAGCTGGGTTTCTCCGGGCAGCCTTTCCCGGCTGGGTATTCCCAGGCTCAGGCTCAGGCTCGCACCCGCAGCCGTGCCGAGCAGCCCGGCGGCTCTCTCGGGGTCTCACAGAGTTGTTCTTGCCGTGCTGGTGGGGCTGCGGGGAAGCCGTGAGAGCCACGGGAGCAGGAGGCTGGTTGGGAGTAGGGATGGACGGCCCGGTGTGCCGGGGGGGGACCCGGAGCCCGGTGTGCCGGGGACACAGCAGGTGCCTGGCACCTGGTGCTGACCCTGGCAGCGAGGAGCCAGGCAGCGCTGGAGGGAGATGCACGTGGGATGAGCCTCACGCCGGCAGCGGGATGTGTTTTCCAGGTGCTCACAGGGCTGGTTCATGTCCCAGCACCGAGCCTGTGTTAGGAGTGGTTCGGAGCTCTGCTCTCCCGAGCGTGGCAGGTTTTTGTGGCGTGCAGTAATTGTGCATTTCTCAGTCAGCAGGAGTTTGGGTCAGGAGAGGCTCGGGAGCTGGTGAGAGCTGTAGTAAATGTGCTGCTGTCCCATTTCTGTTTCTAGTTCAGTGGGGTTGATGAATGCAGTGCCTGGAAACCTGAGCGAGCTCATACAATTCAGATGTTAACTTTGCGTGAGGGAAGCAGCTGCTGGGGATCTGTGACAGGAATAAAATTGTCCCAGTGTGCTGCTTATCCCACTTGTAGTGAATCTGTGAGAGTAGAGAGCTTCTTGCTTTAGACTTCCAGGTTTTGGGAAAACTCTGCCTGGAACAGTAAAGAAAAGCATCCCTTGTGTAGAAATTATTATTCAAGGTGAAGAATAATTCAAATATGTAAGGAATTGCTAATAACTGGATTTCAGAAGTCATTCCAAATGCTTTGCCTTTGAGGGGACTGGCAGGGAAGGTGGGGTGAGAGAAGGAGGGGAAATCAGGGAAAGCTCAGAGGAGCTCCAGGAGCTGAGTGCATGCAGCAGGGAGAGCTGCTGGAGTCTCTGAGCAGCTGAGGCACCTCTGCCTTTGCTTCTCCTGGGATGCTTTGGTTCAGGAGTGGGATTTTTAGCCTTTGTTTCACGTGGCATTTTGCTAAACAGAACCTATCAGTGTCCTCAGAGTGTTGTCATACAGAAAAGGAGAAATAGTGAGAAGGCTTTTCCCCTTGGGAATCTGAGCATAGGGAGGTTCTTCTACGTGGATCTGGAAACTTTCTCATTTTTTAAGTATTTTTTCTGTCTCCATAATTCAGTGGTCACATACAGGTAACTTCTCACAGAACTACAGTTGTCTAAATTCTTGTAATTACTGCAGTTATTTATTCAGCTTATCTTAATTGTCCCCATCAGCTTACACAGACCCAGTAAATGCAGTTATCAGGAGGAAGCATCCTGGGTTTATGGGCAGAGCAGCTGGGCTGAGCAAACAGCAGCATTGGGATACTTCACTCTTTGTTTTGTTTGGTTTTTAAATTAAGCCTCCTGTCCAGCCTGGCATGTGAGTGAGGCAGAGCTGTCACTGAGACACACGGGGTGAGTGGGAGCTGGGAAAATGAGGAGTTCTGGAGCAGGTGGAGCAGGGAAGGAAGGAATTGCCCTGCAGGGAAGCTCTGGTGGCAGAGTTCATTGCACCTGTAAAACTGAAGCAGATTATAGGAAGTGATAGAAAACCAGAACAGAGTTAGAAATATAAAGTCCTGGGCTGCACTGAAAGGTGTGGATGATCTGTGAATGCTGATTTTTGCAGTGACTTATGCTCTTTAGAAGTATTGCAGAATCTGTGGAAAGAACTTTATTATAATTTAAAATAACTGCTTTCAACAGATCTCCAAACCCACCACAGTCATGGTAGGAATTGGAAGGTCTCTTATTTCCACAGCTTTATATTCCAAATTTTGCCTTCTCCCATGTAAAACAATGGCAACAAAGTGATTTAACATCTCCTACCTTTGGCAGTGTGCATGCATTAAGCCCCTAATTGTTAATTACAGTATTCATTTCAGCTTGTCATCAGTTAAGCAATTAAAGTTTATTTGTTCCTGCCTGTTCCTAAGTCTTCCCAGTCCTCTTCCTTGATCTGGTTCAAACCTGGCTAAAATCCTTCAGCTGCCTTGCTGATATTGCTTGTTTTGGCTCTGCTTGGTCCCACTTTCCTAGCTGGGGAAGTTTCAAGATGAATTCCACACATCCCTGCTTTAAGTTGTGCTGTCACATCAGCTGATGGATGCTGTCTCATGGATTCCCTGACAATAGTCCTGAAATACTCCATGTTCCTTCAGAGCAGGATTTTTTTAGCTGGGGTGTAAATTGCCCTTTATGCCAGGCACTCCGTGGGCTGGCAGCCAAGTGGGTGCCTGGCAGGGGAGGCTGTCTCATCTCCAAGTGGCCCTGGTGGCACAGGACAGGATTCCTGGGTGCCACGACCCCATAAATACTCCTGGTTCCCTCTGCCACCCAAATCCTGACAGGGCTGAATTCCAAGGAGTGCATTTTTGACAGCCAAATAAACTGGAAGGAAAACATCAGCACTACCTCCAGGAATGTGGCCTTTTTTAGGCTATTCTTGAAAATCCATAATCATTCCTCCTGCTCATTTATTCTGGCTTTTTTTTTGTTTTTTTAACCAGCTTCCTATAGAGGGTAAAGCATTTTCTGGAGGTCTGGAACAAAGCAGCAGAGCTGCCTTTTGTGACTTGAACTTCAGTGCAGGGCCCCAGTGTCATTTATCCTGCATTTAACGTGCTCTGCTGTGCCAGCCCCTCTGCCCTGGCTCTCACTGCCTGCAGCTGAAGGGGCTCCTGTGGCTGCATTTTGGGATTTGGGGGTTTGCAGCTGAATTCCCCGAGCTGGCAGTGCCTGCTGTCCCAGCCCCACAGTGCTGGGTGCTGACTGTGTGCCCCTGGCAGGGCTGCCATCCCTGCAGGCATTTCCCTTTCCTCCTGCCCAGCTCAGGGGTGGGTACCCTCTGTGCCCTGGCAGGACACAGAGTCAGGGCTCAGGGAGCTTTCCTGGGGTTCCTCACATTTCTTTTCCTTTTCAAACCTGTAGCTGGCAGGTGTTTTCACATGGTCTGTGCCAGCAGTGATGTTTTCTGCCTTTCAGACTCGCTGTGTTCCCCTCCTTCTGCCCACTGATAATAATCTGAGATATCTGTTTGTGTGTTTCTTTAGATAAAGCTTTGGTATTTGCTAATCTCCACTCAGCATGCCTGGTGTTGTGGCTGCAGGGTAATCCTGAGGTGGGGGGTCATTGATTGTTTGGTGATTTCACCCAAATGCTCAAATTCACCTTTTTAAAGCTCACCTGTGCCCTTGGCACCCTGCCAGCCTCGGGATGCCTCCCACTCCATTGTCTTGGATGAGTCAGGCTGCCAAGTGGAACGTGCCAGGATTGCCTTTCCAGCCTTTGGGCCTTGCTGATAACGGTGGGGTGGAATTAAGGCTTAATCCACCCCCAGTTTGGGTTTGGGGTGCAAAATTGGGACTTTTTCTAGGGATTTGTGGCAGTGTTTTTACCTTACAGCTGGCAGAGGATCTGCTTGTGCAGGTCAATAAAAGGAGAACAAAGAGAGGGAAAAAAAAAGTGGGGGGGGGGAAGGAAATGGCATCTGGCACTTGCAGGGGGAGGAAGAATAAGGAGGAAAATTATTTATTTGCAAATTCAAAGGGGGAGCAGAGGCACTGCAGGGTTATGAATAAATCTTTCTCTTCAGTGTACATTAGCCATCAATTGACCTTTCAGAGAAATTGCAGCTCTGCAATCACTGCTCCTCCCTGCCCCGTGCCCTGCTCCTGGCATGGATGTGTCCATGCTTCCCTTCTCCTTTATCACCCTCCAGGATTAGATGCCATATGCTCTTTCATGGGGAAAACCCTGTCCTTAAACCTCTGCCAGGGCACCCAGGGCAGATTTTTTGACATGTCTCAGGAAATTGGATAACCCAGATTTTAGGTGTTCATCTGCAAGAATCTTCCCTGTATTGAGATCCACCTCAGAATTCCAACTGGAATTGGAATTCCTCGTGGAATACATGTGAGCCTGTGCAATAAAAGGCTTTTCCAGGGGATTTAATTCCTGGGGATGTGTTTCAGCTGTGAGCTCACCCTGCTGGCCTGAGCACAAACCTGGCTGTGCAGCACCTCAGGGCAGCAGGAGCTGAGATTTGGGCTCCTTCCCTGCTGGGGCCAGCCCAAGGATTGAGGCTGTGAGACTTTCCTGAACTCCTGGAATTGTGAGTGGCTTTGGAGCCCTTCAGACAATGAGGAATAGGCTCCTTAATGCTGTTGGCAAAACCTCCTTACAAGTGTTGCATTGTTCCAATTCCACTTTAGAAGGTGCTAAGTGTCAGTGGGGCCCTTGGATTGATATGAATTTAATATCAGAAATCACTTTAATGGCTGTGTTACAGAACTCTTGTTCAGCAAATGCTTTCACTTGGAGTGGCACTTGAGGGTTGAGCAGCATTAGTCCTGACAGCCCTCGTTTGCTGGGAAAAATGGGATCCCCTCCTCTCTTCCAGTGGCAGGAAAATAAACAATGGCCACGGGAGTAACCCAGGGGAAGGCTCCACAACACAACTAAACTGAGCAAGGAGCTCCTGGCTGTGATGGTTTTATGGAATTCCTCAGATGTGAGGAGTTGCACAGGTACAATTCCAGAGCCTGGAGCCAAATGTCACCTTTAGTGTCAAATGTTCCCTAAATGCAGCTGCTTTTTACAGCTTCCTGGTGAGGCTCTGAACTGTGAATAAGCAGGGAAAGGCAGCCTGTGGAAGCATCATCCACCAGGACAGTGGGGGGATCTGGTGGGTTTTCTTTGGCTGGGTTTTGGTGTGGGGTATTTTTGAGGGTTTTTTCAGTACTCCCATTGTAGTTTCATTCTTCTCTCAAGTAATTTGTGGCTGGGGCTGGGGCTGAACTGAAAACAGCACTTCCTTAACTTTGCCAGTGTGTGCCATTCATTTTGTTTCCATTCCACTGAAGTGCTTCCTGGAGCCTTTTGCTGTATTTTTTCCCCAGCCAGTTCAGTTGATAAGGGCACTCTCAGGCACCTGCCATTCACCTCAGACTCCCAAGAAATCCAGGAGTTTTCCCAGCCCTCTGGATTGCACCTGAACTTGGGTGAGAATTGCACAAGTTCAGTCGTTTCCAAACCTCTGCTGGTACCCAGCTCTTTCCCTGGAAATCTGGGGTTTTGTCTCTTCCCCAAAGCTCTGAGCAAGTTCCTAAAAAAGCCCCGTGGCCCCGAGCAGGGCAGAAACTCGACCCTGCCTGGCACAGGGTGCCAACCCTTGGCACCTCCCACTGGACATTCCCGGGCAAAGTTCTGCTGCTTGTGCTGGCAGGGTGGCAGTGGAGGGAAAACAAGTTACTGAAAGGACAATTTGCATTTGGTTTAAATGAGAAACAAATATTTTTACCCCCATTTTTTTTGTTGGAACCCAGTAGAGTGCAGCAAGGTTTTGGGGAGCTGGAGTGACAGATCCGGGGGTGGTGGCTTTGGGGGAAAAAGGGATTTTCCTTCTTTTTTGGAAGAATGGATTGGGCTGATGTGTCAAGTGTTCCTTGGGTATGAGCTCAGAATGTTTTTAAGCTCTGTTGCCAAGAAGGATCATCAGTGGTTCAAAATGCAGGACTCAGAACATGGGAATGTGGCTCAGAAATAATTAAAAATAGACGTTAGGCTGGTCTCAGGCCTCACGTGCTTCCATTTGTCTGGGGTTTTGTTTGTTTGTTTTTAAGGGATCCGTTTGCCTTCATAGAAATGTTTTCTAATCTAACACTGGTAACTCAGTATCCAAACAGTCTTTAAATTGCTGTAGGCTTAAAATCCATCTCAGTTTATTGGTGTTGCAGTCTGTGGTAAATGAGGGAACATCTGCAGCCTGCTGAGGAGGGGGAACACCGAAATTCCTGAGCCCCAGGGGCAGGAGAGGGCTGGAAAAGGAGCTGGGAGGAGTTACCTGTGGCAGGACTTCAGTGTGTGAGGATGCAGAGGGAGATGGGTGATGATGAGCAGTGACCCTGCTGATGACTGGGGGAAAGAAATGCACTTCAGTGTTAGCTTCATTACACCAGGCCTGCTGTAATGGGATAACAAAAACAAAAGCAAGGCTAAACTTACTTTATAAAATTATCTTGGCTGGCATTTCCTTCTGTGTATTGCAGTTGTCCTTAGTTTTAATTCTGAATATTTTAATTAAAAAAAAAAGAAAGTCAATTTGTCTGTTGGAAATCCTGACCTGAAATTTCCTTTTTCTTTCCCCCAGCACCTTCCTGTACCTGAAGTTCCTGGTGGTGTGGGCCCTGGTGCTGCTGGCAGATTTTGTGCTGGAGTTCAGGTTTGAGTACCTGTGGCCCTTCTGGCTCTTCATCAGGAGCGTTTACGATTCCTTCCGATACCAGGGCTTGGTGAGTGGCACTGAGCCTCCCCAGGAATGTCCCAGGAATATTCCATTTCCACAGGGACAGTGGCACTGAGAGCCCCCTCACAGCACCAGGGCTTCTCTTCATCTATGGCCAGTGGAAGTGAAATAAAGATTTATCCAGATTTCACCACAGAGAAATGCTGTTTAACTTTCTGAGCTGGCTTTGAATTAATCAGAATTATATATACCCTTATATATGTGTAAACAGGCAAGACTTTCTGTATTATTTTAAAGAAAACCCTCTTATACAGACTTTTTTATATTTATATGTGTATATGTGTATATATATACACAGAGACATATGCTATGTATCTATATATAGGGCTATATATGGCTATAAAAATATATATATATAGCCATATAAAATATTTTTATTTATAGATTTATATGTGAATATATTTTAAAATGTTCAAACATTGAAATGAAACGTGATATTAGAAATACTGGTGTGTGATAAAATGATAGCTATTAGATACTTTATAGAATATGTATTATAATGTATATTAAAAACTATGTTTGGGTTGGAATAACCAAACCCTCTTCTTTTTCCCCCTCCCTCCTTTCTTTCAGGCCTTCTCAGTATTTTTTGTGTGTGTAGCATTCACCTCCAACATCATCTGTCTGCTCTTCATCCCAATCCAGTGGCTGTTCTTTGCTGCCAGCACCTATGTGTGGGTACAGTATGTGTGGCACACAGGTGGGCATTATTCTTTATTTACAACTTCCTGACTCATTTATAACTTCTTCATTTCCAACTCTTCTCTGTTGGCAACTTCCAGGGCTCCATGTGCATCTCACATCTTTTAGGAACAAAAGCCCTCTGCTGTTGCCTCACTTCATGCAGTTTTTTTAGAGTTAAAATTTTTGGTTTGGTTTTTTTGTTTTGCACTTGGGGTGCATCTCCAGTAAGCAGGAACTGGAGGGGAATAAACAGGAATTACAGAGCAGTTAAAAGAAAGTTAAACTCCTGACTTTAAAGATCTTCTGCAGTGATTCAACAATTGCAGAGCACACAGGACAAGTTTGTGACAGTGTTCTGTTCTTCCCCACCCAGTTGATGTGCTGATAGTTTAGTTAATGATGTTCAAATATCAGTTATTTCAGTGATCAGAGTTTAATTCTGTGTTAGCAAAGCTGGATCCAGTTTCTGAGCTGGTGATGCCAGAGGCTGCCCTGACAGTTTGGGGCTTCCATGGAGAATTTTTCTCCCCCTCTGGTGCCCTTTTCTCCCTGAGTTTGTTCTCACAAATCCCTGGGTTTGGATGAGGAAATGGAGCTGGGGGAGGTGGTTTAGTTCCTTCCCTCAATCAAAACATTTTAGGAATAAAATTTGATTTAAACTTTTTTTTAGGGGTAACTTTTCACTCCCCAGATTGTTGGGACCTTGGGGTTAGTGGAAGATTTTGTGTTAGCCTTGATCCCAGGGGTTTGCAGGGTGCTGTGATCATCCCTCCCTCAGCTCTGTGACAATTTAGTCACTGCTGAGAGCAGCAGTGTGGGAGCTGATGGGAGGTGCTGTGAGCCACTTGCTGCCCAGCTTCAAATACCTGCAGAATCTGGGGCTATTTTTGGAGCTGTGTTAATATGTTAAAGCCTTATCTGAAGTTGTTTGGGGTTGATGCTTAGAGGGAAGAACCTGATGGGCCAGTTTTAGCTGTAGCTATTGAGCTGATTTAATATTTTAATTCATGACAACCTCAGGAATTACTCAGTGCTCATCCAAGCTGATGGGAGATGGGAACTTGCTTTTTTTTCCTTTTTTTTTTTTTGTGAAAATCTTTAAGGTTTGTTTCCTCAGACTCCTGAAATGGTTTAAAAATGTCTCTCAACTCCTTGCTGCCTGTGCTGTGTCCCTGAGTGCCTCTGTTTCCCTTCTCCCCACAGAAAGAGGTGTGTGCTTACCAACAGTATCACTGTGGATACTTTTTGTTTATATTGAAGCAGCCATTAGATTTAAAGATTTAAAAAACTTCCACGTGGACCTCTGTCGTCCCTTTGCAGCACACTGGTGAGTGCTTCTCTGTCCTTTCCCTGTTCACCTTTGTCTCTCCAGGAAAATCAATGATCAGGCCTTTCTAGTTGGGTTCAGGGCTTGGCTGTTTGGTTTTCCTCACAATTCTGCCTTGAAATATTCCATGAGAAATGGGTGTAAACAAGGCCCCAGTGCCACCTTTCTGTGCTGGGAGGAATTTGCAGTGGGGATATTTCAAGCACTTCTTGAAAGCTCCTGTGGAACAGCAAAAACCACTTTATAAACCAGTTTCTATGGAGCTTGTTCATATATAAATATGTATCAATAGGGGTATGTAATTGATTAATTTGCTATCATGGCTATAGTTTGATTGATAATATTGCTTTTTTTTCCCTCCTTAGCATTGGCTACCCTGTTGTGACTTTGGGCTTTGGCTTTAAAAGTTACGTCAGCTACAAGATGCGGCTGAGGAAGCAGAAGGAGGTGCAGAAGGAGAATGAGTTCTACATGCAGCTCCTGCAGCAGGCTCTGCCCCCAGAGCAGCAGATGCTGCAAAGGCAAGAGAGGGAGGCAGAGGAAGGCAAGTGATCCCTTCATGTGTGCTCTGTTCTCTGCTGTTCCAAGGCAAGCCAAAGCCCAGCCGTGCTGGGGAGGAGCTGCTCCAGCCTGGCTCCGTTGGGAGGGAGGGGGGTGAGCTCAGAGGGGCAGGAGTGGAATCCCTTTGGAGGGGTTAATGTGACAGGAAAAGGGAATTCTGGCCCCTCTGCTCAGTTCCTCATTAGCAGCTGCATCAGTCAGCTCAGTCAGTGTTGTGTGTAGCTCTAGTGTTTATTCTTAAATCCCTCTCTCCTGCCTGGAATGAGGCAAAAAGCCTTCAAGTAGGTGACTTGGGATTCCCTTTTCTAGAGAGTCTGCAATCCTGATTGTTTCCTGCAGGAATGATGGATGTGTCCATAATGATTTTTTCTTGCTGTGGCACGGTATTGATGGATTTAATGAACTAAAGTTGGGTTTTTTTCACTTTGGTGTTGCAGCAGCCAAAGGATTATCTGATATGGATTCCTCAATACTACTGCAGCACAATGGAGGTGTTCCAGCCAACAAAAAAATCTCTGCAACGTTGCCAGAGCTGGAATATCGAGAAAAAGGGAAAGAAAAGGACAAGGATGCAAAGAAACACAACCTTGGGATAAACAACAACATTTTGCAACCTGTAGACTCTAAAATACAAGAAATTGAATATATGGAAAACCATATCAATAGTAAAAGATTAAATAATGATCTTGTAGGAAGTACAGAAAACCTCTTAAAAGAGGACTCATGCACTGCCTCGTCCAAAAATTACAAAAATGTCAGTGGGGTTGTGAACTCCTCACCCCGCAGCCACAGTGCAACCAACGGGAGCATCCCCTCCTCATCCTCTAAAAATGAGAAAAAACAGAAATGTGCCAGCAAGAGCCCGAGCACACATAAGGACTTAATGGAAAACTGTATTCCTAATAACCAGCTAAGCAAACCAGATGCACTGGTAAGGTAAGTTGGGCCTGAGCCTTGTCTCATCCATCAGGACTCGGGGGTTTCGTTTGCTTTTTATCAGGAAAATGTCATTTGTGCTCGTGTAGAGAAGCCAGACTTGGGCAGTGGTGGGACAGGATCTCCAGGAGATGTGTGGGGCAGGATCTCCAGGAGATGTGTGGGACAGGATCTCCAGGAGATGTGTGGGACAGGATCTCCAGGAGATGTGTGGAGCTGTGTTCCTGGCTCTGTTTGCAGCCTGGAGCAGGTGGCTTCATTTCTGGCTCAGGATCTGCTGCTCCCCTAGCTCACAGCTCTGTTGTGAGGCACCAGAAATACTCTGGTGGAAGGCAGGAGGAAAACCTGAGAAAATCAGCTCATCTGTCCTTGCCAGCTCTTCTGTGGAGCAGCCTTGCCTCTCCAGGGAGTTCCCTGGGCTTTCTTGCTGCCTGAACAGGTGGTTTGGTTTTGTTTTTCCTTGGGAGTGTTTGGCTTTTGCTTTGATCCCCAGTTCCAAGCGGGGAGGCAGCGCTGCTGTGGAGCTGGGCTCAGCTCTGCTCTCAGCCCTGGGGTCTGGCAGCGTGGAGAAGCCCCAGCTTTACCCCTGCTCCTGGAAGTTCAGAGGGACCTGGTGATGCAGGGGCTCTCCCTGGGACAGAGGTGCTGCCAGGAAAAGCAGCAGTGAGCAGAGGGGTGTGACTGTGTGTGGAGAGATGGCTGGAACAAAAACTGTTCCACAGTTCTGCCCTTCTCCAGCATTTTCCACCTGGCTCTTGTCTCTTATTCCTTATTCCACCAAATCAATGTTGGCCAGCTTAATTGGCAGATCAGCCTTGTTTTCCCTGCAGGTACCTTTGATAAATTGGGCTTTTATCTCAGAGGATTTGTGCTGTGGAAACACAACTACTTCAATGGAAATATTCTTTTCCCCTCTGATAATCACTCTACCCTGATTGACACACCCCTGCCAATTAAACACCCAGACTAATTGATACCTGATGGCTGTAGAGGTGCAGGAAGCAGCCAGTCCATGTGATCTGTGCCAGGATGGGTGGGCTGCACATGGCTCTGCCTTCAGCAGAGCTGCCCCAGGCCTGTTCCCACCCCCAGCTGGCAGCCCTGCACTCTTCATGAGCTCTGTTTGCTCCCTCTCCGAGGGACAGAAGGCTCAGCTCAGTTTGCTGCAGTTCCAAACACTGCTGAGCCCTGAGGAGAGGGAAGGGAAGGGAAGGGAAGGGAAGGGAAGGGAAGGGAAGGGAAGGGAAGGGAAGGGAAGGGAAGGGAA
>JAYDZK010000086.1:5489671-5501583 GCA_034509185.1 Euphonia xanthogaster
AGCTCCTCTCCCCTCAGCCATGGCCCCATCAGAGCTCCTCTCCCCTCAGCAATGGCTCCATCAGAGCTCCTCTCCCCTCAGCCATGGCTCCATCAGAGCTCCTCTCCCCTCAGGTGTGTGTCAGCCATGGCTCCATCAGAGCTCCTCTCCCCTCAGGTGTGTCCCCTCAGCCATGGCCCCATCAGAGCTCGTGTCCCCTCAGCCATGGCCCCATCAGAGCTCGTGTCCCCTCAGTCCTCACCTGCCGTCCATGGCCGCATCTCCCCCTCAGTCAGTCCTTGCCTCCCCTCACAGCCGCATCGCCCTCACTCAGTCCTTGCCCCCTCTCACCACCCTCAGTTTTCGGGGCCATGTCCCCCTCAGCCCTCGTGTCCGAGTCCCCCCTCAATCAGCCGTCGTCTCCCCTCACAGCCATGTCCCCCCTCCTTGCTCCCACCCCTCACCTCCCCGCCCTCGCCCCCATTTCTCACACAAGGTCCCTTGCTCCCTCCTTTTCCCAAGGAGGGTGGCAGGAGTTGGGGTGTCCCTTTCCGGGAGAGTGTCCCTGTCACTGAGCACACACCGCCACTCGCCCGGTGTGATCGAAATTAACAAAATGTAAATTTCAGCTTGGTTATTCAGGGGAAAAAAGGGTTGTGGGGGAAAAAGCCTCATTTGGTGGGAGATGTCTTTGCTTGTGCCGGAGTCTCCATCCCTGGGGGCTCAGATCTGCACAAAAACCAGGAGGTGACAGAACTTGGCTGGTGCAGGGGGATGGAGGGACGGGATGCAGGAGCTGGGGAGGAGCAGGAGGCTCTGTCCCTGCAGGTGCCTGCGGGACTGGCACTGGAACTGTCACCCACTGCAGGGAGCTGACCCCCGTGAGCCAGGGGGCTGCCGGGGCAGGGTTTGGCTCCGTGCCTCCAGCTCGGGCTCCAGCCTGGCAGCCTGGCACACACGTGGAGCAGGCTGTGACCCAGTTAGCCAGGTTTGTGTGGGATTCCATCGTGGCTGTCGGGTCCCTCGCCCTGATGGATAACCAGCTTGGAGGGAATTCTGCTCTCGGAAGAGGTGCCAATAAGTAAAAAGCACAGGTTTAATTGAGCAGAGTATAAATTTCCTGGGTCTGTGCTCTCGCAGAGGTGCAGGCATCCAGCCACGATGCTGCCCCGGATTGAAGAGAGAATCGAGTCTGGGAATAACACACCCAGGGCTTTCATCCTCTCCAACCTGCATCTGAAAAACAGTTTTTAAAGCTCCCCTCCCTCTGTCCTTGTCAGGCACTAAAACAAAGGCTGCACCGCTGGTGAAATTCCAATTCCTCTGCCAGGCAGCCAGGCACAGCACACCCGGGGGTGCTGGCTTCCCTTATGGTCCCAGGAGGGATCAGCCATCCTTTCCTGCTGCAGGGTGTTTGGAATGTTCCAGTGCCCAGCCCTCACGTGTGCCTGGCTCTCTGCAGATTGCCCCCTCCCAGGTGTGCCACGGAACAGCCCAGCTTCCACTCCGTGCAAACAAATCAAATTGAAAAATCAAATTTAGGGGAAGCGAGTGGCATTCAGTCCTTCATTTGGAGTTAATTATTTTTTAAATATAGCATTATTTCAAGCTGTATGGATTCAGCCCCATCTGTTTCTAACAGCCATAATCAGTGCTGGGTAGCAGAGTTAGAGTTTTCAAGGATGAGAATCCATAAATATTAGTTTTATGCTGACAGCTAATTACTCTTCAAACAGAGCCCTTATTTCTTAAAAGTGCCTACGCTTCCATTTATTCAGAGAGAGAGAAACAAATATGGTGCTGAGATATGAGGCTGAACACGCAAAACAAGGGAGGGTGGTGCAGCCTGGGGAAGAGATAAGGTGTGTCTCTTTTTGTTAATCAAAAAGACAAGAGGAGAACAAACCAGGAGGGTTAGAAGACAAATGCTGCATGAAAAGAAACAGATGGAGAAAAAAAGAATTGCAAGGAAGAAGCGATGATACAGCCTTTGGATTAGCAAGTATTGCTCACATGATGTGAGATGCCAGCGTTTCCCTCCTTCCTTCAGAGCTTTCAGTCCTGTAACTTGCTAGAAGGAGTGCCCAGCTGTCCTTGCCCTGGCAGTTTTGTTCTTTTCTCTGCCTTCCTCCCAGGTCAGCACCTCTCTAACAGGGAGGATGGGATTTGTGGATATTTTTCCCCCATCTGCCTGCCAGATGAAAGCCAGGAGGAAAAACTGCTGCGTGACCACAGATGCCCAGAGGTGATGCCCAGCCTAGAGACTGGAACTTTCTGTTTTCCCCAGGACCTTCCAGTGTGAGGAATTCCAGCCAGGAATCCCAGCTGGTGTCCATTGTTTCCCACCCCTTCTGAGCTGCCTGGTGCTTCAGCTAAAGAAGAGGCAGTGCCATGGGGCTTTCCTGTAGCCCTGCTAGACCTTCCCTGCTTAGAAAACAGAGTTTAGAGTGGAAAGCCCCATGGCCTCTCCCATTTTATTGCTGTTTGGGAAAGCCTTTGGGGAGTGAGGAGCCAGGCTGGGCTGACGTGTGTGTGCAGGTTCCTTCACCTATAAAGACGTGTCCAGGGTCAGTTAACAGTTGTTTTCTTGGAAATAAAAAAAGAGAGCAGCTGTATTGCACAGCTTTTGCTGCTAAAGGTCGTTGCTGACCTGGAGAACAGTCTGGGACCCACTGCTGTGTGTTCCTGTGGGCAGCCCAGGGCTGGGGCACTCTGACCTTTCCAGGAAAGCTGCAGAAAGCCAAATAACAAATGTCCCCGTGCTGCAGGTTGGGAAATTTTGGAAGGGATTATTCATCTCTTAGGATGACCTCTGGAAAAGGTATTAGTTGTGTAATTGATCAGTCAGGCATGGCTTTGGGGATTAGCTGATTTTTCACATGTGCCAAATACAAATCACTGATGCTCAGGAAAAAAAAAAAGGAGAAGTGGTTGTAGCTGGAAAGTGACTGCAGAAATCCCACGGTGGGATTCCATATTTATTTGCTCTCAACAGTTTCCAGATCAAATTGGCTCAGGGAAAAGTCAAAATTATTTTCCCTCTAACTGCTGCCTCTGCAAACTCAGCCCCAGATCTGAGGGAATCAGGCCGTGTGGCTCCTGCCCCCTGCATCATAACCAGTAATAAAGATTTTGCTGGTGAAGCTGAGCTGACAGTTTTGCTGAAGATGGATGGAGCCAAGCAGGCTGCTCCTTGCTGCACTCCTGGCTCTCACAGGTGGGGGAGCCGTGGGGAGACAGGGAAGAGCATTTCTTTCAAGTGTTTTTATACCAACCAGTGCTTAAAGACAACCACTGGAACCAGGCAGAGCAGAAAGTTCATAATTAAATACTTCCAGCTCAGTCCCGGGATGTGAGAAAAATGTGAACAGAAGGGGAGATTTATTCATTTTTCTTCCCTTGTTTTGGGTGCAAAAGGCACGTTTCCATGCCTGAGGTGTGGGAATGCATCCTGCCCGAGCCTGGCAGTGCCTTTTGTCCCTTTCAAATGAGGGAATGTGTCACACCCAGGCGGGGATTGTCCCCTTGGCTCTGACACCCGCCTTCATTTCCTCTGCATTAATGATACCAAAGCCTGTTTGTTTCACAGTGCAGTTCTCATCCTGGCTTTCCTCCCATCTCCACCTCTACCTGCCTCACCTGGCTGTCCCCTGTCATCTTCTAACACTGCTCTAAAGATGTATTTGGTCTCAAAAATCAGCCCCTGGGGGGAAGGAGGCACCAACTCACACAGTTATCCTGCATCACTGCACATCAGCAGGTGGATCAGTCTTTGGAACGCAAATACCTTGACAGTTTATCACTAAAAGGTAATTAGCAGGAGACAGGAATGTTATCAGGAGCTCAGCCTCTGCTGAAGGCCCCTTGGTGTTGGTTGCTGAGTTCCCTTTGTGTGGTTTTTGACTGTTATGACTGCAGTGAATAAACTGCCCATTTTTGGGGCAGGGCTGGGGAAATGCTGCAGGTTCTCCTGATTTTTTTTTTGCCACAGCCTTGACCCTTGCCAGGAGAGCTCTCAGCCCTGGTGCTGCTTGCCTCTGGTACACCTGTGTGAGTTTGGGTGGTCTCCTGGAGCTCACAGGTGCCCTGGGGTTGGGCTGTGATCACCAGTTTGCCAACAGCAGAGCTCAGAGCAGCTCCCAGCCTGAGCTGGGCTGTGAATCCCATCACTGGTCATTTCTGACCATCTCCTTTCCACAGCCAGCAGGAAAAAGATGCCAGACCTCTCCCTTTGCCTGCACTGTGCAGCTTTCTGCCCATCCATTTGACCTGGGGCTGAGCAGCACTCCAGGGCAGCCGTGACGTCCGTGGTTCTGTCCGTGAGGAGCCCCACGCTCAGCGCAGCTGGAAATGCTCCTCCCGTGCCCATCTCCTCCCTGGGGCACCTGGGGAGGGTCTGATCCTGTGTGCTGGGCAGGTGGAGGCCCAGGGACTTCCCACAGACTTGCTCTGGCTGCTGGGGGTAAGGAAACCAGTTGTCTGTAAAATATTTACCATGGTGCAGTGGAATTATGGTCTCAAACCAGTCAGATGTGCTGTGATTGTAATTCTTTCTCTGGGGTAGAAATACCTCTGCAAGAGAGAATTTCTCTGCAGTTTGAAGCCCTGGCTGGCTCCAGCCTTGCTGGAATTTTCCTTTGCTCCACGCTCCTCATGCATTTATTTACTGAACCTGTGAAAGGAGTAGTGTAGTGTAAATCCCACAAATGGTGCATGCAGTGGGTTTTTTGCTTCAGTGGCCTCCGGTGGATTCATGCAAACAGAATTTAGACCTGACCTCGAGCCCGTTTTAGCTGTAGGGGATGCAGTTAATTGACTAAAAATGTGTTTGTTCTGTTGGTGGAGTGCACAGCACAGGAGTCTGAGCTGTGATCAGTGCTGCAGAGCTGCTTGCCTCAGTGATACCTCCGAGCTCTCCCGAGCTGAGGGCACTCTGGAATCTGGGAGTGCTCTGCAATTTGCAGTCATTTGCTCTTCTCTCCCCAAGTCTAGCAGTGAAAGCACTTGTTCCACAACAACTAAATTTGATGCTAGACTGCTTTCTGAACTGCCACTTACAGCCAGCACAGGCTCCAGCACTGCAGAGCTGTTGGCGGGCGGGTGATGAGTGACTGCGAGTGCCGGCCAGGGGGAAATGGCTCTCTAGGATGCCCACAGAGCTGTGGTGCTGAAGGACCTGCACGCTCCTGAATCACTTCAGGGAATGCACAGCAGCTCCTTGAAATCCTTTGGATGGGAAGATGGGGTTAGGGCAGGGTGATGGAGCCTGGCTGGGAGCTGTCAGTGACATCCTGCTGTAACCTCCCTGCTCCTCCAGCAGGCTGGGGCCTGTGCACATCCAGGTCTTCAAATATTTACTGAAAAGCAGTCACCTGCATTCAGATTCTATCTTCCCAGCCAAAATTTTTATGGAGTCATGATTAACTTTTAATCAATGATTAAATCTGCCCCTTAATGGGAGAAAGATTTTCGTGCTAAGTGTTCCTCCCTTTGGTTCTGTATGCAAGGCTTTGCCAGATGAGGCTAATCCATCATGTTTAGTTTACTCTGTGACTCTGTTATTGTACAGATTGTTTGTCATTTTGATGGTTTTGAATACATTCTCCAGTATTGAAAACAATTCAGATTTTAGATGGGGCAGCTGAGAGGGAGAAAGGGAAATGTACCTTAGTACTAAATGAGAGACTGACCTGAATATAAAACTGACATGGACCTGTCAGAGGGAGAAGGCAGGAAGGAAAATTCACTCCAGTGGTGGCAAGAGGAGATCTTAGTGCTGGGAGCATTCTGATTTTTAAACTTAAGGAAGGGACTACATTTACATTCCCCAGAAAGATACTTTGCAGTGGATGCTGTGAGTGGATTTGGCATGAGGAGCACACGCTGCCATGATTGCTGTCTCTGCTCTGGGTCCCCTGGCACTTGAGTTCATCATCTGACCCCGCATTTTGGAAGGGCTCCAGAGGAGCTGTCGTGGGCAGTGGTGTCTGTGAGCTGCACATAATGTGAGGGCTTTGTGCACGGTGCACCCAGAGCATGGCAGAGGCAGAGCTCGCTGGGAGCTGTGCTGCAGGACTGGATAATGAACATGCCCTCTTTATGGGACAGGATGGCACTCATCTGTACCCTGGCTGACGGGGCAGAGCACCCTCTGGGAGTTGAAGCAGGACACTTTGTGTTCTGTTCCTGAGGGCAGAGCCATGGTGGCACCTCTGTGAAATGGGCACACGCTGCTCAATCCCTGATCCAGCAGGAAAATGTGCAGCAGAGCTGTTCCTCCTGGGCACTCCAGCACTCCCCAGGAGGACACTGGAGCGTGAGTAAAGCACGAGGCTGCACTAAACTGAAGTGACTGCTGTGCTTCCCTTCTGCATCTCCTGCTGCTGACAGCAGAGCTGCAGAGTCCCCTGTGAGTGTGGAGTCCAAGGAGGGATCTCCAGCGGGTTTGGAAAGGGGAACTGTGTTCCTGAGGCTTCTTCCCTGGGCTGGAAGGTAGCAGAGCTTTCTGGGAGTGGGAGCTCTCTGTGCTGGAACCTCCTTAGAGCCATCAGGCAGCGTGGGGCTCCCCATCCTTGTGTCCCTCTGTGTCCCCTGTGGGAGCCACGGACCCCATCCCGATCCCAGTGCCTGTTCCTCAGTGGAGCAGCAGGAACCCTGCACTGATCCCCCCTCCCTGGGGCACCCTGGGGGTCTCCCCATGCTGGCAGCTTGCACTGAACTTTGGTTTCTCTGTGACCTCTCCCCTCTGTCAAAGCCAATTGAAGTTTTCCAGCTCAGGAGGTACCGGGGAGGACGGGCGGGCGACAGCGGAGCAGAAAACGGTTCCTGGGTTTATTTGAGCTAATTGTTCTAAAGGCTGGGATTGAGTGGGAGCCAGGAGCTCATTAGTTCTAATCTGGCCTCCAGTACTTGCCTTGCCCTAGAGCTGTTGGTAGATTTCCTCTCTTAGACATTACAAGAATAAGGCTGCAAAGAGTATGAAATGCAAGAGATGGAGAAATCCTGCAGCATCTCGTGCCAGCAGCACTAGCACAGGATGATGATACACAGTGAGTGTTCCTGCTAGAGAGTGTCCCTTCCCTTCAGAGGGGCTGGGTGACAGAGCTGCTGCTGATTTATGGAGCAGGCTGGCTCTGCAGGCTGCCTGTGCTGAGAATTGGAGCCGTGTTAGCAGCGTCCGAGCAGCCGTGTTTGAAGCAGGGCTCTTGCTCTAATTGTGTTAACATGATTTCCCTGGGCAGGGAGGGAAGTGCAGAACCGTGTTCTTTGAGAAGTAACAAAGGAGAATTATAAAATAATCGCGTTTCATCCATCCTGAAACCCTCCTGCTGCCTGGGTTAGCCAGCAGGATAAAATACAAATAAAATCCTTCCAGTGGAAAAGGGATGTTTCTGGCTCCCCTTCCATCTGAGCCTCAGTTTTCTCTGGAGTTTTCTAGGAAGGACGTGTATTTGTGTTGGAATGCAGCGCTGATGAACCCAGACAAACCCTTGGCTGATTTCTGGTGCTGTTTTGGCTTTCCTGAAGGCCCTTCTCCAGCACCAAGACCACGTCAGGATTGCTGAGCCACCGTGGCTGTGTTTGATTATCTTATCTCTCAGAGGTTTGTGCTGCTGAGCCCAAACAGCCAGAACACCATTGCTGCTGGCTGTGGCTCTGCCCACCCTCTCTGGTGGCTGCACAGCAAAATAATTCAAAAGGTTGATTTCAGCCCTGGCTGCTGTAGGACAAAGGCACAGGCAGCTCTCTTCTCTTGGTTCTTTCATTTCTGGCTTTCAAAGGCTCAAATCGAGTTTTGAGTTGAGTGCTAGGCTGGGATTTGGTGAGTGGAGGCTCGTTCCTTAGGCCTGAGCATTCTGTGGGTGCCACTTGTGCACTGACGTGGGGTCTGTGAGCGAGGAGCTGCCTCCTGCCTCTGATTTTGATGAACCTTTATGGCTGTTTTCTGTAGTTTATTACCCAGATCCCGGAGCTGCCATTCCCTGCTTTATTCTGTCAGCAGCCCATTAGTCACTGCTGTGTGATGGCAGTGCTGGAGCAGTGCCAGGGCCCAGCCTTGATCCCTCTGGGGATGGCAGGTCAGGCCCAGGGAGGGCCAAGCCCCTCCATCCTGCCAGCTGAATCCTGACATTGTTCTCACACCCACCCCACCAGCCCCGTTTGCATCAGAGATCCGGTGTTTGTGACCTGGTCTGTAATGATTTATTGTGGGCTGGGGACTCTTGGAAGGGTTTATCAGCCTCTGGCTAATACATTTGCTACTGTGGTCCAAGAATTTCTTGCACCACTTTTGTAAGGTGACAGCTCTGACACGTGGCTCTAGGAAGCTCTGAGTGAATTGCTCGTGTCTGTTATTAGCTATTACCTGTGATAAATTATTGGACTAATCTCAGCTGACTACTTAATACTTGAGAATTGCTCTGTTCCTCTCTTCAGAAGTTCCAATCACAAGGAACTCTGGAAAAGGGAGAGGACAGCAGTGCTCCAATCTGTCCCTCTGAGCAAGGACTAGAAAGACAGATGGGGAGCAGGTGAACCAGCAAGAAATCATTAAACTAAACTCATCCTCCCAGATCTCTCCTGCTAAGCCATCCAAGTGTGAGATGAAGCACAAGGTGTGCTGGCAGTCCTCAGCCTCCCTCTTTCTCCTGTTCCAGCATTTGGACTGAGACAAAGGCAGTTTCCAAACAGATGTTCCTCCTGCTCCCTAAATCCGTTCTCACAGTGCAGAACAGGAGCGATGCAGGATGACTCTTGGCCTGTATTTACATTTTTCCCTTCCCTTCTTCCTTTCCCTCAGCTCTCCCATCTGCTTCTGCTGTGTTTTGGGCCCCTGAGCCATCCATGTGTCAGAAGCAATTCACACCTTGCGGGTGCTGGGGGCAGAGGCAGCTCAGCTGGAGTGGGGGAGTGAGCTGAGCCTCTGGGGGAGCCTGGCACGGGGCTGCTCCTTTTGTCCCTGGCAGCTGTGGTGGGTGTGAGGCTGATCCTTGCTCTCTGTCTCTGAGGATGCTTTGGAAAGCTTCCCTTGGCTGAACGGGAGCTCCTGGCTGTGCAGCTGCTGGGGTGGGAGCCCCCCAGAAGCTCTGGTGCACCCACCCTGATCTCCATCCCACCCAGGACAGGCAGGGGGCTCAAAAATCCAATCCTGCTGTGGGCAGGGAGGCTCTGCTGCCCTGCCTGGGGATGGCTCCCTGGCAGATCTGCACACAGGAGCTCTGGAGCCTGTTTACTCTTCCCAGCCCTCTGAGGATTCCTGCCATGCTCCCTCATCCAAGGCTCGGGAGTACAAAGCCTCCTCTCCTCTCTGTTTTGTTTCTTTTCATTATTGATCTGTTTGACATTTGTCCTACAGGCTGTCAAACAGACAGGCCCAATACGTTCTAGAGACTTGTTTTTCCTTTTTTTATTTTCCTTGAAAAAGGAAAGCAAAATATTTCCACACCTTTTCCTTTTCTTCCTTCTCCTTGAAGCGTTTTGGGTTACTTATGGCTACAGCTCCTTTTGAGCATCCCCTTGGGCTGTGGCTCTCCAGAAATGAGAATTCTGTGCAGATGGTATCTGTAGGGAAAAGGAAAAAAAACCTTCCCTTGCCATAATGCAGGTCTGCAAAAACAATCCTGCCTCATGCTTGTGTTTCCATCCTCCTTCCCACCCAGCGTGGGGGGATGCTGGGGAGGAGCTGGTGGATTCTGCCTGCCTGATCAGCTGGTGCTCATGCCCACCTGGAATGCTGGGCACTTTCAAGGAGGATTTGTGGTCTGGGTGTAATTAGGGATTTCCAAAGCCCGTGTGCTGTACATGCTTGAAGGGAAGTAGCTGAAATGGAAGAGCCCTCAAGGCAGCCTGCAGGAATGAGACAGTGCCCAAAATCTTAAGAGCTCAGGGAATTTCCTGTGTGGTTTGTGCTGCAGGCTCAAAACCCAGGAGGGGACTCGGAGGTGACATTTGAAGGAGCATTATTACTTGGGAAGTAATTTTTTCCCCCACTTTCCTTCCTTGAAGTGTGCTGGAATGCAATAGTAGCTGCTAAGAAAAGCCAGACTGTCCAGCCTGGAGTGAAATGGAGTTGAAAAAATGCAAACAGCAGTGTCACACCGTGGGTGCTGGTGGCTTTCTGGTCCTCCTGCTGTCCTGTGTGCCTGCAGCCCTGGCAGCAGCTCAGGAATTGTGTTTGGCCCTCAGATTTAGCAGGGCCAGCTCCCCTGGCCAGGTGCAAGCTGGAGCTCAGGGATTGCCTTTTGCTGCCCACACCCAGTGACAGCAGTGCCTGAGTGGTGACAGCTTAGGACAGAGGGAGTGTTTATTGTGTTTATTGCTGGGGAGGCTGTGCAGTGCCAGCCTGGCCGTGCTCTGGAATATCCTGAGTCTGATCAGCTCCAGGGGCTCACAGGGAACATGAAACTGAGGTGTCAGGGTGGCCAGGAACACAAATTCCTTTTATTCCCATCAGAATTTTCCCCAGGCTTTGATTCTGGGAGGCAAAGGAAGAGGAGGCTGCAGTTTCCCTCATCTCTCCACTAAATCACCCCGTGCTTTGGTCTAGACTTGCAAATTTGTTCTCAAAACCATTGTCAGCCTCTTCCAGGCCAGCATCTCATTACAGAGCTAGCTGCAAAATCAACTGCTCTTGCTGACATGTTTCCTGATTTAGATGCAGCTGGATCCAGCTGGGGTTTAGTGCCTCAGATAGCCTTAGAAGGGTTTTATTTTTTTCCCCCTCTTGACACGGTTAAATCTAGTTGCATTAGGAATTTAATTAGGTGTTAGTTTAATTGTGGTTTGAGCTGTTTTCTCCCATTCAGCTTTCCTAGCAGGGACTGAGGGAGACTCTTGAGTTCTATTTCTGTCCTTGCCACTAACACTGACAGCCTTGGGCTGCTCTGTGCTGGGCATTTTTCTGTCCTCCCAGTGCTTTTTTCTGTCCTCCCAGTGCTTTTTTTCTGTCCTCCCAGTGCTTTTTTCTGTCCTCCCAGTGCTTCTTGTCCTGCTTTTCCCTGACTGTGGTGGGCAGGGAGTGCTTGGCTCTGCAAGTCTGTGCTGGAGAGCTCACAGTGACCTGGCTGCCTGGGAACAGCAAGGAGAGCTTAAAACTGACTTTTTTTATATTGTGACTGGCTGGAAATTGATTTCTGACTTCCTAAAGAATTCCCCCATTGTTCCAGTGATGGAGATCAGTTTTCTGAGCAATGTCTTTGGCTGTTGTGCAAGGGAGGGTGAGCTGTGGTAGCAGCTGATGGCAGAAAAATCCACCAGGAGTTTGCCAGAAAGAAATCAAAGCAAAGCCCCACTCACCTGTTGCTGGAGTTGCTCTGTTACATTTGCTTCCAGATAAAGCTGCCTGTAGCAAGCAATTCCTCTGTCTGCCATCTCCCTCTGAACTCTCAGCTGATGTGTTTGCAGGCAGGAGCTGACAGGGATGGAAATTCTGGGTGAGAATCCTCCAGGAGGAGTGGAGCCCCAGGGAGGAGTTCTGTGCCCAGGCTGCTGCTTTAGGTGTGGAAAATGAGCCTTTGTCTCGTGTTTAAGGAGACCCTGAGCAGAGCAGTGGCAAGTGTCAGAAAGGTGAGGCTTTCCTGAGCTTTGGGGGCCATTCCAAAGGGTGTGTTTGGAGAAATCTGCTTTTGAGGGAGCTGCTTGGTGACAGGAACCAGCCCTGTGCTGTCTGAGGGGCCAGTCAGCCTGGAAAGGATGAAACCCCAGTGCTCCAGGGACACCTCCCACTGTCCCAGGCTGCTCCAAGCCCTGTCCAACCTGGCCTTGGGCATTTCCAGGGATGCAGGGGCAGCCCCAGCTGCTCTGGGCACCCTGATGGACCAAGTGAGCTCAGGCTCACAGTGTCCAGTTCCCTCTGGATGTTTCTGTGTCCAGTTCCCTCTGGGTGTTTCTGTGTCCAGTTCCCTCTGGGTGTTTCTGTGTCCAGTTCCCTCTGG